>VYXH01006322.1:100467-112661 GCA_013397275.1 Burhinus bistriatus | reverse complement strand
CAACCCTCTGAGCTCTGTCTTCCAGCCAGTTCTCAATCCACCTCACTGTCCACTCAACCCACACTTCCTATGAGGGTGTTATTGGAGACAGCATCAAAAGCCTTGCTGTAGACAGTGTCTGCTTCTCTCGCCTCGTCTATCCTCCAGTCATGCCATCATGGAAAGCTATCAGGTTGGTCAAGCATGATTTCCCCTTGGTGAATCTATGTTGACCACTCCCAATAACCTTCTTTTCCTCCACATGCTTTTATGTATGTTAGATGCTGTTTCTTTGACTGCCAGTCACCTGGTGGCAGTGGCCAGGTTCAGCCAAGAGCCTTGATCTACAGACAACCCACTGGTGATGAGGCAGGTCTGGGATTCGGATGCGAACTGAAGTCAAAGTCAGAGTCAGGCTTGTGATCAACAGGCAAGTCCACAGTGATGTGGCAAGTCTGAGTTTGAGCTGTAAAGTCAGGCCTGCTGGTCAGGGTAAAGGTCTGGATCAGCTTAACCTGGACTGAGGACAATGGTTGAGAATGTCCGCTTACCATGCCCTCCTGCATGAAGGTGGAGGGGAGTCCCTGCTGTTCAAAGAGGCTCTCCTCATGGCTGGGTACCTGCACCCATCCTCTAAGCTGACCCTGAGCCCAGGACAGGCAATGCGCTTGGGGCCCTAACACCAACAACTGCTGAAAATAGTAATAACAGACTTTGACCCCAATAGCTTTTGAAATGCAAAGCAGGCATATCAGCCTTTCTAGTATTTCATAACCACTGAAAATGTAAGGGAGTTTTGCATCTTTATGTTCACGTAATTGAAACCTAAGTGTGATGAAACATTTCTTGTAACATTTTTAAAGCTACAACAGAAGACATTTAAATGCTCCTGAAAATCACAGCTGAAGCTTGGGAGAGGCAGGAGGATCTATCTCACTAGTTTTTTTCTTTCATTCTCCAACTCTTCCAAGTGGGAGAAGAACACCTATGTTCACAACACGCAGAATTTTACCATATTTACATATGAAGATTTAATTACACAAATTAAAGTAGTGACACTTTAAAGCCAATTCTTATATTATATTATCTTTCCCTATGTTTAGAGGGGAACGCTTTGTTAATATCTCTTGGCCTTCAAGAGAACCAATGGTGAGCAGCTGCTTGCCAGGTTTCATGAATCTGCAGAGAGAATAATTTGTTACACAAACATCTCAGCATTATTTTTAGTCCCTCGATGAAGACAAATGAGACATCAGACCTAAAAACTATAGCTAGACAAGCTAAAAGGGTCTGGCAGCTTGAAGCAAAGCTGGGATTTGGGCTATTTAAAATACTGGGCAGGTTGGATAGGGCAAAGTTTATTTTCCTAGCTTGATTTCATAGGACCAACTTTCACAAGAAAGCAATGTGCATATATATTTCTACTCTGGGCTTGCTCTGCCTCCTTTTTAGGCACATTCAGCATTGTGAGGAATGCATGGACTCTGGGCTGGAGCAGTGCTCACTGCTCCCAGGGGGCTGGAGCTCGAGCCCTGCAACTCAAGTTTTGAGCAAGCTAGAGACTGGCTGAGAGCGCGATGCATGTGAAGGCCTTTTGTTTCGTTTCCCCCTCCACAGAGGTCAAGAGCGGTGTCTAAGGCTAGAAGGAGTCATTATATTGTCAAGGATGATACTGTGAGTCAGAAGATGGAGCTTCACCTGGAGGGGCCTTGTGTCAGAGCCTGATGCGTTAGCAGTTGGAGTGATCTTTTAAGAAGATCACGGGTACTTCTCTGAAGATTTCAATAGAAGTAGTAAACAATTCCTAACTGTAATAGGACCACTGATTGGAAAAGCTGTTTCTGTAGAAATTGCCTGCCTGTTCTTGATGTCTATAGTGAGATTTTTAGGAAAAGATATGTAAAGAATTAATCTGTCAGGGTATATCTGCCTGCTGGAAGCAGGTTTTGCTACTACACAAAGAGAGGAGGAAGGCTCAAGCACTTAGTACCCTGGTGAGAAGTTTCCTTCCTTACAGCATTAATAAAGAAAACAGAAGCTGCTCAAACGTATCAACCTTGGGAATTTTGAAAGTATTCTCTGATGTTCAACCAAAAAACACTTAGACGCTAGGTACTCTGCCACCTTTGGGATTGAGCCCAAAATTCCCACCCTAGAAGGGCTTCATTTTGGGGCATAATCCTTCTTTACAACAAGAATTACTTTGAGCGTGTTTCCTTTCCACCTGGAAAGAACCAGTACCCAGGAGCCACGCTGGTCTTAATTCAGGGCATGACCTTACAACATAAAAGCTTTTACTTGTCAATATTTAATTCAACATTTACTAAATGGCAGGTGGATGCTAGGCTGACTTCACTGGAAATAACTTGGCAAAGATTTAACTAGCTTTAATCTACATGGAAGGTAATGTTGGAAATAACCCTAACAATGATAACATTAAACTCATGGCTCATAAGATTTTTCCTAAATAATGACATACCAGACTTGCATGTGTAAATGAGAGAAAATAGTTAAAATGACACTAATGGCAAACACAACAAAGGGTAATTATTAACTACTTTTTCTCCCAAAGAACTGGGAAACACTTTGCTGTAGCTGATCCAAGGTACTGTTATGCAATAATCAGTAAAAACTATTTTCAAATATTCAATATTTTTGTTCTGGTTTTCCCCTCGATCTGTTATGCTTGTTTCTACTGATGCCTACGTTCTGGGAACTTGGATGTTTTTAAGCTGAAAAGACTACTAAATAAACTCGGTCTGTGTCCTGGCTTTTTTCTCAAAACTATGGTTTTTAGCAGTGCAGGAATGTGATTAATTTCCATCATGGACATGCAGCCATGAAAGACACTAAATTCCAGTTTTGGGGGTTTGACTAAGTATGAAGCTAAATGTTCGCATTTTCACTAGCTAAGTATTTGTATACATGCCTAATTTTCCTATGGAATTAGGTTTAAAACTAAACTGTATGCTACTGCATTGCCATATGAGGGCATTTTTATAGAACTAAAATCTAAGCATCAGTTTGTCGTACCAATTTGAGACTGAATTTCCAAGGGGACCTGCATAGAAACCAGCTACACCATTCACACATATAGTTACAGACACTGTACACTCTCTGGTTATCAGACGTACTCCAGCATTTCTGTTTCTAATTTCCTAACAATGTAAAAAATAATCTTGAACCTGAAATTAAAATTTCACAGACTTCTGTCTGAATATTCAGTTGGTGAGCTTTCAGCTTAAGCTTGTTTGTAAAGATTCTCTCTGGGTTTTTTTTCTGTTGTATTTAAATTTTGATTAAAAAATTTTTTTCTTTCTTGTGCGGTATCTAACAAAGCAATTCTTGTTTGTCCTCTTTCTTGGTCATGACTGTGTAAGTTGCCCTTGAGATGACTTCTTTGTATTCTTGCTCAAGTTGATACAGGCCAAGTTTAGACTTGAATCTACAACTTGGGAAAACTTGGATGAAAGAGGTAGCTTTGTTTAGTCTGAAAGGATTAGCTCTAGCACAGAGTGGGCTGCTCTTCAATAATCATTGAATTTATGCTTTTTGAACAGGCATGTCTCCCTAAAGCTTACATAACCACATATAATTGGTTTTATAATGTAGCAGTGCCAGCTTTATAGCCTTGTTTTGCTTATTTTGCCGTCCTTATGCTGATCATGGGATATGCTGAGCAACAAATCCTTTCCACAAATGACAGCTGCTACTAAGAAGTAGTGCCTCTTGCTTTTAGATGTCACAAACCTAATCACTTTGGATTAATTGAAAAGTTGTGAAGATTTCAGTTAAAATGTAGATTGTGTAAAATATAAATTAAATGTATCTAGGTCTGAAAGGTATCTTCTGTCACTTGCATCCAAGAGACAAAATATGTTTGAACCTCATCTGTCTGCTCTCTCACTCCAGAGAGTGAGGAGAGAATCTCCTGTTTCCTTATAACCACTGTAATATCTGTGTTACAATGGGCTAAGGTACAAGACTTTACTTTTTTCCTGTTAGTTGTAAGATATTGGCTGCCAAGTTTAAGACACTTTTAGATAAAATGTGCTAGGGGGTCTTATGGAGAACTTCTTTCCTGTCCTCCCAAAGTGATGTTTTCTTTGATTAGCGTCTTGTAACTGTAGAAAGATGCCTATGTTTAGCTGAAGCAAATTTGATGGTAACAGGGTCAAAAGTGATCCGTAGAAGCTGCCAGAACAATCATAACTTGAAATACAAAACAAGCACCACATGCTCAATAATGCCACCTTTCCTAAAAGAACAAGGTTCTTCACAGTTTCAGCAAACTCACGTCTATACAGCTGCCTCTCTACCTAACACATCTTGGATAGCTTAGCATCTGCAAGTTTAAAGATAAACCAATTAAATTAGCTATTAAGGTCCTTGAGGAAATGCTGATGAGCCTAATTTAACATAGATTGGATTTTCAGAGCAAGCAATGTGCTTGCCAGCAGGGAAAAGCCAAAACAAAGAGCACCTTTTCACACCAAATAGCGTTCTTATCTCTGCTTAGCTTTGAGATGTAAGGAACTGATAGCAAAAGCAAAGTCAGAACTGCTAAACCCTTGTCCTGACCCATGTTTTGTTTAGTATTTAAACTAACACTGATATGGAGTTCCTCTCTGTGGCACAAAGCCACAACAGCAGACAAGGTAAACCGTTTTATGAACTACTGTGGTTCTTCTTACTGTACAGTATGTCTTGTCCCAGCCTTTCAAAACCTGGCAAAGGGGTGACTCCAGAGAAGTACCACACACTGTCTCACACGCATGAGTACCGGCCCAACACATCACTGTTAAAAGCCATTTTTAGCACATGGAATTCTGTGGGTGTTCCTCCACCTGGTTACTTGTAATGGAGTAAGAGTATATGAATGCAAGTCCTAGCCTTAGGCACTTGCATTTCAAATGTCTATCAGTTCGCATGTGGGAAGCTAAGCTTTTTCATGTTGTGTGGCAACTGAAACAAAGACCTCTTGTATGGTATTGCAGCCATACAAGGCAGTTTGTTTTCTACTGAGTAAGAAAGATTTATTGCATGAATTCCAGCTGAAGCGTCATACTATTCATTGTTTTTACTGTTAATTATTTATTACTTCTGAAAAGGTATAAAGAGTTAAAGCTGGCTCTGAATTTGATTCAGTGATTTAACTGTCCCTGTTTCAGAGAAGACGACTGCTGTAGCAATCCCGAGGAGAGCTGCTCTGAACTGCACTGAACTTCAGAAATCACTGGAAGTGAAGAATACTTTGGGTAAGTGGTGAGTAGCACCTAGAAGTCGGACTTGATACTTTGGAGCAACTTCTCAAATTTGGCAATGTTCTCAAGGGTTTGACTTGGGGAGGGAGGAATAAATTTATCTTGGTATCAACCGATTTTGTGAAATTTGTAAAGAAATAATTTCCTGTGCTAGTCAAGTACTAGGTTTCTATATAAGCAGTCATTGACTCTGAAATCTGTCTTCCTCTCTTGGTTAATAGATTTATATTACATCTATAGCTTTAATTTCCCCCCCCAGTTTATATTAAAAAAAAACCCAAACCCCACAAACAAACCACTTCATTTTGAAACAGAAATTCTATCTTTCCCTTCTCAGTATAAGAGATCAGGTTGTGACTTGTATGAAATACTGAAATCCAGATACAATAATTCATCATCTTGTAAAGACACTTCAGGACTGATACTACAGGTATAGATAGAGAGACACTCATTTTTTAACACTGTCAACTGATTACTTAAGAGAACAGGTATTTCTGGAAGCTGGGGTGTCTACAATATTTGAGATTAACTCTTGCTAAATGGTTCAGTACCACTGGAATGCTCTGTGCCAAATGAAAGTCATGACACACCTGACTCCAGCAATGATTATTTTAATATCGGGACATTTTCCATAAACAGTATAGGAAACATTGACTTGTACAGTCTCACTTGCACCAGAATAGATCTAGCTCAACAAAACTACTTGCGAAGAAAATTATCCCTTCAGTTCTTAATGGAGTTCCAGAATACCTATTTTAGCCAGATAGTCATGTCACTTACGAGGATCTAATACACAAATTGTTCCTGATTTGGGGAACAGAGAAACCTGAAATGTTCTTCACATTGGATGTTCTAATTAATCAATCTTTTCATTAATCAGTGGTGGATTTCTTTTGTGTGAGTGTGCATGTGTGATTTACAATACCAGACTAGTGACAGAAGCATCTAGTTGGAAGCACAGGGAAGTCCTCAGCATAAGTCTGTTATCTTGCAAGGATGGCTCCTTTACCGAACTTCGGCTGTGAGATGAGTGGAAAAAGGCAGCAGCAGTAGCTCTGAAGCATGCAAGCTGTGGAATAGGAGTGAGATTCAAAACTTTTCTCCCCCATCCTCTTTTACTAGAGTTTTAGAGTTGAATCAAAAAAAAAAAAAAAAAGGTCTTCTGAAGCATCTACCTATTTCCAGTACAATGCACAGGGAACCAAAGTTCTCAAGTTGGACAACTGGGCCTTCCCAAAGGCAAAAAATATTAGATGTCAGTCCACCATGGCCCTATAGGACTTACTGAGTCCATTCGGGTTATTTTTACACTATGTTTTCTAAAGCTTTGCGATTCACACCCTATTGCAGTGTTGTTTCTCTTAGTGCTTCTTTTTCCCATTTTTAAAAGAAACCAAACTATTCTGTGCTACACCTGAAAGAGGTTTACTCTGAGGAGTGCAAAGCCTTTCTGTCCCCGAGAGGCTGTGCTGGTTTATAATTACAAGTGAATTTTGTCAGATGGAAGCTGCTCTTCTGTCTTCCACGTTTTCCCTGTGCATAGTAGTGCAATGTTGACACAGACATAACCTTTTTATAGAGGTAATATATTTTGCACTTGTATGCCCATCATGAGCAATTTGTGTCAGCAGAACCTTTTATATTGCATATAAACTGCCTGAAGCTTGCTTGTGCTGTGTTTTGGTTGGAGTGACCAGCGGCTTCGTGTCAGTCCAGGCCACCTGAACAAGATGGCAAATGGGCCCTGACTGGGTACTTGGCCCAAACAGTGCTTTGCACTCAGACTGGACAACAGCAACAATTGATCTATTCCAGGTCTTACGGTTTGGGGTACCTCTTCTTAGTTTGCAGTTTTTAATAACTGTGACTTATAACTCAGCTTTTCTGAGGTGGTCAACTCCTTGGTGATTTTGTCATCTAACATAACAACTACGGCTATTTAAAATCCGAGTTCATCTGAAACTGCTTCCCTTGCATATCTGCTTTTTGTGAACACGACACCTTTCCGATAGCTTTTGTTTTTCCTGACTTGCAGTCAGTTAATGAATGCTGAATGTTGAACAGAAGTTCAGAACAAACCCAAACTACAGTAGGTTTGTGCAGACCTCTTTCAAGTCAGTTTGCTGTGCCAGTCATAACCCTCCTGCTCTGTGAACTGCTGAGCCATCCTTGCCAAGGCTAACACGGCCAAGTCAAGGATCCAACTGTATGAGTCAGTTGGATTGCATGTCCTACTAATGAACTCAACCTCTACATTGTTAAATAAACTGTTGGATAAGTAGATAGGCAAACTGTAACTGTGTTTGCGATGCTGGAATTGAAGGTGCCCCCTGGCCTGACACAAATGAGGCTTTCCTGATTCGTGGGGCACCTCCTGACTAACTGTACAAGCTAGGGAGTAGACAGATCTAATCTTCCATGATAAAGAATGAATAATGAACGAATATTTCTGGATCCACAACTTAAGCAACTTAACTGGTGCTAGCAATATGAACTTCAGGGGGAAGGAATACACTTTTCTGCCCTGTCTGTTAAAATTTTTCAGTGAATGGCCACCAGCAGCAGCACAAATCTCAGACCTTCATTCCCTAAGCAGAACATCGCTTCTTTAGATTTTGTCAAGCACTGCAATCTGAAGATCAGGTTTCTGCTTGCTGTATTCATGTCTCTCTTCCCTGCACACAAGTCAGCAAGACTGCAAAAGCAATACTGACAAATCTGTGCAGGTTTCTTATTTTTTGCATTACATTGGATATCTGCCCTGAATATGGTAACATTCCTTTTTCTAGAGTCAAGTGGATAAGTTTAAACAGTTGTGAAACTAGGGTTACCCAAAATATTGGAGGGACAGTTCAATCTGAATGTTTCTGCAGGTGGTGCACTGTTAACCGTTAAACTGTCCAGACACAACAGACACATCTTGAAAGTGTTTTAAAGATTGCTCAAAGAACAAGAGGAGGATTCAAACGTATATATATAGAAAAATGAGGTATGGGAAGGCAGATACAAGTTATCCTTGCTAGTGGCTTAGCTGTGAGGTTGAGTTATGTCTCTTTAGATGCTTAGCAGATTGTTTCTGACTGAGCCTGTGCTGTTTCCGTTACAGTGCTATGCCCCATATACTCTTTGTCTTGTAAGCTCTTAAATTCCAGTTTGATGATTCTTTGTGCTATGTCAGAACCTTCATTTATTTAATTATCTACATTATCTGTGTAGATCCTCATATGCAAGCTTAGGAAGTGTGGGTTAGATGAATGGACAGTGGGGTGGATTGAAAACTGGCTGGAAGACAGAGCTCAGAGGGTTGTGATTAGTGGCACAGGGTCTAGTTGGAGGTCTGTGACAAGTGGTGTTCCCCAGGGGTCAGTACTGGGTCCTGTCCTGTTCAANNNGATTAGGGGGCTGGAACACCTTTCTTCTGAGGAAAGGCTGAGGGACTTGGGTCTTTTTAGTCTGGAGAAGAGAAGACTGAGGGGGGATCTTATCGATGCTTACAAATACTTCAAGGGAGGGTGCCAGGAGGATGGGACCAGTCTTTTTTCAGTGGTGCCCAGTGATAGGACAAGAGGTAGCAGGCATAAACTGGGACATAGGAAGTTCCATCTAAACACGAGGGGGAACTTCTTTCCTTTGAGGGTGGCAGAGCACTGGAAAAGGCTGCCCAGAGAGGTGGTGGAGTCTCCGACTCTGGAGACATTCCAAACCTGCCTGGAGGCCATCCTGTGCAACCTGCTCTAGGTGACCCTGCTGTGGCAGGGGGGTTGGACTAGATGATCTCCAGAGGCCTCTTCCAAGTCCTGTGACTCTGTGAAATACTGTATAGCATGTGGGTGCTGTCATGAGCAAGTCTGACATTATTTTTGGTATGCTTGTTAAGTGTGGCATGGGATTGGTGAACTGTTTGATGATGAGACTAAGCATCTTTCCTATAAAGTGAAATATGTTTGCCTTGAAAACTCTTTTTGAAGAGTAATTTATCATGAATTGACTAAGGCCTTTTGCAGCAGAGGGAAAGGAGTTGTTTGCAGATTTTTAGTATTGACTGCACTGGGAGGGAGAGAGGGAAGAAGGCAATTTTTCTGGCTTTAGGGCTTATAGGATGCTGTCATCTCTCTAGCTTCTCTTACTTAAAAGCTCAGCCTGATTTCTTGGAACCATCTGATATAATGGCCCCAGTACTGCCAACGGTAGTACTTGTAGCAGACAGAATTTCTTCTTAGAAAACCTCTTGTACGTGTGACAATTTCCACTCCAACATGCTGTTTCACTAAATTGACTGTTAATCCCCATGTATCATAGCTCACTATCTAGTAGACTCTGGTGTACAAGACAACTTGCATTCAAGACTGGATCTACTGTTACCATAATGACCAAATAAGCAGAGATCTTGAAATGTGCTGTCATCTGAAGATGCTGAGATAGAAGAACCCAGTAATCCATACTCCAAAAGAACAGATCGATGGACTGCCCAAGATCATAGAATGAAGCACAGTATAAATAACGGATAAACCATCCTCTCTGAAACCCCAGAAATCAGTTTAGTTTCTTAGTAAACTATGATTAAGATGTCCTTTAACATTATTAAAGCACACACAGTGATGTTCAGGCAAGGATTTTCTTGAAAGAGCAGCAAATAAATGGACTCCTTTCCAAATGTGTTCAGGCAACGCCCCAGCTAATATAAGGTCTAACAGTCATTAGAATCACACCAGCAATTAATCCAAATGTCCTGGCTGCAACCCAGCCATAGTAACGTAGCTCCACCTGACTATCCAAATTCCTTTTGTAGTTGCAGTGGGTCTGACGCTCCTGGTCTAAGAGAGACAGCGTGTCCACTGAAGGGCCTGATACCATAGCTTTTTCCCCTTCATTCTTTAGTTGTGCTAGGAACTACGATGTCTGCTCCAAAGATCATGCTGCCCTCTGACTAGACTACTTAAACGCAGTTAGCATGTATGTTTTAGTTGCTTTTAACTGTATTCAGTTTGGTGCTGCTACGCCTTCCTGAATGAGGATTTGACTTTTGAAGGGAGTAGCTAGATTTATGATTTTATTACAAAAAAAAAAACCAAACAAACAAACAAAAAAACCCCAAAACCAACCAACCAACCAAACAAAAAAAAACTGCCTCAGCTGAACAGTACCATGACTTTCCCTCTTTTCTTCCTCAGCTACTACCAAACAAGGTAACAGAATGGAGAACAAACAGCAAAGCAACAGTGAGATGGAAGAAAATAAGGCGGTGAAGAAAAAAATGGTGAGTGAATTCCCCAAATCTTCTGTCAACGCATTTGTTCGCTATCTGGGGACTGGAGGCAGAAAATAACTAGTTGGAACCTGTACGAATACTTGCAGGCACAGAGTTGATGTCCTAAACACGTGAATGCTGCTGTTTCCTTTCTGCCTTTGGTACCTGGAGAACTCATGGACTTACTGTGAGGCTGCACCACATGCCTCTCATTTTTTCCTGTGTTTCTCTTTATATCTGGGTTTGAATCAGCCAAAAAAATGGTTTAGGCAAACCATTCTGGGATTA
Organism: Burhinus bistriatus; assembly: GCA_013397275.1. Classification (NCBI taxonomy): domain Eukaryota; kingdom Metazoa; phylum Chordata; class Aves; order Charadriiformes; family Burhinidae; genus Burhinus; species Burhinus bistriatus. Next base: position 101,882 of record VYXH01006322.1, on the reverse strand, counting down.
CTTGACTTTAGGATAGGTTAAAGCCTCCCTTTTATGGGACAGACTCTGTCATTGAGGACAGTGGTAACATTTTTTGGAGGGGAGTTCCAGTGCCTTCAAAAGGAAATTTGGGGAGGATGTATTCTGTGGGGAAAAGAGCTTTGATTTTTGTCTCTGACACCTTTCTTATACAAGAACCCACAAAGCTGTGTATTATTCCTGTTTTTCCCCTTCTACTCTGACACATAAGAGAAGAGCAAAATGATGTTTCTTGCCATGTGAATGTGGAGATTTGAACATGGGGAAGCCGCCAGGATGAAAATTTGAGGGGTATAGAGAGTGCCATGTATTCAGTTTCCATAACTTACTAATGGCGATTGTAAAAGGTCAAAAAATGTGTGTGTTAAGGTGAGGAATTATGTACATATTACTCACTTGTAGCCACATTATTTGTATTTGAGCATGAACTGAACTACTTGCACTGTGCTACTTAAAATGAAACTTGGTAAAACACAGGTGTCTGATTCATCTCAAATACACTCTGTGTATCTTAGAGGCTTGACTCTCCTAACTTGACTCTTTTACTGGTTATGACCATTCAGAGAGATTATAAATGATGTCCGGACCACCCACCTACGCTGACATTTCTCAGTGTGTACAATAATTTTCTATGTTAATGAGTAGCATCTGGCTTTCTATTCAAACGCTGCTCAGCTCCATCTCAGCCAACGACACTTCCAAGTTGCTGCATCATAAGCTGCTTCCAAACCTGCAGTGCTTCACGGCGTTACTTACTGCGTCTTTGAGAGCACCAAGCTAGTTGTGAGGTATGCAGCATGTCAGAAGTGGAAACAGCACAGATTTACACCAATATTAACTGCAGTCATCCGGGAATAGTGCCCAGATGCACTTAATACTCACCCACTGCCAACTAGAAGGTGTAGTTTAACTCTTAGCAGTTCAAAATCCCCGTGTTTGCAAATAGGTACCTTAAAAGTAAGAGCGGAAAGCTTTTTCTCTTCCCCAGGTAGCGTGTCTAACCACCGCCTGTTACACAGAGCCACTGTGGCGTGTCAGAGCTAAACCTCCTCAGGCTGCGGTTAACATCTTAATTGGCTACAGGTCTTTGTGGTGTCTTCGCTTTCCAGCCTCGCCAACACGGGAAAACGCTTCCCTTCCTCTCCCACAGCGCCCGGATTACAGGAAGGCAGCCCAGGGCTGCAGCCGGCCCCCGCGGCGGGGGCCCCCCCTGCCAGCCGCGCTGCCCCGGCCCCTGTGCCTCCCGGGGCGGGGGTGGGGGGCGCGATGAACACCCACGGGAGGCATTTGCTTGCCCTGCCTGGCACTACTGGGTGGAAGAGGCCTGCCGGGAAACCCCAAGCAGGGCGCCGGCCACGCACGTTTGCTTAAGTTATGTCCAAGCACGCAGATTAACC
>VYXH01006322.1:50232-100402 GCA_013397275.1 Burhinus bistriatus | reverse complement strand
GAGGCTGGTGCACGGTGGCTGTGGGAGCCGGAGTATCTCCCCGCCGCTCCCCCGAGAGGGAGGCAGAGCTCAGGTTGCAGAGCGGCGCCGCCGCCGAGCCCTTCCCCGCTCGGAAAGTTGTTGGTGCCGGTGTTAAGAGAGGCCGGCGGCGGGCAGAGCTAAAAATACCGCGGCCGCCGAGCCGGGACGCAGAGGACGGGCGGAGGGCAGCGCCCGGAGGCGGTGTGCGCCCGTCGCGGGAGAGCAGCCGCCCCCGCGGTGGCAGCAGGACGAGGCGGAGGCGCCGGCCGCTTCTGCCCGAGACCGGCCGCATCGGCAGGTCCTCAGGGCCAGGGCGAAGCCGGGGGGAGAGGAGGGGGAGGGCCCCCTTCTTCTCCCCTGCAGCCTGAAAGGCCGGGGTGACAAGGGGCGCACCTGGCCGGAGCGCCCGGCTGTCGGCGGTGCTCAAAGGGGCAGGGCCCTTCTCCCCGCCGGAGATCGCTTGGGGTACTCGGTGCCTTCCTAAAACTGGATCTCGTCAAGGGTATCGGGTAAGGCGCTGCAAAATCCAGATTCCCACTATCAATAGAAAGTCTTATCAGTGTCTGCTTAAGAGCATTAAAACTTCCTTTTGTGCGCTTGCAAGGGTGTTTTAAGCTGAGAAGGGGTTTATAACTAGCCAAAATGCAGTATTCTAAACTGTGTTTTGAAAACTGAAATGCAAACTGGCATATGTTTTAAAAAAAAGACAATTTAAGGCTCACAGTAGCTGACACAAATGCTACGGTGAAGGACAGGAGTTGGGAAAAATACCTGTCGCAGCCCTGGGATCTGTGATAAGACCAAAAATGTAGACCTTCACAAGTAAGCAGTTCTCCGGTACCTGGAGGTCTTTGCTGTGAACTGACGTGCAGCTTTCCTGACTGAACACCTACTGCTGTGGTGGCGGTCACACCTACCTGCCCTTGCACTGACGGCAGCGACGCATGAGCACACGGATGGCGGTGAAGGAACACCTATGAGGGAGGCGTGGTCGCCTTTGTGTTTCCCAGTCACTGTAAAACACACTGGTTTGGGTTTTTTTTCCAATCTGGCCCAAACCACGACATTAGTGTTGCCAGAGAGTCAATATTTTTCTGAGCAACAGTTTGATTTTTTTTTTTTTTTTTCAGTTGGGTTCTTGCTTCATTGTGCTTTCGTCTTTTATCTGGTGTTGCGGAAGCCTGAGCAAATATTTAAAATAGCGTGTGAGGAGACAGGTCATGGAGAAGTGGAAGTTTGTGTTCCAAGAACTGTAAAACTGAATCGAGTAAGTCTGAGGTTTTCTGCAGCAAGCTGTATACTTGAAAAGTTCTTGAAGTAGGCTCTAAACCCAACTGTTTGCAACACTTGAAGAGAAAGTGGATATGGGCTTTTCTCATTTCGCAGCACTTCTGTGAGTTGTCCTGCATTATCTTCCACTTAGGCTTATGTGCATCTAATTTACCTGTGCTGAAAGGTTTAAGCATTCACTGGAGTTTTTAATAACATTCTGGGCTATATGGTCCAAATCATTTTGTTTGCAGGATTTTTCTGATGGGTCTAACACTGTTGGAGCAGAGCCCTTTAAGCAATATTGCAGCAAGATTACCACATAGCACTTGTGAACTCGCAGTTATCATTTGTGAGTCCATTGGGAGCACCCTGGTTGACCTCCAGGAATATTCTCCTCAATGTCATTAGTTCAGAGCAGTAGCAGTCCCTCCTAAGTGTAGGAGCATAGCGTGTGCGTAGTAGAGAAATAGTGGGCACCTAATACAAGGTGTTATCACCACAAGCTAAATAAAGCCTTGCGTCAAAATTTCTACTTCTTGCTACCAAAGTAATGGTGCAGAGCTTTGTGTGTGTGTGTGGCAGGTTCATTTTAAGAAGCTGGCTAATAATAAGAAATTGCATTTGGCTTATGTAATGAACTCAACGGGATATATTTCTTACACAGGGCTTTTTCCCCCATCTACACTTTGTCCTGACTTGACTGAAAACAGGCTGGTTAATGAACTGTGTAATCTCTTAAAAAGTTCCCACATCATGCGAAAGAAGTTAAAAACACTTGGCTGTCCCACAGGGCGTGTTTTGAGCCCTTAGGAGTGGCAGCTGCCGAGCGTGGCAGACCCCAGGCACTCCGAGCTGGAAGCTGCGGTCCCTGCCCTGGCACCTGAGTATCTCATCCCTTCTTCATGGATCAAAGCGACTCTGCGACGACAGTGTGGAAACGTGAGCGCTGGCACGTGCTGACAGCCACAGTGCGTTCGCTTGCACAGCCGTGCCTCTCCTGAAGCTGGTGGAGCTCGTTCCGGTGCGTCATCACTACTGCTTTGTCACGTGCCAGCTACACAAACCTAGTTCGTGCTCCAAATCTTCATTTTTCCAAAGCAAACATACAGCTTTGTGCAGCCGACAGAATGTATTGACTCATTAACCTGTTGTGTGAGCTATAAGTGATATAACTGAAGCTGAGTTTATTAGGCCTGCTTAAGCAGGTCTTTCTCCTTTTGAAAGGATTGAGGCTTCAGCGAGTGATGAGGCTGGGCGTAAAATGACAGTGAGCTGTGCTTGAAATTCTAGATTCTTAGTGGAGGTTGTTTTTTTTTTAAAAACAAAAAAATTCAAAACACATTAAAAAGCCATCCACTTTAATGTATTCAGAAGTCAAGAAAGTCGAGTTGTCTTCCATGATCTACCAAATGACATTCACAACCAACCAGCCACCAAAACACTAACTTTAACATCTCTTGGGACTGGCGATGGTCACTTCTGCTGCTCTCTGTAATCCAGCGGGAGAACTGAGTGGCAGAAAGCAATACTGGGGAAGGTGGAAATGGCCCTGAAATGCAAAATCTCTCCGATCAACTGACTGAAAGTCCAGTATCTAAGCAGTGCTACCTTTTTCTCAACAGCTCATGTGAAGGAAGAAAGTATTAGCAGAGGTGGGCTAAAAACAGGATGAGGGGGCTGGATGGAGAAGAGCTGAGAAGGGGGAGTTACAGGTGTGTCACTGGGGAGAAAGGGTAAATTATGTGTCCACCAGAACATGTGTGTGTGTGGCAGCAAATTACTGTTGGAAACTTGTATTTGGGTTACAGATGTTTGTAGACATAATTTTATTTTTGGGGGTCACAGTTTCATTAATCCTTATTACTCCTGGGAGTAGGGGGCACACCACCTCCCAGGCTTTCACCTAACTCAGGTCTACCCGTGGACCTGTTGCATCAAATATACACCAGTCGTTGCTTTGTTGCATTAATGGTATGTTGCCAACAGTTTCCTTTGCTGAGAGTATGCTCCCCCAGCATTTTACTTTTTGGTGGGGGGGCTGATGGGATGCTTGCAGCAAAAATCTGTGAGGTTGAAAGAAGTTCAAATGTTCATTTATGCCTTGGTAAATGTTAACTGAGATGCTGTCACTTCAAATTTACTGTTCCTTGGATTGCAGCACGGCAAAGTGTTTCAGGCCACTATTCTGCAGCGAGGTGATCTGCCTGCAGGGGCTATGCAAGATAGCATAAGGAGTGTTTAAAACCTGGGTTGCGTTACTTTAAAGTATACTAATAATAGCTATATATTCTCTTTGTTTTTCAGAATTGGTCTGGGAGTCTTATCGTAGCCTCTTTAATTGGTGCTTTTGGGTCGTCTTTTCTTTATGGTTACAATCTCTCGGTGGTGAACGCTCCTGCAGTGGTAAGTGATTGACAAAACTGGAATTTAAGATCAGTAGAGGGCAGCCTTGTCCTGCTAGTGTGCACTCCTCGACATCCTGCTTTTATAATCCTCCTGATGTAGTAGAAGAGGTTAAGTCTTACACGGTAACTTGCCTTTGCCTGAAAGCTGCTTTCTGCTGTCCGTGAGGTTTTCACATAAATTCAGTAGCAGTCAGGTAACTAAATGCTGCTTGTGAGGTGAGTGGGTGCACGGGCTTTGCTTCTCAGTCTCCTCAAGCCCAAACTAATACTGAATCTTCTTGCATGCTTTTGTGTGATAAGGTATTTTTAATTGTCTTTCAGAATAGTGAGTATTTGGTAGCTCTGTGCACGTGTTCAGCAACTTCTGTTCAGATTGTTCAGTTCTGGAGCGTTGTACAACGTTTCATTCCTACAGTACTGATATTATAAATAATGCCTCTGGCTTCGTCTTAAATAATGGTCCTCTTCTGTGTTTCATGGTGATGCCATGTTTGGTTCTGAATTCGAACTCGCTGTGTTGACCATGTGTTGGCTGCAACATATGGAATAGATTTGATGAACAGAGTGCTGTGAAATCAGCGTACGGTATTTGGGGGGATTTCATTAAGATATCAGTTATCAAAAATGGAAATCTGAACGTATTTTTTTTTACACTGGCTCTCTAGAGATCCTCTTAATTCAACCAAGCACAGCAGTAAGCAATTCAATGGAGTTGCAAGCAACTATTTTGAAAAAGTAGCTAGTAAATTTTGGGAACTAACTATTGAAATTCCATTTCAAAATAGTTCCTTTCCAAAGATAAACCCCTCCTTTTGTGGAAATCTCTTATTAAAATATGTGGCTAGCTTTCCACCTAAATAGGTTGGCCACATCACATTAAAGATGGATGCAATATTTATGCAAATAATGAAAGAAGAATTTTTTTTTTTTAATTTATGTTTCATGTGTGTATTTTATTTGATAAACTGATGACCCAAAGGGCTAGAAAGAGACTCACCCTGCAGGAAGTTAAAATTGCCCTCTTCATAACTTCTGGGAATTTTCTTGAAGTTCCTGGTACTCTTTGTACCAATAAGGCAGGGTTGGACAAACTGGATATTTGTTCTAGCAAGACATGTTTAGACATCACTTCACCTAGAAGTCGTCAGCAGATAAACATGGCTTAGAAGAACTCAGCAGTAAGCTGAAATTCTGTGAGCAATGGTATTGATTGTCCTGATGGTAGACATCCTTCCTTCACTACCTTAGCAGAGCAGCGAGAATGATCCAATTTCTAAACGTCCAAGTGCCATTTAAAAATTGGGCTGTCCTGGTAGTCAGAGCTCTCACGTCACTTTCTGCAGGAGTAAAGGAAAGAAAGGATGATAGGACATGCTGTTTGGCCACACTCAGACACTGAGTTCTGAACCTTGTGATAGATCATGGTGGTGACCAGAGTGTGGATGGGGAGGCTGAAGATGCAACCGTACCATGACGAGTGATGAAATTCCAGACGTCGTGGTTAGTAACACTTCCAGGATTGTCCATTTTTGCTTGAAATCTTTACTGTTGCTTTTGGACTGAAACTGGGCACTGTGCTGGTGATGGTTTTGGTCATACTGTTGACAAGTATGCCTGAAGTCTTCCTTTTTCCAGCATCAGTGTTTCATTGAGAAATTTGTGTCTGTCTGATTCGTGTTAATCCATACATTAGCTGGGGCTAAGAAGTAGTCCTACTGTCAAGGAGTATATAGCAGTGTAGTTCAAGAACAAAATACTTGTGTAGCCTCTGGTCTTCTCTCTAGCCCCAAGGATTAATCTGTGTCATCTGCTTGCCTAGGACAGGCCACCTTCCTGTCCCTGTCCCCGGAGCTGCAGTCACCAGGTTGAAGGGAAGAGTCTGGGCTGTGCTCGTAGCCATGGTGGGGAGGAGTGAGCCGTACCAAAGCTGTGCTTCTTGCAGCACAAGAAAGGAACCTTTGCCCCATCTGTTTTCCTCCGCATGTCACCAAATCAGTCTGCTGCAAGGTGACATTTTGGGAATATTGATGTGAGGTGACTGAGGAAAACCAAAGGGGAGCAGCTTTTAGCTGTAGATAAACAGCACTCTTACAAGAGGTTATACTGGGAGTGCAGTAATTCCTAAAAGCTGTAAGCTGACTTTCATTTATAAACTTGGTAGGACAAATAACTTGTTCTGGTGACGTGCAGCTTACAGCCTGCATTGTATGAGCATCTCTCTGTAGGATGTTGGATATCTTCTGCCCCTATTTACTTCAGTATAATTCACTTTGATGTCTAAAGTTCTCCAACCTTAGAGAAGGGTGCTTTGAGAGGTGTTGAAAAAATGCTTGATAATGACTGTTGACTAAGACATGAGATGTTTCCAGGATCTTGGAACTGAAGACATCAGCACGATGACTGAGCTGTTGGAGGGGGAAGTTCATTTAAGACTGAAGCATTGAAGAATTGTTTGTAAATTCTTGTGTACATTTCCTTTTGGTCCTGCAAGTTGTGCCAGCTCATCAAACTGCAGGGGAATACCCTTGCAGTTCTCACCGGTGAACTTTACTGCAGGTCATCTCGTAAGGTAGAGTCAGCCCAACTTCCTTTTTGTTGCAAGGGGGGAATAAACTGCACCAGCTCTGATCAGAGCAGAGATCACTTCCCACTCAGTCCCCTCCTTCTCTGTGGGAAAGAGCAGTGTCCCATGGTAGGTGTGCTTCCCTTGCACACAGGGCTTCAGCACATGAGAAACCCAGAATTAGAAGTCTCCGTGGGCTTGTTCAAAGAGTTAGCAGTATTTATTAAAAATGTATGGGAGCATTTAGCAGTAGGAAGGCAAATGCTTTAATTGAAAGGAAGTTGAAGCTGTCTTTTTCTGAGCTGAATTTCTACGATTCATTCCGTGGACTGGTTGTGGGCAGGGTCTGTAGAACAATGATGTGCTTTGTGCTCCGTGTGGGAAACCAAGTCTCTGCTACTTAGTGCCGTGCAGCCCTTGCCCCTTTCCTGCAGGCGGCTACAGCTCTGCATTCCTTTGAGAGCTGATATGGGGAAAGTGAGACTATTGCAAAAATGTATAGCCTGCTGTGTCAGCCAGTTGGATAGTTGTCACTGTGAGTCACCCTTGTCACTATGGGTAAAGTAATTTTTCTTCTCTAACAACCAGCTCATCTCTTCCCTTGATGCAAGTTATTTACAGTTACAGAGACAAGGAAAATATTTCCCTTACATTTAAAATATATCCCTTCTAGTTATATCTATATATAAAAATATATGTATCCCTTATATTCCCCTTGTATTTCTCCACCCTAGCGCTACTACCTTAATGAACTGAGGCAGCAGAATACAAGATACTGATACCAGTCAGCTACCATTCTTTATAGGCTTTCATTAGGGGCCAAAATTTTTGTATACAGGTTTATGCTGTTAGCATTGTTCAGACAGCTGATTAAAATCACAAAGGAGCCTTTCCACAGAACTCAATGGATTCAAATCCAGCAGATTTGTAGGATCAGATTTGTTTTGTTTCATGTGCAACTCCTCAAAACCTGTATGTGTTATTAGCTTCCCATTTATTAGCAGTGGGAATCCAGACACAGGTGACATTCATGCCAGTACATTTATCCGTTACTATTGAGTGTTGTAGTTTGTACTTTCTTTTGACTATTTGCAATTATTTGATATCTCCTTGTAAATAACAAAGCTATGCTGAGAAAATTAGTCATAACACAAGGGGAGAATAATTTGCATACTATTTTTAGCCATTATCATTAGCAAGAAATGCTAATAGTGTTCTAAAAATGTTTTCTCTTAGTATTCATTACTATCAGAAATGAACTTCAAATAAACAAGAAGATAGCTGCATCTAAATATAATCTGAGTATTGGTGTTAATGAGATAAGGTTTATTACTTGATTTAATGGCAGGTTCATTTGGAAGTTTACTGTGAGGTTCTTCTAAAAGGACCACGCACCAAAGGGACTTTTTTTCTCTGTTTTGTTCTTTTTTTTTTTTTTTCCTGTCTGTTTTTATAGAAACATATAAAATAGGATGGGAGAAATATCCCTGTCCTTTTAATTCAGGACACAACAGACCTACTGGAAACTTGATAGAAGGAAGACAGTAAGTGGTATGTTCTACCTCCACCTTTCTTAGGTACTTTGCCGGTGGAGAGGTAGTGTTTCAAACTAAATAAAGTCCTCAGAGTGAACAGTCCATATGTCCAAGGCTGGAATACCTAAAGTTTGAAATTCCGAGTTTGAACAGGGAAAATATGTTAGGCTTACCTTGCCGAGTGCTGCCCCAGGATAATACAGTTGCTATGACATGTGGGAGGAAATCTGAGAAGATACTGGGGAAAAGTGCCCAGATTAAACTTTGTGACACTGTAGAGCTTGTTGGGGAGCGGTAACATAGGACAAGTGAGAGCATTACACAAGTGTGCTGTGCCCTTCTGCGGTAGTGACCGCCTGGTCACTATCCTCGCCAGCGCATCAGACACTGCGGTGGCATCGGAGCTTGATTTCCAAATGGGAACAGCATAAAGATGAGGAAGCTTGACTAAAAGGAAAGTAAACAGGCGATGTTTCTGCAAGCAATAGAGAGACTATGTGAAAATGTCATACTGGAACTATGACGTCTTTACCTTTTAGAAAGATAAAGAAACTTTGGTGTAATTGAACATCAGGGAAAGGAAGTTATTAGAAGGCATCCTTCAAAATCCTGCAGTTGTGCTCATGTGAGGAAAGCAGAAAAAGAATGTAAACTCTGGCATGTTGAAGGGTAAAAAAGTGAGCGGTCCTGGAGTTTGGGTACTTGCAGCAGGCACAAAAAATGTCCAGACAGAGGGATTGGGCTTATAAGGCTGATAGATGTAGCTGAAAAAGGGTGTTCAGAAAATACAAGGACAGAACAAGAAACCTGAATTCATGTTTTGAATTTGAAAAGTCTGGGGAGGTCCCACTCTGGAACCTTCTTTATAGGGGCTGCATTGGAGAAGCTGAAATGTCAGTAGAGATATGGAATAAAATTAGTGATGATTTTGTGTCAGGTTGCCAAAATACCTTAACATTTGTTCAAGACTGAAAAAATAACTCAAAATACAGGCTTTGTATTGCAGTTCAGCTTCTTTTTAAATGACCTCATAACAGAGAGACTGAGAGGGTTAATGTGATTTTAAGAAAAAAGTAGTTTTTAGGGGGAATACTTGGAACATACATGCTAAGAATTAGTGATTTGTACCTGACAAACTAGCAGAAACTGTAGTAGAAAAGTGAGAATTTGGGGAAGAGCTGGCATGGCTTTTGCAAAGGAGAACCGTGACTCAGGCATCTGTCAGAGTTCTGCAGAGATTCGAGAGGCACTTGGAGTTTCAAAAGATACCCTGGAAGGGCCCTTATGGAAGGGTCTTAAGGAAATTAAGCTGCTGTGGGAGAAAAGCGTAGGTCTTGGGATAGCTGAAGACTTAGAAGCTAGGTCTCAGGTTTTCATTTCTTTTCATTCCAGCTTGTCTGGCAGGTAGATTTGTATCAGGGTCTTAGGTGTCTGATTTTGTTTGATACATCTTTCATTACTGAAAAGAAATTGCTTACCTTGTTTAGCAATGTGGACTTCATTCAAAAAGCAGCTTATGTAAATGTGAGGGGGAGAAGCTATAACATACTTATAAAAGTCGTTTGGGATTCTTAATTTTAATGGTGTCAGGGAACTAGCTCTTTTTGACTGATACTGTGGGCTGTTTCTCCTGCCATCAATATGAAACCAACAGCGGTCAGCTCTTGCCTCCCTCCTCTAACAGTTATTTGTCCTGGCTGTAAATGCTTTGGGAGAAAAATGTTATCTTTCATTGCTTGGCTTAGTAGGTCCTTGATTTTGTACGGCTGCCAGATATGGCAGTGCCATAAACACAATGCAAAAGTGGACATAGCCTTTCTTCTTCACTCAGTCCATGAATGCTAATTGTTTTTCTTCTAGTGTTATGCTAAAGAATTTGTAGAATCACTCACTTTTACAATAGTGGCCCTTTGGAAAAAATAGACTAGTGAAAGGCACTTAATTCTGAGCAAATCTGAGATCTGCATTCTGGGACTGAAATACAAAATAGAGATGGTAAATGTTGTTTCTTGGTGAGCATAGTGTAGGGTTTCGCCAAAAGGATTCTTGCTTCTATAACTTTTAAAGCAGCTTTAAAAAGTTTCCAGGGAATTTGCTAAGTTACAGGTGAACTCACACACATATACCCAAACCTATCAACATAGGACTTTTGGTGCTGTGTCCTTTAAGACAAGTCCAACTCTTCTTTTGATGTCAGTCATGTTGTCATCTGGCAGGAACTGGTTGCAACTCCCTTCCTCTTTGTTACCTGTGCATTTACCAATTCACCAACTTCTTCAAGATATTTTTGCCTCTACCTGCTACTGGAGCCTCCTTTGCTCCCCACTTTGCTCCCTTTCCTTCCAGGTTATTGGCACTATAGATCCATGAAAAAGCTGTAAAAATATTGCTCTTAATGCAAGACTGAGTAATGATCATTGGCTAACGGTAGTTAGCATTTAAGAATTTGTGCGTGTTGTTTTTTTTAAAAGTCATGGCAAATGCTAAGTAGTGCAGTTTTCCTTGATTTGTCCAAAAACCTGTTAGGCTAGGATGTGATACGTCACCTGCCTGAGGCCACGGGTATGTACGTGAGCAGTGAGCGGAGCTCAGCTGACGTGCAGTACCTTGCCAAGCGCGGGTGGTGCGATTTTATGGGGTCTCCCACCTTAGAGATATTCAAAAACCTCCAGGCACGGTCCTGGGCAAGCGGCTGTAGGTGGCCCTGCTTGAGCAGGGGGGTTGGACAAGATGGCCTCCAGAGGTCCTTCCGACATCAGCCGTTCTGTGATTCTGTGTCTGAACCCTTAGCCCCAGCTCAGGTGACGTGTGTGTATATGCAGACACAGTAAGGCTAAAACAAACTGTGGTTAATGTTGTACCGACAACCTAAATGGTAACATCCTTGCTTTACAGGAGTTTCACTTTTGTAAGGGTCTTCTACATTCATGTCTACCTGTGGGTTTTTTACCTATGTGTGCTTTGACTGGTTCAGCTAGTCCGTTTGCAATTGCATCTAGAAGTGAGGCCCCATTTCTTGGAGGAGGGAGATAGATGAGCAAGGGCGATTCCTACAAGCAAGCTACTGTTTTTTTTTTTTAATTCTGTTTCTCTCAGATGTGTTCTTAAAGTGTGATTTTTTTCTTTTTCTTCTTTTTTTACATGTATTGTTATTATTATGTATCTTCTTTCAGTATATCAAGAAGTTTTATAATGAAACTTGGGAAAGAAGATACGGCTTCTCAGTGGATGAAAGCACACTGACTCTCCTCTGGTCCATAACTGTTTCTATTTTTGCCATTGGTGGCCTTGTGGGTGCCATTATCGTTACCCCAATTGTGAAGTTCTTCGGACGGTAAGTGTATTGGAAAATTTGTATTTTCTAAAGCAGTTTCTTACTTGGTCTCTCGAGAAGGCTTTCTTTTTATTTTTTTTAAAAACCTTCTTCACTAGAATGCAAATTTAAACACCTTCAGATTATGAAAGCTCATTGATAAGAGTTCCAAATTTCCGAGAGTAAAATCAGTACCTTTCTCTCTGGCCTTACTGTGCATCCTGTGAGTCACAGAAGCCGCTTGCTCTGAATGGGCAGTGCATTGAGATGTTAAGGAGGTTAAGTTGTCAAGAGTGCAGAAGGAAAATACCATAAAAGAGGAAAGATTTCACAAAGGATTGGAAGATTCTTGTTTCACGAGTCTGCTGAGTATCTCACTGTACACAAATAAAGCTGTCAACATGTCTCATTTGCTTCTCAACATATGTTGTCATGCAGTAATAAAAATTTGCTCTTTTTTTTTTTTTTTCTTGTGTCAACTTAAAATACAGTTTGAAGAACTGAACTAAGGTGAAGTTCATGTTTGGTCTTCCCCAAGCTTAGGGATGCCTTTCCTGCTTTATGCAATGCAGTATTTGACCAAGTCTTGACCATAGGGAATATGAGTATTTTACGAGTGTTTGTACTGGTGTATGTTTGCATTTTTGCTGCAGGTACTAATTAGATATTTCTGTCAGATTTTTATTTCATATGGTCTTCCAAAGAGAATTTTAAAAGTAATTTGTAATTTACCTATATTTAGAAGGGCATGGGAAAAAAAAAAAGCCATTAGAGCATTCCTCTTAACTGCTTGTTTGGCTTTTCCTTAATTGTAAATTCTGTGTAATTTGATAATTTTTGCTCAGTTAAATCACTGGAGAAGGTCATCATGGAGGCTTAAAAATAAGTATCCACCTCCACTGTTCTCACTTTTCTATTCTACATTTTGACTATTTTCATCACTTTATTGTACTCTCCTAGGCCTGTCTGTCATTCTTCCAACTCTTCCACATCCCATTTTTCATCTCAGAAAGTATTTTTTCAGGTTCTTCCATTTCATGCTTACAGAAAGTAAATATTCTCTGCTCTATAAATCAATTATGCATTCTTCATTACTTTGTTCTGCTCCCTTCACTTCTCCATTTGATTTTCAATTCTTAAATATTTTTCATAGTCACTTTTTTTTTAAGGTTTGCAGTCTTCTGCCAAATCGTCAATTTGGGTTTTATACATTTCTTAAATGTATGAAACTATGCCCGACTCAGACTGATTAATTCCTAGAATTGTTGCTGAGCCTTCTTTATTTTATTAAAAAGTGAAGTAAAGAATGGGTTCATAGAAGGCTTGAATTTTTGGTGAAGAGTGGAACAGCTTTGTGTGCAAGTTTATTAAAGTGATGGCTGATCTCAGTCGTATATATACCACTTTGATGGAAGCAGATCCTATTTCCAGGGCAGAGCTTTAATCTTGCAGACTTTGCCCATGTTAGTTATGTTTATCCCTGTTAAACTGTGAAAACAGCTCTCTTACAGATATGGTGTACAAGTACTTGATTAGGGATGGGAAGTGATTGTGTCTCTCAGGGACGCTGGGTAAAGGGTGCTCATCAAAGTGTGGTTCTTGAGTTTGCTGTTCACACTGCAGTGTGTTTGTCTGGTTTAGGAAACCAGACTGACATAGCAGTACGGTAGTTGAGGAGCGCATTATGAAATGTTGACAGAACAATAAAATACTCCGCTGTTAAATTGTTCAAGTGGAGGTTGGAGGAGTTGTATGTATAATGAAGCGGAGCTCCATTTACACTGAGGGAAAATAATGAACTAAGGGGGAACAAAAAGCATTAGTCAGAAATAATGTGTGACTTCAAAAAGAGCACTCTTGAATCATATTGCTGTAAGGTTAATAATACAATTTTCAAATTACCGGATTCCTAGGCCCTACTTACTTCAAGAGAGATGTAGACTAATTTTTTCAAAGACAGCCTTCAGTCACCTAAGCAGAAGTCCCATGTTCAAATGTGGCTTTGGCACTTCATAATATCTATTCTCTTCTACTGAAGAACAACTGCTGTTGCATATCCCGAACACCCAGAGCGATACGCTCAGTGGATTGCTTCAGCCACTGCTAGGGAGGCATTTGCAGGAGGGGGACAAGGTCTTCCCTCAAGCACAGTGAGCCCTTTCCAGTATGAAGCGATTAAGGGCATTTATCTGGATTATTTTAGTGATGCTACCACTTTGTTATTCTGAAGTCATCTACTGTAGGTGAAATGGTGATGCAGTATTCAATTTGTTACTGGCTTTTATTTAAACACGTAGTTTAAAGAACACATAGCTTGTTATTTAAACATTTAGTTTCCTTACTGTACTTTTTGTATAAGGTATCATATTTGCTCGAGTGGAGCTTCTAGAGTCTTTCTTATTACTGAATTTTGAGACCATATATTTTTGATGAAACTTTAATTCTATCATTTTCTGAGTTGTGAGTTTTAGACAAAAAGATTATTAATTCAAATCTCTGATTAAATTTATTCCGGCTGTGGAGGGCACATAGTCGCTAGGATTCCGTTCTGGCCTCACGAGAGCAAATACCAACCTTGAAATTACAAGAGGTTAATCACATGTGATTTTGCAGAAAGCCAAGGACAATTCTGAGGAGGAGACTCTCAAGTGTTTCCAATATCCAAAATATCTAAAAAAGAAAAAGGCAGAAATAATCGTTAAAGCTTAGCTGTGTTTGTGTCTAGCTGATGGCTGAACTATCTCAACCGGGATGCTTATAGAAACTGATTTCTACTGAGCAAATGGCTCTTCTCGTAGGACTGCTTCAGACTGAGTACGGGGTTGGCAGTTACGTTCCTGCAGCACTAGGGACAGTCAGTCTCCGAGAGAACCGGTTTTGGCACTAAGTTGCAAAACTTACTGTCTGGCTTAGGATGTAGCTGCTTGTGACAAATGGTCTGTGCTCTATCAGAAGTTCTGGAAAGAATCTTCCTTTTGAAATGCATAGATGATTAATTTCTTTTGGCTGGAGAGAATTTTGAAGTATTTGAATGGAAGGAACAAAAATCTTCATATTTAAATGAATGCTAGTCTGGTATTTTTAGTGCAGTAGCTGCAGCAGAACCATGTGGGGCTCTGGACTGGAACTTGAGTCCAGGTTCCCTTTCCCAGGTCTGGCACCCTTTTGCACATTAGCTTTAGGGTGAGTCCACTTTGCTATCTATTCTCCTGTTTACCCAGTTACAGAAATAGGGATATTGATGTGCTCTATAACCCTCAACAAGACTGAAGAATGAAATGTGCTACGTGAGAACTAGGTATGATATTTATACTTCAGTAGGTTTCATGTACCATTTGAACAATTGCTTCGTCAGTTTGTGATTTGGGACATGAGAGCAATGATTAGGCTGACCAACACATCAGTGTGTCTTTTCTTATGGTGGCTTAGTGTTGAAGTTTGCATGCTTACACTTTGTCAATGTGGTGAGCACAGTTATCTGACAAGATTGGTTGGACTCTCCCAAAAGGAAAGTGTCTGCTGCGGTGCTTTATGAAGTGTGGCATCTTTGTATCACTTACATTAGAGCTACACAAGCAGTGGTTTGTTGGAGTTTTTTTGATTTGTTTCTTTTTCCTGTGCCTTGTTGCTAAGGTAATACAGTTTTGGCCTACGTGACCAGGAAAGTGTAGGGCTTTTTTTATGATTGTACCAATCCTGGATATAATGTGACCTGACTGGAAGTAAACTTGGACAGCATGGGGAGTTAGGAGGGTTTTGCTGTATTTTTTTTCTTAGGAGCTAGGATGAGAAGTTGTTCCCACTGTTCATGCGTGTGGTGGCTTGGCCCCAGTTAGCAGCCAAGCACCCACCCAGCTGCTCTCCGCTCCCCATCTCCCAAGAGGGATGTGGGGACTGGGGAGAATTAGGAGGAACAGGAGCAAGAAGACTCATGGGTCAATAAAGAAGGGGAAAACACTTACCAATTACCATCACAGGCAAACCAGGCTCAACTTGGGGAATTTAGCTTAATTTATTGCCAATTAGCATAAATATTTAATTAGTGATCAGGTATCGGGAAACAAGACAAATGTTAAAACACCTTTCCTCCCACTTTCCCAGGCTGAACATCACTCCAGGCTCCTCTCCTCCCCCTTGGTACCACAGCAGGTCACACTCAGTCCCTTGAGGGGTCAGACAGAGTGCGCAGCAGCTCCCTCCCCTCTGCTGCTCCTTCCTTGTCATTCTTCTCCTGTGCTCCAGCATGGGTCCTCCATTGGCCACAGTCCCTCTGGGGATGTACCTGCTCAGTCCTAGAGCACCTTCTCCTCCACTGACCTTGTTACTCCCTCATTGCATCTCCTCACAGAAACCACCCCTGCAGCCCCTTCACTTCCAAAACTTTGCCACAGCCACCTGGCACAGTTTTTTCATTACCAAAATTTTACATGCTTTATACAGAAGCTCTCTAAACAGCATATTAGTTTCTTGTTTTCATTTTTTTTTTCAATCTGGCAAAGACAAAAGCCTTTATTTTTATCTTGCTTAGTTAGGCTGTGCTTTTCTATTCTTTGCTGCATAGAATAAGGGGTCGCTGGCCAACTTTTTAGAAAAAGATACATATTTTGTAGGTTTTATTTAAATTAAAGAAGAAGAAAGTAATAACTTCAGATGAATGTATAGCATTTGTTTGACCTGAACGAATATTTTGTTTCCATTTCTGGCATTATTTATAGCACTTTAGCCCTCTCAAATTATATCTGTCTGAAAAATCTGTTTCAAATGGTAAAGTCATCACACTTGACAGCTATGTTGTATAAACATTGACTTTCAGTGAGCTGTATCTCATTGTTTGATCTTCAAACAATGTTCAAAAAACACTAGAAAGCAGGAAAAGTGTTTAAAAATACAAGTACTAAAAATACTTGCTATCAAAAATGTCTTGATCTGTTGTAAAGAGTTGGTTGACTGGTTCAATGGGTGGGAGATTTCTAATTGGTACGTATGTGTTGAGCTCGAGAAGAATGAGGACTGCTGGGTCAGTTTGTTACCTGCTTTGGAAAAGAAAAGGGTAGACAGCCTTTCTGGTCGTTGCTCTTCTTTTTCATGGGAATTACAATATACAGAGATTGAAAATCCATTGAGAATACTTACAAATTTACTACCACTTCAGTTTTTTTTAATAAAATCAGTATATTTTCAGCCGGTGCCATTTACTGTCAAAGTTAATAGAATCATCATAATTTATGTCATCAGTGATGTTTATCTCCAGGTAAATTTGTTATCAAATCAGCTGTTTCCTCCACATGTTGTTGTGAGTGGGATTGGAGGCTTCAATGTTGAGTTGTACCTCTAGAACCAAAACAAGACTGTGCTTAATTATGTGACTGGTAAAGACAAAGCTCCGTTGCTTTACTGCTTATAACTGAGGTGACTCAGAAATGGAAAACATAGGGTACGATCATTCTCTTGCCACGTAATTGTGCAAATTATGGTGTTTTGTCTTGTGTTAGATTATAAGCAATGCAACGCAGCTATCTTGTCATGATGTGCTGTAGAGAGGCCACCACATTTCCAGCAGATATCCCAGTTCTGGCTGTGTCTCTGCTTGGGTATCATAAGAAACTTTTCAGTCACTCACAAGGCTGAACCTGATGATAATGGCTTCTCCAGCCATTCACCTGCAGGCTGTAATTTAGCAAAAAGCTACTTAAATCCATATTTGTGGAGAAATGTGTATAAGGTAGCAGTGATTCTCTGAGTTCTAGGTGGATTTTCTGCTTCATCTTTCAATAGGGAATCATTGCAGCAGAGCTATTGATCTTATATCTTTAACCACTCTTCTTCCATGTACTCAGGAGGTGAGACCTTGGGTGTCAGTGCTTGAATCTGACTGTCAAAGGCCCATGAAATTGTACATGTCATTTCTTTTGTAAAGTATTTCCTTCTGTAGAAGTTATGAGACTTACGAGTCACTGTTGAAGTGATGAATCCCTCAAACTTGCAGAAAGTTCTGTAAGATGAAAACTGTGAGAAATACAGCTGTTGGTATAGTGTGAATGAGAAACTGAGATGTTTTGAAAATTTTCAAATGTATTTTCATCATTTTCTTTGTAGTTTTTCAGCAAAGTAATAATTTGCCATTACATTTCTTTTCTTTGAAAGAAAGATTTTTTTTTTTTCCACATTTTGACTGCTTTGAATGAAATAATTTAAAAATTGGGGGGGGGAAATGTATATCAATATTTTGGTTAATTTCAACAATTTTTGGAAGGAGGTTGATTTTTATCACTTCTGTGAGCCCCAGTGTTTTTTCTAACTCTACAAGTAGTTAGTAATTGTCCTAATGTATTTTTTTAATATCATGGGTTTAAGGATGAATGATAATGACATAAATATGTCAGTGTTGGGAAGTTCTCAAAATTGCAAAAACTATATGTAGCATAAAAATGCCTATGTATATTGGCTTATTGCCATTTCAAATATATTCTCTGGTTCCTACATACATACATTTACCTGGAGTATGCTTGTTTATATTCGTATACAGTGTCTCGGGCATGGCACTTGGGTTCTTAGGATGTGTAGGATGGCTAAAGTATCGCTCTTTAGTTAACTATGGTGTGTTTTACTTGAAAGCTGTGGCATAGGTTTGGAACCGTATCCATTTGGGTATAGTGCTGTATTTTGGAACTCTACACAACATGTAAGAGGCAGTGTTTGTTAGGCACTTTTCTTATTTGTGGTTATTTGAGAATAATAACCCAGTGTGCTTTGAGTATGACTAGATTTAGCTGTCGTGATGCTGGTACTTACATAAAATATCTTTTCCTTTCAGGAAATGTACGTTGCTGCTCAATAATGTGTTTGCAGTGACAGCTGCGTTGTTGATGTCCCTTTCCTTGTTGGCGGGGTCATTTGAAATGCTTATACTGGGCCGCATTATAATGGGTGTTGATGCAGGTAAGCTTTTACTGCTGTACATACCTGAAATGCTTACGCCATGCATAATCTTTCTCCTCTGCCCCAGTTAGGTCTTTCTTTACATTAAAGGGGCATTTCAGGGACTAGCCACACTGATTTCACTGGGACAAAACAGCAGACTGAGGATTGGGGGATCTGATGTTTGGAGAAGACACTGGAATGGGTGCTAGGCGCTGCTGTCCACCCTGGTTGTTCCTCCCCTTTTTCTCCTCCAGCCCTCATAGAGCCTATCTGTCTTCATGCCATGAAAATCCTTTGGCTAGGAGGGTGTCTTCTATTTATTAAAACTGCTTGCTGCTTTGTGTTTAGAAGTTGTTGAATCGCATGCTAGTACCAGTAGGATTAAGTGGAAGGTTTGGTACATCATCGTTATCTCCTAGCAGCATGGTCTTCCTGGTTTAAAAGTAAATCATGGAGGCGCTGCTGCACCAGAATAGTCCTGCAGCTAGCAGTGAGGTTCTTGGGGACTTCGTGGATTGGTAGATGGTGAGAAATACTTACCTAACGTGGAGACAGACTTGATGAATTAAGACGGTTTTACCCTCTCAATGTAATTACCTGACTGTAAACAAAGGAACGTGCTTTGACCTTTGCATCACTAAGCCCCCTTCCTGGCAAGCTTTGTCGATATTGTTAACAAGCACAAACTACAGTTGTTTAAAAGCGGATATTTCCATCACTTGCAGTGCGAAGTTCGTGGGTAATTTTGGTGCTAACCACTAATTTTTCTCTCAGATTACCACCAAACAACTGAACTTCTGGAGCTTTGTAAATATTGCCATTGTACTAACCAGGGTCATGCATCTGTTTTCTCCTGGCTTTGCACAGTATTCTCGCCCTTATTTTATGCCTGCTATTAAGAGTTCTTTGCAGCTGTAAGCCTGTATTGAGAGGAACATCTGCTAATACCCTTTGCAGTAAAAATATTTCATCTGACAGCGTCTGCTCTCTCTGCCTGACACATTGGTTCTTTTTAACTTACCTGCACCAGTCCTAACGTGTTTTTGCTTGCGTTGGAATGAACAAATGTAAAACATAAAATCTGTTCTCCTGGTGATTCTCATCTCTGAGTAACCTTTGGTGCTTCTCATCAAATAGCAGCCTATGCACATCACTGTAGATCTGTAACAGATAATCAATCCCATGGTTATTAAATGGTCCAAGAGTAATTAGACATGCAGAGAAGGTAATTCGTATTATCTGTGGCTAGCTGTAATTCTGTTCTTTGCATGTTTTTATGCCACTTTTGTGAGCAGATTAGCATTCGGACTCCGTTCAGTAGACATTTGTTTCATACCTGGCATAATGAAAAGGTGATTTGACTTAATATATATTTTTTTCCTTTCTTCATAGGCATTTCTCTGAGTGCCCTTCCCATGTATTTGAGTGAAATATCTCCTAAGGAAATCCGGGGTTCATTGGGTCAGGTCACAGCGATTTTCATCTGTATTGGTGTTTTCACTGGTCAAGTTTTGGGGCTGCCAGAAATATTTGGGCAAGTAAGTATTTAACAGATGTTTTCTCTGAAAAAACACAAGTATGCTTGAAGCATTATATTTTCATATTTTTACTGAGTTCCTTACAGAAGTGGAAAATAGAAATACTGAGTTTTTTGTTTCGAAGCAGTTTGAAAAGTGGTTTCTTCCATGTCTTTTAAAAGCATCTGTGTGTGACTGAGTTTGGTAGACGTGGCAAGCAGTTTTAACAGCTTGAGCAGCCTGTGTATGTACATATGCAGGTCTTGTGTCCTCCCGTGTCCCCCCCAGCTTCTTGGTGCACATCTTTATTTTTGCTGGTTTCTAATTGCTTTGAGTATCATAGAATCATAGAATGTGTTGGGTTGGAAGGGGCCTTTAAAGGTCATCTAGTCCAACCCCCCTGCAGTAAGCAGGGACATCTTTAACTAGATCAGGTTGCTCAGAGCCTCATCAAGTCTGGCCTTGAATGTCTCCAGGGATGGGGCCTCTACCACCTCTCTGGGCAACCTGTTCCAGTGTTTCACCACCCTCATTGTAAAGAACTTTGTCCTAATGTCTAATCTAAACCTACCCTGCTCTAGTTTAAAACCATTGGCCCTTGTCCTATCGCTACATGCCTTTGCAAACAGCACCTCCCCGGCTTTCTTGTAGGCCCCCTTCAGGTACTGGAAGGCCTCTCTAAGGTCTCCTCAGAGCCTTCTCTTCTGCAGGCTAAGCAATCCCAGCTCTCTCAGCCTGTCTTCATAGGAGAGGTGCTCCAGCCCTTGGATCATCTTCGTGGCCCTCCTCTGTACCCACTCCAACAGGTCCATGTCCTTCTTGTGCTGAGGGCTCCAGAGCTGGACGCAGTACTCCAGTTCTTAAGAGTTCTTGCATATTTCATTTACAGTTTTTCAAAGTCAGATAGAACTGAGAGGCTTGGTTAGAGTTTGTACAAGAACCTGAATAGGAAGACTCTTGCCCAGTATTTCTAAAGCTTCTTGTAATGCAATCCTGCTTTTAGACTTGGAGGTGAAAGAACAGAGTTAATTTATACCTTTATGGAAAGAGATTATCTACGCTGATATAAGAGGTTATCTTGCTGTTGTAGGCTGAGATTAACTTGGTGGCCACTGGATGTCGTTATTACTCTGAATAAATGAAGTCAAGGTTTATTCAGGCTGGCACTTGAAAATAACTTTTCATCCAGAGATGAATCTTCAGAGTGGTGTGGAGGAAGCATCTGCAGCAGTCCTCTCGCAATGAAATCTGAACGAAGAATCCATTCTGACAGCCAGCAAAAGTAGTAAACAGTTGAAAAGTGAGGAGAGCTTGTCCTCCCATGTCCATCCAAATTCAGCTCCTTTGTAAATTCACCATACCATCCTCCCTGACACTTTTATTTTTGTCTCACTGGCTCTCATATTCTGTCCCTTTCTTCTTGGGCTCACTTATCCTGTTCAGCTATCCTGAAGGCAAATGGTTTGATTCAACTTACCCTTTATTGAAGGACAAATTACTCCCCCCACTGCCAGAGCAACAGATTTTAGGAAAAAGCTTAAAGTGATTTTCACTGACCTTCATTGTGTGGCTTCTACAGATGTCCTTTCTCTTGCTTTGAAAGCGCTGTTACAAACAAGTGTATTAAATGTCAAGAGGCTGATTCGACTGCTTGGAATATATGTCACCTCTTATGTAGCAGGGTTTTTTTTTATCATTTTTTGAAACATGCATACACTTTTAAAGGTGAGGTGTCATGAAAATACTTGTCTCCCTGTTAGGTCTTTGGGATATTTTTAATAGGAAGTACTTACGCCTTGGTTTCAGCTCACTCTTGCTCTTTTTATTTCTCTTCTCTCCTTCCCTCCCTTCCACTCCCAAATTATGGAGGTTGCGATTCTGCTTCTACAATCTTTTTTAGTATGCAGTTAATTAGTATTACACCATTAAGGACAGCAATTAATTTATGTGAGAAGAAATGTACTTTATCTGTAGAATTAGTTTTTTTCAAGATGGGTAACATCAACATGTAAAAGGAACAAAGTTTTGGCTGGTGTGAATTAGCATATTTCCAGTAAAATTATTGGTGCTGGCTTGTATTTTCCAGTTAGGTACGTGAGTGTCTTTTCCTTTTAATACATTAATAAAATTTAGCACTGAGGGGAAACCTCAGGCTGTTTGAAATATGATTCCCTGGTGCAGCCTTATCCTTCTTTGAAGGCTTTATCAAAATTTCTGTTAGTTTCAGTCAAGCCAGGATTTTTTTCCCTAGCTTCGTGAAGTCAGTGGGAGTTTTGCACCAGGAGCAGCAGTTGTTGCCAGAGGACATTGCTGCAGAGGGTACGTGTGCCCAGTTCACTTCTGCTGAAACTGGGAGGTGGCAAACATGGTATCCTCCTCCTGAGTTTCTTTAGTCCTTGCGACACTTTCCTATTCCCAGCAAACACCTTGCTTAAATTTCTGTCACTTTGTTCGAACAAGTTCAAAAGTAGGTTCAAGACACTTGCAGGCTATTTTCTAATTGTCAGCATCTCATTGATTTACATCGTGACTTCTGTTCACTAATGATATAAAAACTTCTTATCAAATCATTTCCATATTATTTAATTTTTTTTCTCCCTTTTCTTCTATTGGAGAAATCTTTGTTTCATTTGAAGCGAGGCCAGTTTCCAGATCCATAGCCACTATATTTTGGAGACTGCTATGCATTCATGGTGTCTTATTAATGATTTCAGCTGTAGCTATAAAGCAAACTCTCGCTTTCCTCAGAAGCCTGAGGTCATTTGCGTTATACTTAGGCCAAGGCTGTAATACGCCATTCTGTGGTATAATTCTACCTTTGTAAAATTCATAAATTCTTTAGAGCAAATTGACAGGAAAGTTGTGATCAGTAGGAGCTTGTCACCAATGATCACCGTTCTGTGCAACTGTTTACGCTAGCATGTAGAAAAACACCTTTATTAAGTCTGTGTAACAAAGTCCAGCTTTTTAATGATCGTAGCGTAAAACCTCACAGGTTTTTTGGTTTGGGTTTTGTTTCTTTTTTTTTTGTTGCTCTGTGATTGTTGCTTGTTTCTATCAAAATTGGTTATAAATAATACTATTTACAAATACATGTCTTCTGTCATGGATTCTTAACAATTTTCTCCTGAGGTCTGTCATGTATCTATTACTTGTAACTTGAGCAAATATCTAAGAGGTTATTAACCACAGTATCTAAGCAGTGATGCTTTTAAGAAAGGAGGGACAAAGACCGAGTTGGGCATCTTGCTGGAAGAGGCTGTTTGGAACTGGAATGGACATGGGGAGAGCTGCAGGCATGGCCGAGGTCCTGTCTTGTAAGAGGACATGATGGCTACATTGCTTGTGTGGCCAAGTAAATAGAGGGAAGGAGAGGAACTAAATGCACCACGTTAACACAAGAAAGAACAACTGCAGAGGGGATAGAATGGCTTAATCTCAAGGACAAGATTGCTACAAGAATAACTTCTTATAAATGCTCTGTGAATAATTCCATGCTGAAATTCAGCGGAGTGATGTTTGGAGCAGCTGAAGTAGCTTGAGCAGAAAATTTACATTGGAACTTGATGCATTTATCTGGATTATATGAGGTTGTTGCCTTCAGTGGTTCTGTAGAAATCTTTCCATAGAAAAGGAAAGCATTTTTGTAGGCTGTGGGACATAGCCTTACAAGCATTTATTAACAATGTAATTGATAACTTCCTCCGTTACCGAATACAACAATGTTCCTGTAAATGTGGAAGTGTGATAAAAATAGCTCTGAAGCACTGAGTATTACTTGAGGCAATTCAGAAAGTCCTTACTGATTTTTATGTCAAGTAGGTTAAGCAGCCCCAAAGTGATTTATTTTTTTTTTAGCAGTCTTTTATTTATGAAGACCAGCCCAGGTGAAACAGGAGACATGTGGGCAGCCCCAGGTTCGGTGCTGGGGGCCAATGGTCGGCTTTGGCTGTGTTACTGTCTTAAGGCTGGTTGGCTCATTCCTTCAGCCTTCCCAAGCTTTCTACTGGAAGGGCTGATGGTTGAGAATCTTCTCATTTCCTTTTGGTACCTTTTCATGCTAGTTCTGTCAGCTTATTCTCATTATTCTTTTGATCTGCCGTTATTTATTCCTTAATATCTTTCTCTCTCTTCCCCCCCTCCCCGAAGTGTGTTTCCTTCCTTATCCCCCCATCACTTGTGATCTTTGCGTTTCAGGTTGGACTTCATCCAATTTTTAGATTATAGTATAAAAGAGCAGATACAAAAAATTCTAATACCAATTGTAATACTTAAATACAGGCATTCTTTTGGATTCTGATTATATAGGCTCTTACTCTATTTGTCTCTAGGGGTACTAACTTTAGAGTATTGAGTCCGAGGAGGGTGTTCCTTTAGTGAGCAACACTTACCAAGAGTGATTATTCCAAAAGAGAAAAGCTGCTGCCATGACACTGGTCCTCTGCTGCTGTGGTTTGAAATTCTTATTTTATTTTCCCTGTCTTAATTCCCTCCCATCAAACAAATCCCAGCAATGGTTTTTATTCAAGGTTCTGATTCTCGTAGATCATAACCTGTGGGAAACCACATCTACTACGTCTCTGTTGAGGTTTGGGAAACTACACGATGGTAAAGCTGGTGATCAGACTACAGAGCACAATGACTTTACGTGCTGGTGACCTGCTTCTCTCCACTACCCTGACTGCTGAGAGTAGTGTGCTCGTTTGCATGTGCTAGCGTGTTTTAGTCTTCTGTAAGACTGAGCCCTTAATTCTTCAGGAAGCCATGGCAACTGTAGGTGACAACTTGGTGCTGGCCCACAGGTGTGCAGTCATGTTATCTGCTGTAATGTGGGCACTGAATTACTGCTACTAGCTACAAGATTATTTAATTTGGGGCATTTTTGGTTGTATAGCATGTGCAGCTTTCCATATATCTGACTGAAGGAAAAAACAGATATTAAGATAAGGACAAACTGTTTCAGACCTGTCGCTTCTTCAAACACTGCCCTTTAGGTGTTTCCATTTTCTCTGTTTCTGTGATTCTGCGATTTAATCACCCAGCCCATTTTTCTGACAGATTGCTCCCTGCAAAGCAAAAGCCAGTGCATTGTCAACTTCAGTTTTGAAAGTTCAAATTTACACTTACTGTCTTAGGGGAATGTTGTCTGGCCTAATTCTGGCATATTCCATGTATCCTTAGGTATCTCTCTGTAACTAACTCATCTAGTTCCTCCTGCATGTAATGTTCTGCTCCAAAGGTTTTCCTTAGGATGGTAACATCTTTTAAATGTTGTAGACCTCCAGGCTGTCTCTTCTAGTGCTTCAGCTTGTTTAATGAAGGTGGGCTTTAATCTTTCCTTAAATGGGTAGAGGATTTAGTTGATTAATACATTTGCTATAGTTACTGTATTCATAATTTTTTTTATACATTAAGCCTTAGTATCTTTCATCTGTGTACAGATATGAGAAAGGGGAGGAAAAAAATGTTTAGTGTGTTTATGTATTCAGGACAGATAAAACTGGAATTGTTGCCTGTTGCCGTATTTTCCTCAGAATTCTACTTTGAGCCCTCTTTCCTGTGTGTGGTGCATTCCCTGTTGTTTCCCTTGGAGTTGCCCCCAGTGGCTGGCTGGCTTCCCGTGCTTCTCTGACCAGAACAGCTCTTTGCTGTAGGTAGGCCAATGGAAAAATAGATTTTGTTTACTTTGGGAACCCTATGTTGTATACTTCAAGTGTTTCTAGGTCATGCACCCATAAGCTTGTCTAACTGTATTGCACTGTTTCGTAGCAGATAGTATGTCATCCAAAAAACCTTACTTCACTTGTCTCCTAAGACTACTAGGGCAACACTGTCTGAATAAACCCTATTGCTACTGTAGCTGTTTCCAGAAAAAAAAAAAAAGTTGAGCAAACAGAAAAACTGTAAAATTCCTGATGTGTTCACCTCTTGAATGTTGCGGGTAGTTTTGGTCATGCTGCGTTAAAAAGAGTGTAATCGAGCACTATAAGGTACCAAGAGAGGGCAGCAATGATCAGAGATAGGAAATGGCTTCTTGAAGAGAAAAGGCTGGGTTAAGGCTTGACAGCTTTTATGGGTAACCCCATGCTGCGTAAACACTTAAAGCAATGCAAAACAAAGTACAACCAGAGAAGACTCAGAATTTGTCTTTAAATCACATGCTGTCTTTGTCTACATTTTCCTCCATCTTTTTTTAAACACATTTGGGATTTGCCATGTTGCAAAACTGCTATGTAAGTGGTTACGGTTACGAACTTGATTAATCGAATGTTCTCTTTGTCATTGAAACAAAATTAATTACAGTTTTACATTCCACTTTTTTTGTGGAATTTGAGCAGCTTTAATGCATACCTGGCTAGAGATTACCTGTTTTTAAAAAAGGACTTAGCTGGAAATAAGTCTGTGACACCTGATGATACTGGCCAAATTGTCTTCCCCCCACAACTGATTATTTTAGCAAAGAAGTACTGTTGTTGATATGAATATCAACATCAATATCAATTTATATAAATACCAATTTCTACAACAAAATTTGAGCTAAATTTGGGAAAGGACTAATGAACTTCATAGACCACTGTACTATATGTCTAGTAAGTAAAGATCTTTGATGAGTCCCTTTCAAGTTAGTTCTTTACGCAAGTGAACCTTGCTAAGGACTAGTTGTGGTTGGTTTGGTTTTTTCTTTTTTTAAACTCAAACTAAGAACTTCTGTAGATGCCATGTCAAACTCCAATTTTCGTTACAAGACTTCTTAAAAATTATATATTTGAAGTGATGGATAGTTGTGTAGTTAGGAAAGTTTATATTGGAAATTTTCATTTTTCTTTACCAAGTTCTTTTGAAAGTACTCCTTCACTTGCACTAAAATAGACAGTGATGGAATAGGTGGTTGTACAGCCTGTGCAGTTGAAGGCTGTTCTGAAAACTAAGCTTTGATTTTACTTGTCAAAGCTTAATTTTTTTTTTCCCCTTGTTTTTCTTTTTTTAAAACTGATTCTTCTTCCTTGACACTTGACTCAGATTCAAGGATTCCTTAAAAACTGTCAGTAAATTATAAATGAGAAAAGAGAGCAATTCAGGATTTCTCTGGGAACCTGCAGCCTACAGGTGGACACCAAGGAGAAAATGGTCTGTTGGAGATGCTCTTGAAATTAATCGTACACATTAGCATGATAACACAAAGGTACGAGTCACCCAGTTTCCTCATATTTTTCTGTGAGCTCTTTTGTTCTATATGTTAACTTCCCCTTGAGCCATGATAGTGTCTATAGTTAAAGATAGTTATCTTTCAAGATAGAAGTGAGAATTTATTTCACAATATAGAACCAAGAGCTCTTGTGGCAATAAGAGAGCTGGTGAACTCTTGCAACTGCATGAAGTATCTTGGAAATGAAACCATCTCATGCCTCATGAATGCATGCTGTTTACATAAAAAGGTGTTTGTAGCTTGCATTAGGGTAGGACAAAAACATCCACTACTTTGGGAATTTGAGTGATTCTGGAAAATGCTAAAGTGTCCTATTTGCGATGATTCCAAATGTCTGGCTGTGTAGAACATTAAAAAATAACATCTTCGTTCTGCCTAGTTATATTCTACAAATAGCGCAGAGTGAAGCAAAGTCTAGTTGGAGGCCAGTGTACCCCAGGGGTCAGTACTGGGTCCAGTCCTGTTCGGTATCTTCATTAGTGACCTCAACAGTGGTGCAGAGTGCACCCTCAGCAAGTTTTCAGAGGACACCAAACTAGGAGATGTAGCTGATAAGCCAGGGGGTCGTGCTGCCATCCAGAGGGACCTCAACAGCCTGGAGAAATGAGCTGACAGGAACTTCGTGAAGTTGAACAAGGGGAAGTGCAAAGTCCTGCACTGGGGGAGGGACAACCCCAGGCACCAGTATATGCTGGGGGCCATGCAGCTGGAAGGCAGCTTGACAGAAAAGGACCTGAGGTCTTGGTGAACACCAAGTTCAGTATGAGCTAACAATGTGCCCTTGTGGCAAAGAAGGTGAATGGGTTCCTGGACTGCATTAGGATGAGTACTGCCAGCAGGGAGATGATCCTTCCCCTCTACTCACCACTGGTGAGGCCCCACCTGGAGTGCTATGTCCACTTCTGGGCTCCCCAGTGCAAGAGACATGGACAGACCAGAGAGAGTCCAGAGAGGGACTGCTAAGATGATGAAGGGACTGGAGCACTGAGAAAAGGCTGAGGGAGCTGGGACCGTTCAGCCTGGAGAAGGCTTAGCTCAGAGGGATCTTATCAATGTATATAATAAATAACTGAAGGGAGGTTGCATAGAAGGCAGAGCCAGACTGTTTTCTGTGGTGCCCAGTGACAGAACCAGAGGCAATAGACACAAACTGAAACACAGGACGTTCCCTCTGAACATCAGGAAACACTTTTGTTTTTACTGTGAAGGTGACCAAGCACTGGCACAGGTTGCCCAGAGAGGTCATGGAGTCTCCATCCTTGGAGATGTTCAAAAGCTGTCTGGACATGGTCCTGGGCAACTGGCTGTAGGTGACCCTGCTTGAGCAGAGGTGGTGCACCAGATGACCTCCAGGGATCCTGTCCTTTCCAAGCTCAACCATTCTGTGGTTCTGTGAAATACTAAGTGTACACAGAATTGTATATAACAATTTACAATACAAAGATCTCAGTGTATTTATGTTGAACTTTTGAAGAATGATTTGCTAAGGCTCTTAAACCTGAGCTCAAAGATGTTAACTAAACCGTATGCCCAAATATGTGAGTAGTCCTGTTAATTTCAGTGGGACAGTTTATATCCTTAGAAACATGCTGCTTTGTGGAGCCTAATGTAATACATAAACTGCTAGTTCTTAGTAACATCTTCAGAGCAAAAATTAGTGTAGGACATGGGAAAAATAAACTAGGAATTTGGCTTATCAGTTCTGGTCCCCATTTTTTTGATCAGGAGTCACCTAAGTTTGGAGCAAGAGTTTGAGGGGGTGGTTTCAAATACTGTGAATGTTCTTCCACGAGGCAGACTTGGAAAAGGTGACTCCTAAGTTACCCTGGTCCTTGCCATTCCTCTGGACTGCTGAGCTGGTACAGTGTTTCATAAAAGCACAGAAACAAAGCTGCTTTATATTCATGTAGTAAAATGCAAAACTCTAAATTAAAGGCTAGAGTCTTCCCAGAAGAGTGTTTAAAATCTTCTGCTAAGGGTACAGGAGGTAGGCTGGTGCTTGTAAATGGCTGCTCAAATCCATAAAGGGATGGTATCTGCTAAGAATAGCTCAGAAAAACACCCTTACAAAGAAAGGAACTTCTAAATACAATCTTTTTTTTAAAAAAAAAAAAAAAGAGAGAGAGAAACAAAAACAGAATAAGAGAACATTTCAGCGCTTACTCAGATAATCACTGATTTACTGATTTCAGCAGGTGTTTGTATGCCTTTCTGAGCCTGGATTGATTATGTGTTTTTGGCTGGAAATCTGCCTGTGCTTCCTGCAAACTGGTGCCAGACATACCAATTAAAAATTGCTTGAGGTAGTGATTTTGAAGATGGCAATCCTTTTCAAAATATTCTCTGGGTTCCTTTTTTTATCTAGCAATGGGAAATTTCCTTCATCTTTTCACAGTAACACGTAAGGCACAGTTTCTTATTGCTGAAGCAATTTCCATGTCATTTATCCAGGCACTTGCACTTAATTATAAGCTGTGAGTTGCTGATCAGGGGCTTGGAGGTCACCTCACCCTATAGTTGAGGCAGCCAAGGGAAGCTGCTATGCAGCTGCCAGGCTGGAGATACCCAGCCTTGGTGGTGCTGGCAAGGATACAGAAACACTGCCAGGACACTCTAGTTGTTGCATGTTCATAGATTAATAGTAACCAGGGGAAGAGATGGTCTGCTCTGTGACATCAGCCCTGTTGGTGGGAGGTGGTGGGTGTTGATATATTTGTAATGGAGACATTAAATGATGTATTTTGTTTATATCTACTGTGGACCAGCTGAGATTATGTATTTATTGGAGATTATAAATCAACGTTTTATTGGTTCCCCCAGAGAGACACAAAGGTATTTATTCATCCCTTCTGTACAGAACTCATTAAGTAATGCATGGGAAAACAGCCGTGAGTCTTTGTATTTGCAAATGAGTTTCAGTCCATTAGAGTTGTGCTGTGAGACTTCAATTCCTGAAGTTTTAGGAACAACACATAGCTGATTGAACATATGTAATATTCAAATGTTTCCGTTTTGCATTTGGGAGGGAGAACATCTTGCAGGAGAGGATTTGTCTGAATGTGGAAATGTGGTTATAGAAGAAAGAGAACTATGGAGATTCATTTATTTCTAGACTCATTGCTGAACTTAATGGCAGAGCATCTAATGTTTGGATGAAAGTTTATCGTCAGTGAGGACTACTTTCTCATAAACGGTTGAAACAGTGCCCACCTAACTCTTGAGAAGATAAGATTTCGATGTAGCAGTACTGTGTTTAATTAGGTCAGTTGGAAAAGCAGTAGACAAGCTTTCATGGAAAGGTGTCCTTCAACAGGTCTGAAGTAAAGAAAGACTCCAGAATACCATGGAAGTTGAGAGCAGTTGGCTCTTATAATTTGTCAGACTGCTTTCTCCTGATTCCCTGAAACATAGTTAACACATGTAACTAAACTTAGACCATTTGTTTATATTGTCTATGTATTTAAGGTTTGATTTTTTGCTTCTTTGTCAGACTTTAAATGGTGGGCTGTTTCACTTATTGTAGTTGACCTAATAACAGGCAGTATCTGTCTGTGAACCTCATCTTATCCTGTGTTAGCTGGACTCTGCTTCACCAGTCTATGAGCAAGTAAACATTTTAGATTTTCCTGTCTCCCTAGGGCTTGAGTGTCTGATAATATTTACAAATATGTTATGCAGTACATCTAAAATGATGCAACCTGTGACTTCCTTCCCAGTGTGCTTCACACGGTGGGGAGATAACCACCATTTAAACCTTTTTGAAGGTTCTGGATGATTAACATTTCAGTTTTAATTTCCATTGTCCTTTGTAAAATCACCCATTATTGAAAATTCATGTCCTAATATGTAAATTTGTCCTTTACAAGTTGGATATTAATGCTGTGGTAAATTGGTCAAGCATCATAGGGTAGCATGCAGTCATTGTATTGAGTAGTAGGGTGTATTTTCTAGACTTGTGTGTCTTAGTTTGCTTTTGAAACTACTGGCAAAAGGAAAATCAGGAGGGATATTCTTGATTAGTATTTTGAGGGATTTTTTTAACTTAGGAATTAAATGTCAAATTATTCTTTTTTCAGATTTTTTTTTTTTAAATCTAAGCCGGATTTGTCACCATTAAAATAGTGTCAGGATTAAACATTCAACTGTTTCAGTTGTTTTTAAAACAACAAATGTGCTTTGGTTTTTTTTATGTTGGTTTGTTGGTTTTTTTCCTTAACTTTGTTATTCCTTAGTCTAACCTTTATAACTTCAGTTTGGCAAAATATAATTACACAAAAAAAGAATTGCATCTAATGTGATTTCTGGATGCCCTGAAGCATTTTGTTTCACCTCCTGCTGCAGCCTCAGGAGGATGCAGGTCTCTAGAGTTGTGTGTGTCACATCTGCCAGTCCCACAGGGACATCTAAGGTACCCTAGGGCATCAAAATGATATTATATACTCATGTTTGAGGAACTGAGCCTTATCCTGTTCAATTATTTTAATTTACTATTTTATATTTTATTATTTATGGAAGTTAACCTGAGTCTACATGCATAGCTGAAAGGAAATTTTGTCAGAAATTTTGCATAGCTCCAACATACCTCTAGTATTTCTGTCTAAAGAAGCTCAAGTGTATGTGCTGGCTGCTGATAATAATCCCATTTGAAAGCTCGCCATTTCCCATTTCTTTTCTCAGAATTTTTTCTTAAATTTTCTCAGAAATGAATAAGCAATGAAGGCAAATCCTGCCATTTAAGTGTTCAGTAAAAAGATAGTTGTTACTCCAATAAAAAGTTGGACCAAAAAGCATCTTGGGAACTTGTAACAGACACTTTCATTCTCCCTCTCGATATGTACAACATGATCTAACATGTGGTTTAATCAACAGAAGGTCATGGGATTTGGACACCGACCACTTTCAAGGCTGTTCGAAGTCCTAATCCAAAGGTGATTTAGTCGGTAACAAAAACCTCCTTCTGACTTCCGTGAATTTTAGATTAGGATTGTACAGCCTTCGGTCTGGTAACTTTCTGTCCTGTTTAATACATGCGAAGACACTGAGAGTTGAGTAATCTTATTGTCAGAGCTATATCTGTAGTAGTGTCACATAAAAATAAATATTCATGTGGATGCAGAACAGAGGTGAAATACTCATGCTATCTGGGTTACCTCTGTTTTAAACGAGAAGGTAAGGGATTTGTAACTCGGTTATTCAAACATATTTTGACGGAAGTGGGTTACAGGAACAGCCATGCAAAGAGAAAATTGTATCCAGCAGGGATGCGACTGTTAGATGGGGAAGTTAGTGCCCTCTGCAGCCAGAGGAGGTTGTAAAGTGGTGTTTGGGGTGGCATGAGGAAGGTAGTTGTCCTGTACCTCATGTGAGTAGCTGATCTGAAGCCTGAGATACAGAAGAAGTACTCATTTCTCAGCTCCCTCATGATCATCACCACTGTGCCGTACCCTTGACTCAAGGAAGAAAAGTCAGTTCTAATACTAAGAAATTAGTTCCATCTTAATGCTTTTTCAGTCCTTGGAGCCAGGTCAGTGAGGTTGTCCTTTACCTTTAGGAGTTTATGTGGCACAGTAACAGGTTAACAGAGAAATGCTGGACTTTAGCAGTCTTCTCAGCTTTGCACGCCCAAGAAAGTCTACTTGGTCTGTTCTGAGCAGGGATGTGATTTTTTTGTGTGGCAAACAAAATATTTCTGATATGAAGTTTTTGTGCCAAGTCTCTACTAAAGAGGATAAAATTCAATTGCCTGAACGTAAGCATATAGTATCATTTTGATGCCCTAGGGTACCTTAGATGTCCCTGTGGGACTGGCAGATGCAACGCACACAACTCCAGAGACCTGCATCCTCCTGGGGCTGCACCGGGAGGCAAGGCAAGATGCTTCAGGGCATCTAGAAATTATACTAGATGTAGTTCTTTTTGTCTGTGTGTATGTGATTATATTTTGCCAAACTAAAGTTTTAAATGTGTTCCTGCTTCTTATAGGAACATAAAACAGAAGCCGAATCACTAGTTCTGGACATTTTGAGTATTTTGCATTGGATGCAAGACACTTTTGTTCCTTTGCTCCCCAGGTATAAAATAGATTAAAATATGTCATTTTACATGAGAAGGGTCTTATAAAAAATAAATAAATCATTGCTGTCTGTAAAGTGTTCAGCGCTCTAGGAGACCCATTATAACCCTGCCCTTCCCCAGGAACTAATTCCAGAATTAATATTTAAAAGAGTTTGGAATAGTGACTGGTAAACAGACCTGCTCATTGAGGGATCACAGTTCATCCTGTGCACTGAATGAGAAAAAGGCAAAGCAGGTATTTATTTTGATAACATCTCCTGCAAGTTTCAAGCAGTAAAGCTAAATGAGCCCTTGATAGCAGCTCCGTGAGGCGATGTGGTTGTTATACTGGGATGCAAACCAGGGCTGGAGTCCTCTGGGCAGTGCCCTGTGCTACCCTGCGTCCCCTAGGAGGATGGGTTTGGGGCTTGTATTTGGGGTGCAGTGATTTCCCGGTGGCTCTAGAGTGGACAGGAGGCAGGGATGTGGGAAGCGTGCCCTGGGGCAGTTGGGGTCAGGGATGCTTAACTGGACGTGAGGGTCTCCACAGCAGAGAAAACCAAACATGGGGCAGAGAGCAAACGAGGAGCCTGACTGTGCTGTGGTGGTTGATACTCACTTGGGAATGGGGAGTGGGACGCACGTCCAGATTATGCTTTTTTAAATAAATAAATAAAATTAGAGAGAGAGAGAGAGAGTAGCAGTTCGTGTATCTCCTTACTCAATCTTTTTTATCCTGTCATAAATCTTGTACTGGTATACTTAATTGGCCTCACTAGCTCTTTCAAAAAATGAGTGCCTACATACAGGGCATTACAGCACTTCTTCCCACCTCTGTTGTATGACCTTGTCAGTGATACGGTTCTCCCTTTTAAAATTTGTATATATATGTGCATATTCTTAGCCTTTTCTGTGTTGAAAGTGTTTTCAAATTTTATCAAAATCTTCCTAATTAGGGAAAATATTAAATGTAACCAGTACTTAAGTAGGTCATTGACCTTCATATGGACCAATAGTTCAGCTTTCAGCAGTGCCTGTTGACATTTTCCTCATGAAAGTTTCTTTTCCACCTTTTAATTGTTACGGTAAGATCCCCCCCGCCTTGTATTTCTGCAGCTTTGCACTTTATTATATCAACCTTTGAATGAGTCTGTGGTTGTCAAACTTGCTCTACTATTTAACTGTCTTTTGTAAATAGATCAAAGTTGGGTTTTTCATGCTCCAGCCTAAGCAAATACCCATAATGTGACAGTTTAAAATTAAAATCTTACCATCTTGACATGTTATTTGTACCGATTCTGAGCAGGTGATGAGTCAGATCCCCTGTAATTAAAATATTTAATGCTCTTTTAAGTTTTTCCTGAGATAAAATGGGATGTGGTTGTTTTCATTTCTCTCAGTAGTGCCTGCATGCTTCTTAGTGATGACAACTGAGGTAAAGTGTTAATCTGTCTTCTAAGTCGTGCCTACGCTGTCTTCTGCCTTTACCTTATTATTGCTTCTGAGCATTGTCCCAGTTTGAATCTTGTCCTATTCCTTCTTAAAAAGAGTAGGGAACCCTCTTTTCCCTCCTTCTTTTAATTCTCTTTATAGGGTCTGATTCAGCTTGATTTTCAGCAATTTTAATCCTCCTGTTTCTTTTCCGTAGTGGGATGAAGAATTTGAATGCGAATAATGTGAATTAAGAGAAAAGCAAGTAGAATGCATGTTCGATAGCATTACATAGGTGTCATCCAAAAACTTTTGAGATGGATGGAGAAGGTTCTGTTGACTTCAGTGACTTACTCATCTAGTCATGCCAGCAATGGCAAGTGGGAGCATATTTATGATTGTTTTACTTTAAGGTTTTAGAAATTAGCATAAGATTAGATCTCAGGAAGAAATTTTTCACTTTGAGGGTGGTGAGGCACTGGAACAGGTTGCCCAGGGAAGCTGTGGAGGCCCCATCCCTGGAAGTGTTCAAGGCCAATTTGGATGAGGCTTTGAGCAATCTGGTCTCGTAGGAGGTGTCCTTGCCCATGGCAAGGGGGTTGGAACTAGATGATCTTTTAAGGTCCCTTCCAATCCAAACCATTCCATGATTCTGTAATAAAAAGTAAAACGGAGATCTTTCATAGAGGAAATAAAGGAAGCTCAGTGTCCTATGTGATGAAAAATCCAAACCATTCCTTATACTGTCATTTATTATGCTGTTATTTATTGCAAAGGGTAGGTTCAGAAGTTCAGTCTCCTTCATAGCTTTTTCAAAATAACACTTTCAGAAGAGTTGTTTGAGAGAAATGTGAAAAACCATACACTGTGGGAGACTTTAAAAGGGGTGAAAGCTTATTGCGAGTAAGTCTCCATAGGTTGGCAGAATGTTAACAACAATATACAGGAGAGACTATTTTTTTTGCCTTTAAATATTGTCCTTGGCATTGTGGAAAAAACCTATAGGAAATACAATG
The DNA here is from genome assembly GCA_013397275.1 of Burhinus bistriatus. Lineage (NCBI taxonomy): Eukaryota > Metazoa > Chordata > Aves > Charadriiformes > Burhinidae > Burhinus > Burhinus bistriatus. Next base: position 65,147 of record VYXH01006322.1, on the reverse strand, counting down.
TGCTGATCAAGAGTAAGATTTTTATCTAGAAGTATTGTAAAAAGTTCTAACACTCTATAAACTTCTTTTATATGGTACATAGCAAGTATATTTATATGACAGGAAATAATGACAGAGATTAAATAAAACAATGACAATTTTTTAACAACTTTGTGTAAAAGAAATGTCGGATTCCAGACAGACATAGACTAAAACTTGTCAGTTGTACTGCCTGTTTTCTTAAGTTATTCTTTACAAACAGGTACCTATTTTTTAATGTGATTTATTAACTGATCTTGAAGCCTTAACATAAGTTTGATTTTCTAATTTTTAAAATAAGACTGAGAGTCATTTGTTTATAAATAGATTGTAAACCAGGAGATCTCCCAGGAGATTAAAAAAAAACCCCAAACCTATCACTTAAAGTGCAGGTGGAAAGTTTCATTAGGAGATATCCTGCATGTTCTACGTTAGTAAGTTATCTCAGGCCCCAATTCAGGTTTGAGGCTTGAATTACGCCCGTACCGTGCAGTAAGTTGTGTTTTAGCAGTTGTATTGCTGAAGTGGGAGAATGTAAAATAAAAACTATCAACAGCAAGTAGTTTTGGGGCTTTTGACCTTCAATTTAACTGTGGAAAATGATATTGGAATATCCAGCTCTGTTTGGGGAAACGTGGGCTCTGAATGAATGGATTCATTCTGATGGAGGGACAGGATCCAAACCCCTGGTGCCTCTTGGAGCTCAGTCAGTCAGGATGCAGCGCAGTCTGCTTTTGATCTAGCCAAGCTTTTGAAAACGTGCTAGACACGATGCCCGAGCAGTAGGCCCACTGAAGTCTCAGCAGGCTTTTCAATTAAGAACCAAGTCTCAAATTAGAAAGCATTGAATTAAATAGATGAATGCTGAACTTAGAGAAAACAACTAAAAAAATTAATCTTGACATTCAGTTGGAACAGAAGGAGTCTTAAGAACATGGACAGATTGAGGGCCATTTTGCAGGAGAAAATAATACTGCTGGCACCTTTTTCCTTCAGCTACTTGAAAGTATCCTGTCTTGAGAATAAGCCCAGAGAGCTAGATTAGTTCTCTGCTGCCTTTTCCAGCCTTTTCCTGAAAGAGCTCTGCTCAGGTCACCCTCTGTAGCTGGTTTTAAATAATGAGTATGTTTGAGGATGTTAACAACTTTGTTTCAGTTGATTTCAAAGAAAATTATCACAGTGAAGTTGTATCTGAAATCTGCCAGCAGTTGAGTAGATTCATATAAATGGTGTTGGATAGTGCAGCACCTCGTGCTCTTCACCTACACTGTGCGGTGGGGCTCTGGCAGCTGAAAACTGCCTGGCTTCTTCCGTAGGGAGGAATTGCCAGAGAGGGGTCGTCAGGGCTTTGTGTTGGTGGGGATACTGCAGATGGCTCTTGTGTTTCAGGTCCTTGCTGCAGACTTCCAGCAGATAGCTTGCAAGGCAATAGAAAAAGAACTTTCTATTTCATGGACTTGGGAACAGGCCTGTCAGCATTGCGTTTGAACATCTGAGCTAGGTTAGCTAATGCAGAGTGGGAAACAGTATAATTTTTCTTAGTATTTTTTATAATGTTTCTAAGTATTCTTAGTTACACCACCACAGAACCAAAGGACTTCTTTAAGGTCCCAAGATTTTTGGGCAGGGGGATAGGTGAAACCCATTTCTTATACTTAAATTAGCATGGAAGCCAGCTTAAGAGAGGGAATCATTGGCTGCAAGACAACTTCACTTCGGTTAGCCAGGTAGCTTGTTTGTTGTTAAACTGTGTAGCGGTCTTGCACTGTAATTGCGTTGAGCTGTGTATGTCCTCTTTTCTGAATGGAAATGAAAACTGCCCGACTGTGTGTTAGTTGTACCTGTAACGCAAATGTTGTGTTTTTCCAAGAAGAGGGGTGTGGTGAGACCTCAGCCCAACTTGGTTGGATCCCAGCAACTGTGAAATGCTAAACGGTCACTGCCTGCCTTACACCAAGAACCACAAAACTATGTTAAAAGCAGCTTAGCTGAAATCTTACCAGGAGTTTACCCATACTATGACAACTAGAGGACCTAGCTAAATATATATGTGTCTGTGTATATATTTTTTTTTTTTTTTTAGATCAATTAGATTGGACTAAGAGACAACGTGCAGGTCTATGTAACTATATGAAAATAGTGTTGTCTGTTTCTTGAAGCTAATGAGAGATATTAATGACTGGGGATGACTTGTAGAATATGTATTTGAGTATACATCAGATTTTTACATGTATAGTTGTTGATGCTGAAGGAAAGGAAAAACATGTTATATATTGCTGTTTTCCAGCTTCCCTGCCTCTCTCTTTTCATGCTCAGTCAGTTGATGGCTTGAATTCTGTCTTCCTTGGTCCTTGAGTAAGGTGATCTGAGGGGGAAGTGTTCAGACTGCTTACTAAGCTCAAGCAGAAGACGTCACTCTGCTCACTGACACAATATGTTGAATAATGAAAAGTTACAGCATTTCCCATCAAAGCTATTTTTATTCCTAGTATCACTATGGGAGAGTATTACTGACTGGTGTTTGCATCTGTTTGCAGGAATCTCGGTGGCCTTACTTATTTGGAGCGATCATTGTTCCTTCATTGATACAAGTCGTGATTCTGCCTTTTCTTCCTGAAAGTCCTCGTTACCTCCTACTAGAAAAACATAACACGAGCAAGGCAGAAAAAGGTATGATGTGTTACTTTCTTGCAACAAAGGATTGTTTCTTGTAGGTGACCTGGTTTGAGGTAAAACCAATTTTGTTCAGTAACTTTACTTTTTAGCTAGGTCTCTCTTTTTCTCTCTCCCTCCTGCCTCCCTTCAAAGTGGAGCAGGAGAATAGAGAGCATCTGTTATTCTGCCTGATTGGGCCAATCCAGCCCAAACCACGACAGCAGGGATGCAGGCTGGAAAGTAATTCTGATATCACAGTAAAAGCGGAATATTCCAATAGGAGAGAATCCCTTGGCAGTTATTTTTCCCTTACCTTTTTTGTTTGTCTCTGTGTGTGTAAATATAACTGTCGCTTTGTTTTTTTTAGTAAATGAAATACTCCAACAAACTAACCTATGTAGCATTATGCATGGTAATACAAAGCTAAGCAAATCATCCTGCTGTTGTGCTCCAGCCACTATATGCAGGATTCATTTGGGAGTGAAAGGTGATTTCAGTCTTCATGACTCTCCCTTACCTACAATCTTTGCAGTTTGGCTAACAAAAACGCAGATTCTGTTGCTGGGTTTTGTTCAGTAGTCACTATGTTTGACCTTGTGCTTCTGTAATTCAATAACCTTTGTAGATCTAATAAAAACCTTGTACGCCTATTTAACTGAATATTTTCAGTGTTTCCATATAGCTTGCTTCAGTCTCACAGGCACAGACCAGAATAATTTGTTCTTACTTTAGGTTGTATGTATAAAAGAATTTGCTTGTGTGATCACAGCTGCTGTATGCCCTGCCCCAGTAAAATTACTATGGTCAGTTTTAAGTCCCAATATATCATCACATTATGGCTGAGAGAATGTTGAAAATTTAGTTTTGCTTATTACAGGGACACATGAAAAATAGGATTATACAAAGTAGGGAAGAGTCTGATTATAATACCAAAACATTGCAGAACGTAACTGCGCTTTAAAAATTAGTCGTAAAAACTTCATTTGAATATAACCCTTAACATTTTCAGTCACTAAGTAGCTGCTTGCAGAACTACTTGCAAAGTGTGAATCAGTCCCTGAAACTTAATTTTAATAATCTTTTAGCATGAAATTAATGCAACTCACTCTACCCTGTTTCTTCTACTATGAAATGGAAAACTTGCCTTTTTTGTTCTGGTGAGCACCCTGAAATAGAAATGGCACACTAACGAAGAGACTCCCATGTTGAATGTTGTAAATGTTGTAGTTTAAAATATTTAAAGATACAGTAGAGTGTTTTAAAAAAAAAAAAAAAAAAAAGGGACAGAAAAAAGGAGAGAGCAAAAGCAGCAGGGTTTTGGGGAGAGTTCGTTAGCTTTACAGGGTCAGCAGAGATTTGGTGAGGCAGAGAACAGCTTTTCCAGGACCGTGAAGGAAAGGGCTTGCCTGCCAGCCGTGGTCAGAGCACCCAGCAGGGACGCATGGTGAACAGCTTGGGGCTGGCTGTTGGGTAGTGACTCCTGTAGCACCACGGCTGGGCTGGGAAGAAATGCCTTTGGGTGCCAAGTTTAAACTGGCTCATTTCTACCTGATAAAATTGTAAATGTATTTCTGGAGCTATGGCTGGCAAAGAGCCTGCATCTGCAATGCTATTGCATAATGTCACGCTTCTTATAGGGGTCTACTGGAAATGCTGCCACAGTACCTGGAAACCTCAGCACTGACAGTGAAGCTGAGCCTCTCCCAGGTAGAGTTTAAAAATTGTAAAAAAAATTGGCAGTAAAGTAACACCACCTACCTTGAAAATCATACCGTTTACTGTTGATGATAATGGACCAACTGCAGTCTGGGATGTTTTCATCATATAAGTTCTGAAAATTATTTGAAAGCTAATCTAGAAGCATTGGAGGTGGACTTTGGAGTAGAAGACATCAGGAGAGCAACCCTTATTTGGTAGCTGAAGGGAAATGAGCTTTAGCAATTGGCTTGCTGATTACGAGAAGGTAGCTTTCATGAGCCACCTTAAAGACTGTAAATTTAGATACGCTGAGGAAAAAAAAGGAGGCTGATACAAAAAGCTTCTCAGAGTAACTGCTAATCAATAGAAGCTTTTGGACCAGATTAATTCTAAAAGAAAAAATTAATGCTGAGATACATTGTACAGAGTGAAACTCATTTTGAGTGTAGTCTACAGAGCTTTCAAAACAGGTAGGGACCAATGATTCTAGACAGAGGTTTACAAAGGACACTTAAGTGTATACATCCCCCTGAATTTCCCTCCCGTTCCTTGCCTATCAAGCAGCCATGCTTCCAGAATTGGCCACCTTGTTGCACAGGCAAGTAGCCTGTAGGATATCAGGTGCAAAATAGGTAAAGGATAATTCTTAGCTGTCATTTTGGAGTTCATAAAATCCACCCGTAAGGGAGCATAGATCATATCATCTTATACTTCTATGTTATAAAGTATTTACATACCTTATTATGAAGCATGTTAGCAACACATGCAATTTTCTTACTATTGCACATCCTTTGTAATCCCTCCTCTCCTAATGTAGATTTGCAAGCAAGAGTATCTTCGGATCGCTGTTCAGCATGTGGATAGGTCGCAAAAGAATTTGGTTGATTCATGGAGTGACTAGGCAGAGGACAGCCGTGATGTTAGACCAGTGTCGGGGGTTTGGAGCTCTCCTCCCCACCCCAGAGCATGTGGAGAAATCCAGATCAGACATGAGTCAACTTTTCGGTGTCTGGAGTAATGCAGTGGAATAACGAAAGCAGGTGGGGAGGGGAATTCAGAAAATAGGAGGGTGAATAACTATGATTCAGCAATCAAGAAAAATCATCTGGGTGTTAGCATTATCTGCAGAAATGGGAGAGGAAAAGCCTGAGTATTAGGGACACCAGAGAAGTTCGTGGGTTATTAAAAAAACCTACTGATTGTAAGCCATATAATGACAATGCAGTATTCTCCATTTTAATGATGACTACAGTAATGCTTTTGAATTATTTGCCTCTTAGGTTAAATCTGCATATTAATATTAGAAATGTGCAAGTCTTTCTTCTGACTACATCCTTTTTCTTTCCCCAAACAGATCAAGGCTATTCATGCAAATATACATTTCACTGTGGATTATATCTTGTTGGAGAAATATAAAGCTGTTATTTGTAAAAGGTCTGCTGTATTTAAGGCAAATGACTGCACTAATCTTTATAAAATACTCTGAAATGTACGTGTATGTCAAAGCTTCTAAAATGGAGATGACAACATTAATCGTCCTAATTGTTTTAGAGCAATAAAAATCCAGTGGGATAATATAGGTCATTGAGTTTCCACAAAGTTCTGCTCCTGCTTGCATCCTCTCCTTTTCTTCTGTCCTCAGGAGATAACCAGACTATAACTACTAAAATAAGGCAGCCTCATTCTCTTTTTTGGCAGAGGTGTAAAAGAGCATGATGCCTTCAAGTGGCAAATAAGAGACTGAAAGGGAGAATGACCAAAATGTGTTGTGTAAGTGGTAAAGAGAAGGGATGAGGTTAAAGCAGGAGGGCATCATGTGCAAACATAAACCACACCACTGTGAGAGAAGCTGCTCTGCGAGCACAGGAGTTTGAGGCCTCAGATGAGTGATGTCTCCTGAGCTCCACTAATGGGGATCTACCTGGTTCCCTGCTTTCCCCTTTACAGCAGTGCAAACGGTGCATGCTGTGGGTGGATGAGCCAGTGTCTGGCAGATCAGCCATACGGACGCCATGGCTGACTTGCAGTTGCCTGCTGCCAAAAGCAGCGCTAACAGCTGAGCTCTGCTTGTCTTCCTGGAGGTCACCATCCTGTGTGCGGCTCCCTGAGACCAACAGGAGCTGAGCGATCTCCCGTATTCTGTCTCAATGCTGAATGTGGGAGGACTGATTTACGTGTTGTGGGGGAAGAGTGGCCAACTGGACCAACAGCACAATCTGTAAAGCTGCTTTGCTCAAGAAGCTAGAAGTCTGGTAATGGGGAGAGGGTAGAACCATCCCAGCTCTCCTCTCAGGACCCATAACTAACATTCTCCTCTCTTGGTAAGAACAGAAGGGAGAAAAATGCCTGGCATTTAACTGGTGTCATCCTTCTTCATAATGCTCACCAGACAGCAGAGGAGAAATGGGTGTTTAAATGGTTGAGAAGGACTTTGGAAGGAGATCGTTATTCAGTTGCTAGAGAGCAGTGGGAGTGAAGGCTAACAGGGATAGCAACAGAAAGAAAAAGAAAAACCTGCTGCTAGAATTACATCAGGCAATTTACCATCCAAGCTCTAGGACAGTAAGACAGGAATGTGACATTTGTTGTGTTATTAGTTACATGCCAAGTGGACCCCTGATCTGGGACTGAGGCAATGATGCAAAATAAATAAAAACAGTAGTAGTAGTGTGATAAAATGAAACACTTTTATGACTAACAACATTGGTTATAAACACTTTCAGTTGGAGAGTTGACATGTCTCTTTACTGTTACAAGGAGGAAACCTGCATTTTCGATGCAGCTACAGTAGCAGGTCATGTAAATCAATAATGGAATTCAGCTGGCATCCCAGCTTGCCCGAGAACAAGAATATTGTTATGTCTTAAGGGTCAGATAACTTAGATAAAAAGTCACAGTAATATCTGTTGGTGACATACAAAATCTGTTCATCTAGTGTGTTCAGTCATACATTAAAAGTTCTGTGGTTATGAAAGAAGCATTACATCAGGTATAACAAGAAGTGTAGACTTAAATTCTTAGAAAGATGGATTAGAGTTGATGCCTTTTGATGTGATAACAGAGCGAAGCCATTCCTGATTTAAAAAAGTAAGTAGCTAATTTTTCACAAAGACCCTCGTGGGGCCCACATAGACAGGAGAGGTATTAAAACCAAAGTTACATCAGGAACAAATTGCTGCAAATCCAGTAATTTAAATGAAGTTGTTATGACTGACAACAAGGACATATGTGATTTATTTTTGCTTATCTGTGCTTTTGGTATGTTTCTAAGCATTATAGCTATGCTTATTGGAAAGGAAGCGACAGCCATGACTACTTCACTTGCTGGCTCATGGTAGAGGCTCCATCTTGGATGGTTGCTGACTGCCAAAAGCTGGAGTGATTGTGGTGTGTCTGTTTTGTTTTTAAGCTTTTCTTAAACCTCCTGTCTTGTACAAAGGATACTTGGTTCACTGGACCTTTGATACAACTCTGTTTCCCAATTCTTATGTTATTTTAGGGTGGCATATGGATTTTTTGTTTTACCTGTACATCTTGGCTAGTTTCAAGTGAACCTGAACAGGCCTATTTTGTATTGGTCTGTGAAACCAGACGTAAGAACAGGTAAAGATGTAATCCCAAACTGGATAATAACTCACAGAAGATCTGTGTGTTCTTTTACTTAGAAGGAGAAGGAGTTGACGCATCGGAAAAGCCTAAAGCCTTTTGCTTGCAGTTATATTTACTGAATTGGAATAGCAAATTTGGGATTTATTCTTAAACTTTGCTATGCTACATGCTAGTAGTTAGTTAATATTTTGCTAGCTTTAAATAGCTATTTAAATATCTTCTAGCAAGGTACGTCTAAATTATTCTTCTGGCTATTCAGTGCTCTAACAAAATTAGTGGTATATGAAAATAACTGTTTTCTCATTTGGCCAAATATTTTTGTGTTGATATGAAGTTACTACAGGGAAATTACTACATATCCAATTCAAAAGAATTGAAGTCAGGTGAACTTTTTGCAAGCGCTGAGGCAAACAGCAAGGCACCCCATATGTCTACCACCACTCAGAACAGCAGCCAGCATTAGCAGAAGATGCCTGACTGCGTCCATACGGTGTTCTGTGTCCCATAGTGGCCAAAGAAGATGCTGTTTAAGCAGAGCTTAGCCAAAGCTTTGTGTTAAAAGCGCTGGGTTTAACATACTTCTCATCAGTGAAGTGAAAGTGAATGTGTCCATAGGAAACAGATGACAATAATACTCATGCAGCTTCTTATTTTTTTAGTTTTTAAAGGTGTAAGCCCTATTGCCAAAACTGCTACCGGTGACGACTACTCTTTTTCTGCCTCCTCTTGCCTGGGGTTGGCTCCATTCTGTAAACCACACAATAGCATTTTGATCCTTTTAAATGTCTTCTCAAAGTTTACATGCTAATTTGGTCTTTACAATAGCAGCTGATTTCTTTGCACAGTCATGGAAGTACTACAGTGGAAAAAGAATTAGTAATTCCCCATGTAGTTGAGATCTTGAGTGCCCATCTTCAGTTAATTTAAAGGCCTGATTGGTTTTAAAGACAGTACTGACCTGATTTTGTTCAGACTTTTGAACAACTTTCAAATGTTTCACCTTGACTTATCTGAGACGAATAAAAGCTGGTGGTGTAAATGGAAAGGTTTCCTATCTCCTTTCCCCTTGACTGGAACCATCCACTTCTTTCGCTATTTATAAAGGCAGTGTACCAGCTTTTGAAAGCTGAGCATCTAGGACCTTCTGATCCAAGGGAATTAAAAAGAAATCTGGGAAAGGTCTGAAAGTTGCCAGAACTGTAACTCTGTAGACGGTTGTAAGCGTGACATGAAAATAAGACTTTCCTATAGAGAGAAGCAGCCAGTCACGGAGGGAAATGAGTCATTGCAGCGGGGAGAAGAATGACTGCTGTGCTTCTCAGTGCCAATAATGCAGGGATTTAAAATGTAAAATGAATAGAACTGAACATCACACATTGAAAGACCTTTGAGTTTTCCCATCTCCCTGCTAATGCAGAATTTATTTCCACATTAATTATGTATAAAATTGTGATTCTTACTGTACTGAAAAACTGCTAATGGAAGAAAAAGATGTGTTGAGTAGCAGGAAAATGTGTTTTTCCAAGAAGACTGAGTGTTGTCTACTCAAGACTATGCATATATAGTGTAGCATTTTCTTAGTACTTCTTGGCTTGTTGGTAATTTTGAGTATCCATCAAAGTTTCCTAGTGGCATTTACATCTCTGTCCTAATACCGGGGGGGGGAACAAAGCAGGTGTCTATATTTTTCTTGCCTTGTACTTGGTAATTTTGGTAATTGCAGTTTTTTACTTCCTGTTCCCCCTAGAAATAGAGCAAGCTCCCTTGTGCAGAAAAGACAGATTGCTTTCTTTTTACTTGACTGCACCTATATTTTTGACTTGTGTGCCCTACAGGAATGCCAAGGATTCTAAGGACAGGAAAAAGAAAGAAAATTGTGCACTGACCTAATTTACACTGATAATCCAGATGCTTAAAAATCTGAGAGAATCTTTTCGAAGAAGAGTACGGTGATATATGTCTGGTTGTTCTCATCTTTATCTGGATTTTTCTTTATCAGTGCTTTAATAATACTGAGGAAAGTGTAATTTAAATGTGAGGCATTGACTGTAGCGTACCATAGGCACACATTGTTCTAATTTTACATTTCTTATCATAGCATTTAAATACATCACACTCATTTTAACAAGCATTTAGCATGTCATTTAATAAGTGGGCAGTGGCACAAGGACAAAACTCAGCAGCTTAAATTCTGGGTTCTGAGGTCCGAATTTGTTAGCTCATTTCTGATTGTAATTCCTGTGTGAAGAGATAAATCTTATGCTGTTTCTGAGGGATTTAAAAATTCTGACCTCTCCCCTCCCAAGAGAGAAACTGGATATCAGAATAAATGAATGTTATGAATTGACTCAACACCCAGAGGTGGTCAGTGTTCATCCCTTAAAAAATCATCCTCCTTGTTAAGCACAGTCATGTAAAGCCCATTAAAATGCAATAGAATTGCTAACTGCCTCTGAAAAACTTGGCCCAGAGCTCAAGTTAGTTCCCTGGGCCGCCAGACTGGGAGCCGGGCAGAGCACACAGCATTGCACATCCACCAAGGGGACGGAGAAGGGTGCTCCAGGGAGGCCACTAGTTCATTTGTGTGACCTATCGCTCACAACATTGAAATGCCACTACTTGGCCTTTTCACCTACTGGCTAAAGTTAAATTTTATAACTTCAAAACCTGAACGGAGTCCAGGCATTTTAATCATGACTGGTCAGTGTCTCTGGCTTTCTTAACCATCCAAGTCCTTTCTATGATCCAAAACAACATAGACTTACTGAAAAATGTGAAGACCATTTATTTATAGGCAGTACTATGCAAAGCTGTGGATAAGAGAAAAATGGATTTTGCTCTTAGGAGAACTAAATCAACTTATTCACTTAATAAACAATTTTAAGAGACCTGCTGTGTAAAGGATTGTTTTTAGAGTTAGCATCCTACTGGGTCACAGAACCTTGTTGCAGGGGTATGTGTAATGTAATTGTTTCTCTGCGGTTATGCCAAGATGATGAGAATTTTAAACATCTCTTAAAAAGCCAACCCCTGGGGTATGTTCATAAGGTTGGGATGAAATTATCATCAGCATAAACAGTATCTGTAAAACAAAGTAGGTGGAGATACACCACCTCCAGCAGGAGGTATCTGTTTGCAGTACCTATTACAGGACTTGTGAGATGGAAAGCTTTTATTCACAGTGGAAGGATATCTCAGGAAGTCATCAATGTGCGATAATACAATGCTAAATGGTATGCTTTTCTGGGGAGATTAAGTTGTTTGTTTGCTTACATTTGCCAGGTAAATTCACTCCCCTGTCTCCAGTGTTGAAAAATAGAAACTGCTCTAGGTAATTCTTTCTAATATCAATCATCTTGACAAAATGAATTCTTGTCTGTATGCGAGCAAAACCAAGAGATAATATGAAGAGTAGTAGCTATTCCTTTCAAAGGTCTGCCTTTCCTTGGTTTACCCGACTTAGGTACATTTTCACATGTTACTACTTCTCTATCCAGTCTATCTTCAGCAACAAATTCTGATATATTGTTAGGCTGCAAAAGTAACCAAGTCAAATAATGTTCAAAACTGCTTTGCTATTAAACTCCTTTGTGTGGATTACACAGGGTTTTGATGCTGCACTGGACCTTAGGCTATATTGTACATGAAAATATAAGGAGAGATCTGGTAGGGTGCCAAACAATTTATAGTCTTCTTGCAGTTTCTGAGACCAGTTGCAGGAATGAGACAGATCATACCCAGACCAGAATGATATTGTTGGCAGAAGAATAATTAAGTTGTAGCCCATGTATGTCTGCTGTTTGTGTCACACATTTCCAGTTCTATGAAACAAGTCTGTTGTAAATGCTCATAGTGCCAAGTATCTGGCCTAAAGCACATGTCCTCTCTTTGTAGCATTTCAGACCTTCCTTGGGAAAGACGATGTGTCTCATGAAGTAGAAGAAGTTTTGGCAGAGTCTCGAATCCAAAGAAACACCAAGTTAGTGTCGATACTTCAGCTCCTGAGAACCCGTGCTGTGCGATGGCAGGTCGTTACTGTGGTTGTCACCATGGGCTGCTACCAGCTCTGTGGGCTAAATGCAGTAAGTGTCCTTCTTCAGGCCATGACACCTCCTCCTGGTGTGCTCCTTTCTTTTTAATACAAAGTTTGTGCTATACCATTCAGCACCCTCTACAACTTTCTATTTTTGGCTGTTTCTTATTAGTGATTATTTTGTTATACTAGCATGTGGGCAGCTCCACGGAGAGCTGTATCATTTGTGGGTTTTTTTTAAAACAAAAAAAAAAGGGGAGGAGGGGAAGCCATGCTGTGTTAACTTTGAAGGAACACATGAAAACGCAGCACAGATCAGCAAAGAAAAAGTGTGCAGCTTCTGATACTCAGATTCTCTGTTTCTGGTCAGTTAAGATCTGGTCTGATATGCCCCATGTTTGTTTGTTAAGTAAACTTGGTCTTTTCAGTAGACATTTTTGCTTGGATTAGTTCAGTTCTGTACTTATGGAAGTCAGCAAAAGTTCCTGTAAGTGATTTTGAGAGGTTGCACTGGATGTTTGATTTTTGTTGTTTCATACAACTTGAAGAATAAGCTGCACTTCAATATGCCTTTCTTGGAAAGCGGAGCAAAAGAGGAAAAAAGACACCAAACAATCAATAGCGAGAAGTCTTGTTGCCCATTAATGCGTCTGAGGCTAATGGATATCAGAGTCTCCTTTTCCATCTGTCTGAGCCTATTGCATCGGCTAGGAGAGGGTCACAGGACAATTTAGATTGGAAGGGGTCTTTGGAGGTCATCTGGTCCAGCCCTATGCTCAGAGCAGGACTGACTTCAGGGTTGACTCAGGCTACTGAGGGCTTTGTGCAGGTGAGTTTTAAATATCCCCAAGGCTGAAGAGTCCACAACCTCCCTGGGCAACCTGTGCCAGGTGTTTTCACCACTTACATTGTGAAAAGTGTTTTCTTTATATCCAGCCAGAACTTTCCTTGATGCAGCTTGTGACATCTGAATTAGATGCTTTAGCTTGCACAACACAAATTTTCTCATGAAGTGCCTCAAAGCAAACAGGGTTTTCATCATAGTTCAAAGGCATTAGTTGCTTATGTATATGAAGGGCAATTCATGAACAGAGCTCGGCAAATGCAGCTTCTCACTGTGGCTTTGTGCATTACACCATACTTCAGCTAGTTTTTTTTCCCCCAGGGCTAATCAGTGATAATAAGTGTGAATGCTTCTGATACCTAAGACAACTAGTTCAGGCTTATCTCAGGTATCGCTATAGCTTTAAAACTCCTAATACAAACTAATTTGTCCAAGACCATTTGAAAGATTAATGCAATTAGAACTCTGGTATCTAAAAGTTTTTAATGAAATACTAGGAAGGAGCTGGAAGATTTTTTCATACTGTGAAGTGAACTATAAAAACGTTTGTATATGTGGCATTTTCTTCTAATTGTAGGATTTTGGTGCTAATGACAGGCTATTTTGTTCCTCATTGTGGATACATTTTTAAGAAAAGAAATGGAATTATCTTGTCATCCAGTCTTTCTAAGATTTATCAACGCGTAAGCGAAATAAAATGACACTTATAGTAAGAAACAGACTGTTAAAATAATGAAGCACATTGCCTAAAAAAAAAAAAAAAAGAATGCCACAGATAAATTATCAGGGGAAAGAGAAGAGTTTTGTGGCTTTGTGGATATTTAATAGATGACAGAAATTCCGTGGTAGAAAAAACCCACACTCTCATAGCTTGAGTAGGGGCGTGGGGTAATAGTGAGACGTGTCCAGTCCAAGATAAATGCCAGAGTTGTTTTAAAGTATCATTAGGTGGCCACTTTGTGAAAATATGCCTCAGAAAAACTATTTTTGTCAGGAAAACTGTATATCAATTGGCTGCTTAAAGCCTTGCCTTTTTTTTTTTTTATTATTACTTTATTTCTCCTCACACAAAATGCCACTAAACATGAAAAGAAAAATATTCACACAAAATTTGCACTCTGAAATTGATTTTTTTTAAAATGGTTCATCTAGGAAAAACAAGCAAATTATAAAAGATGTCAAGAGAAATAGTTGGACCACCTGATTAAGAGACCAGGTTTCAATTCCTTGTCTCTTCTGCATGGCTTTCTTGGCTGATCTTGATCAAGTCACCTGAAGTTCAGAGATTAGGAGGCAGGTACAGGTGTGACAGATACTGCTGAACCCAGGTCTTGGTTTGCCTGGCTGCATCTGAGGTAACCTGCTGGGTATGAGCCAGCGTCAGCAAGGTTCAACTGGCTGCGAACGCATCCCCCTAACTCATAGCTCCCCTCATTTGCTTTGTCTGTAGTGTCCTGTTAGTCAGTCTGGTCTTTTCCACAACTGCCATCTGGGCAGGGCATATGGGAAAGTTGGACTTCTTTCAGGCGAGAGTTTCAGGTCACTCTCAGGGGAAATTACCAACTGGCAGACTTCTGTAATCATCCTGCTGGTATCTGAGAACACTTGCTTCCTTCTAAGGCTTGTACTTTACAGCAAAAATTTGTTTTGCCTAAAAACAGTACATTTGTTGGTTTCCACATGGAACAGAAATCCCGATGAAGCCCTGATCATATTAATATGTTAAATTATAACAAAATACCAGAGTGTCTGACCTAAGTTGCCATACATAAATGAATCCATATTAGTCCCTTTTCATCTGATAAGATTTATCCATGATACATATCATCCATAATTTCTTTATTTTCCACCATTATATCTCAGTTCTAAAGAAGACACAAAACTACAGTGTAGTTCTCATTGGTGAACTTTATCCCTTTTCATATCAAGAAATATATTGCAGTGCATATTGCTTTGACAGAATCATTCCCAAGTGGAATCCCTAGGCTTCTGTGCGGTCTGTCCTTAAGGCAGGGACTGTATTTCAAATGGCAAGAAATCATCTAGGGGATGGGGGGG
>VYXH01006322.1:38842-50085 GCA_013397275.1 Burhinus bistriatus | reverse complement strand
GGGGGGGGCATGCAGCAATGCATATTTTCAGTATACAAAAGATCTACCAAGTGTGTGCTTCACACTTGCTGTAGAGAAGACCTGGCACCAAGTAGTTTAGGAAGGGATGAGTACGCAGTATGCATCCATCGTGCAACACAGTATGTGTCTGTGCTCTTGCCCATCTTTTTTTTGTTGCTTTCTTTTCCTGTTGAAGAGTTGAATTTCTTGGGAAGAAATGTATGTAGGGAGCTGGATGAGAAATAAAAGGACTGGAAAATTGAGTCAATGATAGAGGCGTCCCTGGTGTGAAAGAGTTTGGGAACACCACTGGTAACGTATAACACATGCCACCTTAAGCTAAAAGCTTATAGGAGTAAAAGCTTATGATAAGCAAAGTAAACAAATTTCATGCAGGCAACTGTGATCCAGAGACAAGAATGCTAAAATGTTTTTTCCAAACTCACAGAATTCAGACTGCAGAGATACAGCTGTTCCTTGTGGCAGCTGTTTAACTGACCAAAATGGTGAAATTTTACTTCTGTCTATGAAGCAACAGAAACCCACTATGAATATAGGAACTTGGATGTCCCTGTCTTGATTTGGACTTAACAGCAGTTATGTCTGGGTTTTTGGACCTTCTGCCCCATTTTTTCACAGCTCTTTTGTTCCAAAACTTTAGCCCAAATAATTAGCTAACAAAACCCATGTTAGAAAAATAACTTAGAGTAATTGTCATTAGCCTAGTAAGTTTGTCTTAGTAATATCCTACAGCAATGTATTTCCCTGTTTAATGATACACAGGCTGAAAAACATTCACTTTTATTGTTTTCAAATGTGTACATCTTGTTAATTTTTACTCTATTTTTGTGCTGCTACAGAGGTTAATAATTCAGTGAACCTCGTCCTATCTTTGCTCTGCCAGTTTTTTAATGTAGCTATGTTACTACCACTCTTCCCATCAATGATCAGTAATGTTCTTCTGTAAAACCACTTGTGAAAGGTCTTATGTTCCAGTTGTTACATTTTGGCAAATTGCTTTTGGGAGTTTTCTGCTTAAGTGACTCTTCTGTCTCTTTCTTCTTGTTCGCTTTCAAGGTCCGCATACCTGCCTTATTGCCATCATTTTTAGCTCTTCCTGCTATGCAAAACTGATATCAAGAATGAAATGCCTAAATTACATGGTTTCCAACTTCCATTGCATGAATTTCTCAATCTTGTAGTATGGAGAAAAAAATTATTTTTATCGTGGTTTTGTGCTACGTTGTTTTCCTTATAATCACTGGGTAGGAGTGTGGGAGGTGATTAAGTTGTCAGAGTACTGGGTCCCATAGAATTGTAGAATCGTTTAGGTTGGAACAGACCTTCAAGATCATCCAGTCCAACCGTTGACCCTACTCTGCCAGGTCTGCCTCTAAACTATGTCTCTAAGCACCACATCTACATGACTTTTAAACACTTCTAGGGATGGTGACTCAACCACCTTCCTGGGCAGCCTGTTCCCATGCTTGATAACTCTTTCAGTGAAAATTTTTTTCCTAATGTCCAGCCCAAAAATTTTATCAGTTGTCATAAACATTTCAGAGGGAATTGGGAGCTGATCCTTGGTTTTGCTTCAGTCTGTGCTCTGTATCAGCAAGATACAGATCAGCAATGAAATGCACAGTTAACAGCAGTGTATGCTACACGAAGGCAGGTTATTTCATATACAGAAGTTTGCTGTTATCACATGTTGTCACTGCACCTATTCTAGTGAGAGTTGATGTGCCAGCAGTAGGCATAAAAGTCTTAAGTCAGCTTTTATTTATCTATAAGGTGATATAGGTGACTTTTTAGTCCTTGATATTTTGTTTTACTTTTGTTTTATGTAAGATGAGTTGGATTTTCTTCTTTGATCTAGGACAAGGAGTATTGCTGAAGGGCTAGTTGGAAATTTATTTATTTATATTTTTTTTTACAAAGCTCCGGAGGTAGTAGCTTGATGAACACATGTAGCATGTGCATAATATGCTGGCAGGCAGCAGGGTTTTCCTCATGCCATCAAAACACTTCCATTCATCAGACAAGCCTTTTCTTTAGCAGTGCTCGCCCTGTTAGGGCTTGTCTTGTGGACAGCATATGGCAAAAAATATTACTGCTGCTTTTATGTTTAGTGCCATTATCTCTGGCTTTTGGTTTTCTTGCCACAGGTTATCAGCTGTGGATTAGAACTTTTTTTGTTTCTCATAATCAGTTGTTTCAATTGGTTTTCATCTTCTCTAGTAAATCAATTATCTTTTCTTTCTCCAAAGCAGTCTCTCCTTGTTGCATGCTCTTGGCATCCAAAGTCTTTGGCTAGTTCTTTGTTGTCACCTTGAGTCCAACATATGGTCCATCATATGGTCTTCAGACTTCGTGATGTGAATGGGATTTTGATACTTACCAGGCTTGTTATTTTAAAGTATATATATTCTCTGTCTGGATATTGTCACCACTGGGTATGGTTTTATTGACCAAACACAAAAGTCTTCCTCTAGGCTGGTAACTGTATGCTCCCTGTGTTTCTGTCCATTAATGACAGTTCCTTCTAGCCTGTGATTCATTTCGTCCTGAAAGCATCTGCTTACTTTTCACAAAACAACTCTCATTCTAAAAGTGTCTTTTCTTTCAGTTGATAATAGAGAGATTAGGGTGATGGCTTGACTGCAGATGTCCATGCTGCAGTGAGGTTAAAAAGTGAGCTAAATCTCCTACCTTCTGTCCAAAGAGGAGCGTTTTTTGCTATACCTCTCTTTCGTGTTCTCTCCTCTTGTTACATGCCATTGAAGTATTCCACAAAACCACCCAAATCTGCTTTTAAGCAGTGGGGCTCAAACACATGAAACCTATTTGTATCCTCTTGTTCAAGCTTAAAGTGAGTTTATTTGATTTACTCCTAAAGTGAATTAAGCTAGATTGAGTTAAAGTTGCTTGTAATTCTGCCTGGGTCTGCAAGTGGAAGTAAAGCAGCAGTGTTATGACTAAATCCACCTGAAATTTGCACCTTTCTTTCATTTGTTGTCCTGCCCAGCCCTCGGTCATTCAGGGTTGCGCAGTGTTTTAACAAGTCTGGTTTCCGGCAGATCAGATGCTTGAACTGAATGCTGGTATCTTGTAGTCTAGGCCGTAATGATTGATAACTCATTTTCTTCTCTCTGATGCAGATCTGGTACTACACAAACAACATCTTTAGTGAAGCTGGGATCAATCATGAAACAATCCCCTATGTTACTCTGAGTACTGGTGCTGTTGAGACTGTGGCTGCTGTTTTTTCTGTAAGTATGGTTATAAAAATCCATTAACATGCTTGGTATTTAAATTACTGATTTTATTTCCTTATACAGGTTAAAATAGAAACAGAATAGTATATTCAGGGCTAAGTGTAATGGTTGATAAAGCAATTGAAAATGTTCTTTCTAGGTTTAATCCTAATCCCAGTTTTGGGGTTTGGGATTTTTTCAAGAAGATCCTCTCTAGTTTTAGTTACATAAAAGGAGCATAAAAAGTTGATATATCCTGAGGAGCTTTGTATGAGTGAAGAGGAAGAAGGCAGGAACATCAAGGCCCAAAGTATATTAAATGATAACTCATAAATGATTTCACCTGACCGAATGGCTTTAGCTGGTAGCAGTTTATTCACATCTCACAGTCTTCTTGTGTGCCTGCTGGAGAAGGCTCAGGCATAGTACAGTGAGGTGTGTCCAGTGTGGATGGCAGAAACAGCTGTATCTCTTGCTGGGCATGTTTTAATGACACGTTTTCTATAGCAGTTTATGAATAGTGAGCAAAATTCTTCAGCCGTTTAAAAATACGGGAATAAATGTTTTTAACCCAGCTTTTTGGAAAAGTAAGTCAGCACACTAGAACAAGGTTGTGCCATGTTGTGTTAAATTCTGCTGTCTCAATCACCGAAGGCAAGGAGGCATCCTTTCACAGCACATGAGCTCCTGCGTAGGTTGTGTACCTTTGCCATGCACTGAACGTAGAGGAAGATGTTACTAGAAAAAATTATCCGTGCACATTTTTTTTCTTTCCTATTTCAAAATGGAAAAGTTGACTAGGAAAAAAAATACACTAAACCTAAAGGAAATACATTTCTGTTTGCACTGCAATAAATAGGAAACAATGGGTGAGGTCTTTGGAATGGGAAGTTGCAAACGAGTAATACTCCTTTCTTGGTTAGAATTTTTCCTTATCTTCATATACTCTATACCAACTGTATTTGCACAATACTGGACACACCAGACAAGCATTTAAATGTCAGAAGAATGGTTTTGGCAAAAAAGTCCTTTCCAGTGGCAGAGAAACTGCTTATGACCTATAAAACGTTAAACTAAATCTAACTATCAAGTATATTTTCTTATAGTCTAGGACATAAGGACTCTCAAAGGTCACAAAGATCATCTTCTGATCTTTGTAAATTTCCACAAATCTACTTTTGGGTAAACTGTCTTATTTT
Organism: Burhinus bistriatus; assembly: GCA_013397275.1. Taxonomy (NCBI): domain Eukaryota; kingdom Metazoa; phylum Chordata; class Aves; order Charadriiformes; family Burhinidae; genus Burhinus; species Burhinus bistriatus. The sequence continues at coordinate 45,629 of VYXH01006322.1, read as the reverse complement.
TTATTTTTTAATTAAAGAGACATTCTTTTTAATAGGTGGAAATAGTGAAGTGTGGAAATCTCTACCTGTTACAATTTCTTCTTTGTGATACTGCAGAAATGCTTCTTTGTTTAAGATATATGTAAAAATAATAATGATAATTCTGCCAGTGATTTAAGGCAAGAATACACCTCTCTTTTGTGGAAACAGATGATTACATGGAGATGATTCCATGATATTAAAGCCATTCTATAAATAGGATCTGTCATCTTTTCAGTTTCTTCTGTGCTGTCAGTTTGTGGGGCTTATTCAGAGCACACTGTTCATACAGAATGAGGTGGATGTGTCTGCTTTAGTTCCTGGTATGTGTGGTAACTTCTTTTATGCCCAAGAGGAGTGTTTTTAATACTTCTGTTTAAGCTATTTGCTGTGCCTCTGGAAATACTGGTGTTTTGATATCTCCATTGCCTTCAAATTTGCTCTTTCAGTTCAAGCGAAATGCTGCTTTGTAACCTTAATTTTATTTCAGTAATTTTCATAAATGTTTCATTGCTGCCATTTAAAGGAACAACAACATGAATTTGTTTTTTCAATTGAAGGTTTTGCAGCTTCTCATTTCTACAAATAACTTCCTCTAAATGTTTTTCATGGCTAGAGCTAAGGATAGGGGATTTTCTCCCACTCCCAACCTCTCAGCTTTTTGCCTCTTCTTAAAAAAAAATCTGTTTGACAGCATTAAATATTAATTCAGATGCATGTGTCTTATGTATTACTCAGAGGGAAGAAGGAAAGAAGCAGGACAAAGCAAGAGGAGAACTTAATTTTCCTGGTATTTTTTTATATACTGTGCTTGCTAACAGAAACCAGATTTTGCTAACAAAGATTCCAGGATTTCAGTAACAGAAGTAGAGTTTTTGTTCTTGTAAATGAAATAGCTATTGGAGAGGTCCACAATGAAATCATATATGATTTCTGATCATTATGCATATGTTAGGTGGTCATGAGACACTCTGAGCCTCACTAAGAATACTTAGGTGTTGATGAGCTCCATTGATGAGCCCCGTGTGAATGCTAAAGGAAAAGATTGAAATAGATATATTTCATAGAAGGCAAAACAACATTTAGGAGATAAAATATCATTCAAACTGTGGAAAATTTTGAAAGTCTCCCTTTAACGTGTCTTCTGGGAGCAGCAGCATAATATTAATAATATTGATGTGGTCCTTGAGGAGAGGCAAATAACATCCCATCCTTTTTATAGCTCTGTATTGCCTCAGATCACTTGATATGCCTGCTAGTAGCATGCATTGCCTACAGCTCCATCCCTCTTTCCCTCGAGCGAAAGCCACATAAACAAGACACTGAAAAATGAAACACGTGCATCACCATTTTCCTTTCATTAATATAATTTGGCTGCAACTCCTCCTTACACCATCACTTCCTAGTTTACTTCATGAAATACTTGTATTGTAGCATTGTGTACGTGGTTCCCTGGCTTCTCTCTGGGGAGATGATATAAACTTCCTGTGTATTTTTTTGGTTAATTGTATATTTCTCCACCCATTGTACTGACCAAAGATTCAGTTTAGAGGACTTGCTAGACAAGTACTTTTTAATGAGAGCATCATTAATTTCAGTTTGCTTCTGAAGAAGTTTGGTATCCTTTGGAAGGAAATACTGAATAGACTTCCTACTCATAGATGTGTCGTAGCAGTAAGTTATCTAACCTAATGCCGTGCATTTTAGCAGGATGGAATATACCTAAATAATTCCCTGTCAAATATGTGTTTATCAGAAGTCTGTTCTTTAAATTCTTCAGTAAGGGGACTCCACAAACTTAGTTCTTCTTTAGAGAGATTCGTTACTATGGCTTTTTTGTAATTTTTAGTAATTGAGGTTAGTTTAATTTAGTTGTCTTAGTGGACAGAAAGAACAATTTGCCAATGCCCTTCTTTGGCAAGACAACAGGCTGAATGGAAAGGGAGACAGAAGTAAACATGTGAAAGACTCCTGCCCCCCCTGCTCTGTGAAACCAGCATTGAATAAAAGAGAATGTTATTCAGATTAAGCGTCCCACATCCAATTTTGCCATCTGTGGCACCACGTTTGGTCTTTATATAACATTCACAGAAAGAGCCTATGTATGACTATATTGAGAAGATGATGCCTTAAGCATTTCCCATAACATCATGCATCAAGGTGTTACTAATGTGCCTTCCAAAGCCTGTGACAGAGACAAGCCATGCGAAGCCTGGAATGAGTTAAAATACAATTCTGTAGTAGAACATAAAAGAACATAGGAAATCCTTCACAGTATCACACAGAAGTCAAGGAAGCCAGCTTTCTTAGATGATGTTTTTCCGCTTTGGAATGTCATGAGAAAGGGCTCTTAGATTTGTTCTGTGTTTCTCTTAATGTTAATAGATGTTAACATGCAAGAAGGGATTCCCTGCTTAGGGCATGGCACATCTCAAAACACGGGTACTCTAGACACTTCAGTAGGTGTTCTCATCCCTAACACATTTTCTCCATGGCATCCAGAGGATAATGCAAGATATCTCCATTGAAACTCTGTGGCTCCACTGGGGTCAGAACACGAAGAAATACATTCCAGTGACAGCCAGTCATAGCAAGTGGAAGAATGGGGTGACAAAAACTTTAATCTCAAGGAAGTTCCATTCAAACATAAGAAAAAACTTCTTTACGGTGAGGGTGACAGAGCACTGGAACAGGCTGCCCAGGGAGGTTGTGGAGTCCCCTTCTCTGGAGATTTTCAAGACCCGCCTGGATGCAGTCCTGAGTAATGTGCTCTAGGCATTCCTGCGTCAGCAGGGGAGTTGGACTAGATGATCTCTAGAGGTCCCTTCCAACTCTGAAAATTGCGTGATTCCAAGGGTTCTGAGGAAGTTTTGCTAAAATATGATATTTAGTAACATTTTAAATGCAGTACCATGTGACGTTGTTTGGACTAGGTCAGAATCAACCCTCACCTACCTGTAATCCCAGATAGGCTGTAAGTAGAGGAGAGTGCAAGGATGGGGCAAACATGGCATTTTCCCCTTTTGCTCCCCTCACCCTGACAAGCTGTTGTTCAAGGAGTACGAGAATTAGAAGGTAGTATCTTGGCCTTTAATAGCCTGGATAGCATTTTTTCTTTGAATTTGTCTAGTTAATTTTCAAGTTTTGTGTGTTTTTAGGTCTCATTGGAATCATAAAGCAGTGAATTTCGCAGATTTTCATATATGTTGTATGAAAAAGCCTGTCCTATTGAGATTAGAGAATGTCACATACAGTAGGTGTGGGCTGGATGAAATGGTAACAGTGTGGATGCTCAGCTAACTGCAAAACTATCAACACTTCACTGTCATACAAAGAAATGCCAAGTGGGATTCTGTGCTGGTTTGTCCTGGGTCAATTAATCATAAAAATATCCATTAATAATATGAGAGAAGTAACAAAAGAGCCTTTATAATCAACTATGTCATTCAAACTCTCCAAAGGGAGAAACTTAAAAGTATTTGCAAGAACTATGGAAGATCATTGGACATGTGGCCTGAAATTGGTAAGATGAAATTCAGCAAGGAAAGGCACTCAGTACTGCACTCTGGGAAGGAAAAAAATCATATACACAAATACAAAATGTCGTGTGGAACTGTGTCAAAAGGCTTACTGAAGTCAAAACCTATCATGTTTTTCATTTTCTTTCTATCAACTCCGCTTCCTCCCCAACAGTGAAAGAAGTCACACCAATCTGCACTGAGCAAATACATTTTGGCTGTTCTTATCACCTTAGTCTCCTCTAGCTGCTGTCAGACTGTTTGATTGGTTAATAATTCACCTAGTATTTTGGGGGGGATGAAAGCAAGACCCTCTTTTCCTTCTCTGTATGTAACAGAAGATAGGTGCTCCATCTGCCCAGATCCAGCGCTCTCAGATAGTATTGCCATTAACTCACAAGATTTCTGTGATTTTCATTAATCATCATTACAAAAGCCTCATTGTAACTAATAAATTGTGAGGTGGAAAATTAGTCTTTAGTCAATATGCCACTGCATATTGATTTGAGGGAAAAAGTTACCTGGCACTGAAGAACATTAATTTTATCCAAGAGAAATATTTATACAACTCATCATCTATAATTTTAAGAAGCCATAAATGGTTGCCTACATGACCAAACAGTTGGCTTCCAAAATTGGCTACCACACTAATTTGTTTGGCCAATACAAAATTTCAATTGCATGAATTTTTAGATAATTTACATATGCTTTGCTCAGTCCTACAAAAGCACCGCTAAGTGAAAGCCAAAAAAATTCTTGGTGATTCATTTGGAATATAAGATACGGAATTCTTTTAGATGCAGGGAGTCACTAATTACTCCCTAGTCACAAATTCGTCCTCATAGCAGTTCTCAAATGTAGATGTGTGCAATCTTTATGGAGCAAATTCATGAGTGGAAAAATACTCAGATTTATGTCACTGTATTGGGCAAAATGTAATCAGAAAGAATCAGCAGTAGAAAAGAGATAGTGACCCAGCAGCTTCCCAGGACGTGATATTTGTCGACGGCCGGAGTGCACGGGGGCACATTTTCCCTGCACGGTGAATCTCAGAGCGTGACTGTGTTAATGCACTCTACCTTAATCCGCAAGTGGTCAATGGGATCACTTTTAGACAAAGACATTATTTCTTCTTAATCATTTCATAACACTTGAGCTTTTGGATAGACAAAGATGACGTGTTGGAGTAACGATGTAGTGCCTTCTGGGAGAAAAAGTCTCTTTGTGAAGGTCTACCTTACAACGTCACTCCTAAGACCCAAGGCGTAGCGGGTTAGAGACTGTATTTGTCCAGTACAAATCCTTCAGCAGGATATATTCAGAAATTGAAAGTCTTGAAGACCGATCTCCTGCTTTTGAGTATTTAAAAAAAAAAAAAAAAGGTTTGTGAGTAATTAATCTGTCATAGATCAAGGTCAAGATCTGTCTAGCTTTTGTAACGTGAACCTGACACAAGACAAAACTTCAGTGCTTTTAATGAATAAATCATCAACAGAAGGAGCTTTGTTTCAAAGATATCTACTGAAGGGACACAACAGGAATAAAGTAATGGGGGGCTTTTGTGCTGCCCTCAGGGCTGTTCCTAGAGGTGCTGCTGACGTGAAAGCGGACAGCTAGAGGGAATCCTTGCATAGGCTGCGTCTTGGTCATGCTGGTCCGGCAGGCATTGAGTGTGGAGACCCTCTTTAGTGAATGGAAAATTTCACTGCCAAATGAAGCTGATTAAGGCTGCTTTACTGCAAAATAGTTCAGACTGAGCTTAGAAACTTAGCAATCAATTCCACCCTTTGCTGAAAGTAATCCCTTGCCTGGTACCTACAGAAGATGTGTAGGATCTTAACCTGTCGTGGCATTAACACAGATACAGGCAAACTGATGTGAGAGCCAGGGTAGGCACAGATTTATTACGGCTTGTGCTTATGTGGTCAAACTTGGTGCTAGACCTCTAAATTCCATTATAGGTACTTAAATAAAATAACCTGTTTCTTTGTTTTACAGCTGTATAATTCATACAGTAGACAAATGGATATACCCTAAAATATGAATCCAAAAAACAATTTATAACCCTCAGTATTCTGTTCCTCTCCTTTTCCTGGATGCAAAATACTACACATTGTGTCATAAGTAGACTTGACAGCGATATAAATGTGATTATCCATTTTAATCCTGCTATTTAAAATGGAAATAACACAGAGTTAGCTTGTCACGTTAATTCTGAATCTAGATGTACAGTCTTACTCAGACCTATATCCAAAATACTTGAGAAAAAAGGTGTGTGGCTGCTCTTGACATTTGCATGTAGATCAAACTTCTTTATAGAGCTGAGACATCAAGAAAATCTAATAGGGTTTTCTTAGTATAATTTAGGGCCGGGAAATAAGTAGGGAAGAGTATTCAGTGACCTCCCATTTGGGCTGTAGAACTCGCTTATGCATTCGTTTTATCCAGAGAAGCTTGTCTGGTCTTTTTTAATGTGCTCCGCTTTCATTATGTCAGCACTGGTATCTGCAGCTGACTCAAGGGAAGAGATTGACGTTTGCTTTTTTAACTTTATTCACAAGTGTTTCCTGGCAGACAAAAGTAAGTTGTGTGAACTGTTAACTTAGTTTGCATATCAGTTGCCTTACTATCACCAAACGTTTCTGCTGAGAGAATTTTGGTTGCAATATTTTTTTACACGTTTTCAGTAATTTCAGCTGTGTTAATTACCCTGACTGGATATAGGCTTCTACAAATGCGTGTTTATGATCACACATAAACAAGTATCAGCCTACACAATTTGGCACATAACTCAGTATGCTATCACAGAAAACAGTTGTAAGATTCTTTTTTTGACTGAACTTGGCATATACTGAATTTCTTGTTATTTCATTTACTCTACCATATAGTCTATTTTGACTTGTTATACGTCTTTAATAGGTAGCAGTTACCAGCACATAGCAGTGGAGCATTCGGAACTATAAATACTTGAAAACTGGTGAATCATCTTCCACTTCTTATGAGTCATAAGCATCTTAGTGGGTTTTGCAAGTTAACAAGTTTTGGATTTGTATAATCACAAGTAAAAATGAAGTTGTTGTCTGTTTATAACCTCAAAACCAGCATTTTTTTCACCAGGGAAACTTGCTGTTACAGAAGACATGTTAGACCTTTCTTTTCAAGTATTTGCTGAAACTTCAGAGTTTATCCAAGCTTCCCCCTCCCCCCCCCCCCCCACCCAACAAAAAGAAGAAACACCATACAACCACAGG
>VYXH01006322.1:14050-38773 GCA_013397275.1 Burhinus bistriatus | reverse complement strand
CCCCCATCAAGAAAAGGGGAACAAACAGTTCAGCAGAGGTTTGAGGTACTGATTTATTGTCATAGGTTTTCTTAAGAAATCCTCAGAAGTAAATCAAATTTTAATTAGAAATAATGTAGACCCAAACAGCTTGACACACACTGGCTGCTGAAGTGGCTGTGCGCTTAAACGATTCAAAAAACCCTTTTGGCCTTGATGAAAAATGATGTCTCCTGAGAAGCTTTTCCGTTGTGGATTGGCTCCCAGTTGAACAACTTTAATCTGCCAGCGGGCCCTTGGGATGCTTCTGCATTGCCTCCTGACCAGCAAAGCCACAGACCCATGTCTTCCCAAACACACATTCTGCCTTTCACGAGACCACAGCTTTGTAATTAACATCCAGGCAGGGAGCATGGTTTTGATTGTTGCACTTGACTTTTCATGAGCTTGATTCTGTGTACTGTCCCATGTCAGCAGAGACTGGTGTGCCTCATTTGAATCTGTGCCATAAGCAGATGTGTTTTGTTGGGTTGGAACTGGTGGTACTAAGAGGTAGGTCACACATTTGAACAAATCAGAGGTATCCTTGGCTTTTAAAAAAAAAAAAAAAAAAAGGTAGGCATTTCTCTCCCCGTAACTGTTCAACTTAATCACGTCTAATTGAGAAGCCTTCTGAGTCTGTATTTCCTGGATTTATTAGTGTTGTCAGTGTACTTAACTTCATATCAACTTTGGAAATGATTACATGATTCCTAGCAATTCTGGTGCATCTGTGAAAAAGGACAAAATCGCCACTTATTTTTTCCGGTGAACAAAGTTGGTCCATTCCATAAATCCCAAGAAATGTCACCAAGAATTGTAATTGTAAATTCTTTGGGCCAGAAACTGCAGGGAGTGCCCAGAAACTGAAGCATTCAAGTTCCTCATTGCTATCGTATTAAATAAATAGCAATGATGAATGCTTGGGAAACCTGGCATCATTTCAGGGAAAAGAATGACTGCACATGGATTTGCTTTATTTCTTCCTGAATTGTTTCTGAATATAAAAGAATTTAAATGTATTAGAAACTATTATTCTTTTCTGTAAAAAGGATATGGAGCCTGCAGATCTGCTGTAACTGTATCTGTGCTTGGCTGCTCTCACTTAAAACAGGGAGTTCCTCGCCAACCCACGTAGATTTGCCCAAATGTATCCAACTACTTCTTCTCAATGCATATACGCACAAGTGCATACACACATCTTTTTGGAGGACTTAGTCCAAACTATCTTCCCTTACTAGGGTTTGCTTTTCTTTGAGCTTGGCAACCAGAAACCATCTAGCGCTTCTTCCCCACATTTTGCTCTGTGTAAGAGCCATCTATGAACCTTTTTCCCTCTAAGAGAAACATTAATTCCTTACCCGGTTTTAATACAAAACCCACCACCTGGTGTAACACTATGATTAATCATGACCACCAATCCAGAATTGAAAAAAATAAGGGAAATTCCCTGGAATTTCAAATTACATGTGCGGCATCTATTGCTGAATATGTAATTCATATCGAATTACATGTGAAGCATCTATTGTAGAAGCCTCCATCTTCTTATGGACCCATCAGATAACTTTTCATCCCTCATAGCCATAAAAAACATCTCTTGATTAATTGTATGTGTGGCCACATGTGTTTACAAGATGGATTCTTTAATCATAGTGGAAAATACTTGGCACCTTGTAGAGATTCTGACAGTGCAGCAGTTGCAGTTTTGGAACATTTGGACCCTGTGAGCGCAATGTGAAATGTTAGTAACATCATTGTGGGTCTCTTTTAAACATGGCTCTGAAATAAATTGTATTATAGAAGCTGTGGAAACTGTCAAAATGAGTACATTTCCTCATTTAAAGAAAATAAGAACAGTAAAGCTCACCCCAAAGCTGCTTTCCATGTTCTGCAGCGTCACGGTGTGTGTCTCTGATGTGGAAGTCCAGCTCAGCAGGGTGCGGGGTCGGTATGTTTTGAAACCTGTCCTAAAATCTGCTGGTGAACCTGATGCTGTGGGAGACACGCTTGCCGCACAAGGTGTTTCTTCCCTGGGTGACTTTGTACTCTCCTTTAATGCATTTCTTCTAGATGCTCGCTATGGAATGGTGTGCATCGTCTCCCAGAATTAAGGCTGTGACTCCAGATTTCATTTTAATTGCTCATTTTATCTTTTGCTTGAGGGAGGTGTGAAAGGGGGATTTCAGTCTCCAGTAAATAACGACATGGCAAACAGTCGTGTGATTCTGACTTTCACTTATTTGAAGTGGTATGTTTTGAGCTTCATAAAATTGTTTTACCCTTCTCATAAGAAAGCCAACTGTAATTAGTAATTACAGTAGATATCAATGGGCATAATACATTAGATGTCATGACCTAACATATATATTAGCCTATTTTAATGAGTCAGACTAGAAAAGACAGCTTCATGTTACAAGTTTTGAAGAAGCTCTTCATTGTGTTCTTCTCTAGCAGATAAGTATTCAGATTTTGTGCTTGCTTTTAGTGAGGTTGATTTATGTTCAGGTGTTAAATATAAATTAAAAATATGCATCAGTGCATGAGTATCAGTGTTACCATAGCTTGTCTGAGCAAAGTTTTCTGACAGGTGGAGTTTATTTTATCTGGCTACATTAACTATCCAAAATAATGACTAAATGGTTTTTTTTCTGTGTTTGGACAAAAAGGAAATAAATTTTAAATTAAATTTTAGATTAATAAAAAAATTAATCTATGCTAAAAAGCTTTTAATCTTAAATTTTAAAGCTTTTAAGCTTAAATTCAGAGAGATGTTGAAATTAAGAAACAGTCAAAATGCAAAAGCAAGGGACTAATTTGTTTCAACATTTTGACATTTAAAAATTACATATTCTAAGAACATTATTACAAAAATTTGGTGCAAATTTGGAAGCCGTTCAATCAATGTACAATTATTTATGCCCTGAAAAAAAATAATTGAACTTCACATAGATATTATCATATTAATTATTTTTATATAGCTAATGTACAGTGCTTGTTTTATTATTAAATTGTTGCACGAGAAGTTAAATGTAGTAGTAACTTTGAAATCTACCACACTAATGGTATTGAACTTGAATTTATCAGTAGCACATTTTTCTTATGCACATGGTCATATTTGTCCTGTAGTAGGAAATCCAGGCATAAAACTAATACCAAGTACTGCTTTGATGGTTTCCTAGTTTTTTTCAGTAGTTTCAAATGAGGATGGTGACGCTACGCTGACTTGCTTTTTCAAAGAGGTTAAAATGTGTAAACATAATTATGAACACAATTATGAACACATCGTAGCTGATACATAGATAAAATCAACTCTCATGGTTTTATTTTTAATGTTCATATTTACTAGGAGAGCATCGTCTGAATACTTCAGTGCTTTATCAAGAAAAGTCAAATGCCACTTTTTGTTTTCCAGGGCTTAGTTATTGAACGGCTCGGACGCAGGCCTCTTCTCATCGGAGGTTTTGGGCTGATGGTTGTCTTCTTTGCAGTACTTACCGTCTCTCTGACTTTACAGGTAACACTACGGTCACTACCTATTTTTACTCTCTCTTTTGCCTATTTTAAACACCAGGTGCTCGATACCTGTTTGCCTTGGCATTCCTACATAAGCCAATCCTTTTAATCAGTTTGACATAAAGATTCAAATGTCTGTCTTTTGCCTATTTATGAATTTGTTAGTTTCAAAGTACTATGGTTAGCCATAGCAGCTTTTGTATTAAAAAGCCATAGGGGCTTTGTCACATTCAGTCTCCTTAACTCAAAGCTTCATGCGTATCATGAACTATTATGAAGACAGTTTTACCCACAGTTGAGTAAATAGTTTACCCATATTGTGTCTTTTTATCTTGTTTACAATGCAGTCTTTTTGAGATATCTTTCGTCCTTTATGCCAGCCTTATTCTTAGGTTTGGATGTTTTTTTCCAGTAGTGAAAAATTTCCATGTTTGATGTTTCTTTCAAGTTACATTTCTGATATTTCTATTGAAAAATATAAAGACGTAGCCTTTGCAGAACATCCGCACTTAATTTCTCAGATGTTATTAGCAGTCAGTTCCCCAGCTATTTCAGATGGTCAGAGGAGGGTTATTAAACCATTCTAAATATTGACCCTGAGACATTTTTCCTTGTTTAGCTTCCATTTTCATAACAATGCAGTTTCTTTCTGTTCCTGAGAGCTTTTGAGAAGTAAAGCTGACAGTCTGCAATGGCATGGTTTTGGGTGGTCTTTCATCAAGCTGTTTTTCTGCTGTCGCCGATTCTTGTGTCTTGCCGTTAATCTGACTTTCAAATCTTGTTTCTTGGTTGAAGAGAGTCAGTAAGTCAGTTTGACTAGCAGTATGCCACGCCGTTGGAAAGTTTTATTTGACCTACCTGTATGTGCAGCACAATAAAGCTTTACTTCACATACTGTCGTGACAACTGTAAGACAGCTCTCCAGGAGAGAGGCATTATTGCCAGTTTTGTATGCCGAGGGAAAAATTCTCTTCCAAATCTTGTAAAATCTAGTTTGATGTGTAAGGACCTTCAGCTGTTGTAAATTTCTGAAGTTTGAGTACCTTTCAGCTTTACATCCTTTCAGAAGTATCTCAATGTGTTCGGTATTAGAGATTAGGTAGTGCTTTGGACAAAGGACCAGGGTACAAATAGGCTTGATCTCAGGGGAATTTGTATCTACTCAATATTTGCACATTCTGTCTGTCAGTGCCTTGGATCTGTGTTCAGACGAGAACTCCAAAATGTGTATTTTTGATAGATCTACAAGTCTCTGGGTTAATAACTGAAGGAGTAACCCAGACTGAAAGAGAAAAAGCATTGGAAAACAGGAGTCTGTCTTTAACGCTGAAAGAAAGAATTACCTATTTTAGTAAGTGTATTTTTACAGTGCCACTCAAGGTGATGTTTTGCAATACAACAGTTATACATATCTTAACTAACTTTGCGAAAATGGTAGAATTCTAATAAAAGTGGCATTCACACTTTGCTGATGGAAAAAAAAAAAAAACCACTGATGAAGAGAGAAGGGAATGGGAATCCATGTTTTTTTCCCATCTATTCATATTACTATCAGGCATTCACATACGTGATTAAGAAGTAGTGTCTTGAAAATTGTGTAGAAATTGCTCATTGTATTTCAAGTTCCTGTCATTTAGAGGTCTGAATAAAGAAAAATCTACTTAGAAGTAGAAAAAAGATTGCCTTGTGAGGAAAATAGGTGATTCCATTTACAGTTCCCTTAAAGAGCCATTTATAGTTTCTTCTCTTTTCCCCTGTACCTGTTGTTTGCACACATGGCCTTCCTTGTCTGCAAAATCAGATTATGGCTAAAATCCCTGGACTGTGGCTTTCATGTGCTTTTCTAAGATTCAGATACAGCTGTCCTACCAAAAGGCAGTCTTATCATGGCTAGACTTCAGCACAGCCTTTAACTGGTGAACTTTGAAGCTCTATGAGCCATCATAGTTGCTCTTTTTAAATACAGCTGAAATACCCGAGGAGGATGGAGGCGCCAAATCTGTTCAATGGGAAGAAAAACTCTTTTCCAGGTTGGTTTGAACTTTAGCACAGGAAGTTGTAAACTTTCAGAGTTGTGACTTCTGTAGTGCAACAGCTTGTCTAGTGTTTCTCTACAGGGATTCCACAGAGACCAAGACAAATCATCTAATAAAGTTCTACAGAAATGCTGTGATTTTCTAAAGTAATCCTAGACTAAATTCTGAAATAGAGATGGAATAATGGAAAACACTATCTATTAACTGTGATTTTTTTTTTTTAAATATTGGTGATATGTACAGTATACTTAACATAAATGTCTTTTATCTACCCAGAAAACCGTGCATTGGCTTCCTTACCTCAGTATATTTTGCATCCTTGCAATCATTGCATCATTCTGCATTGGACCAGGTATGTCTATATTTTTTTATGTTTCTTTGTACATCAAAGCACAGATATTTTTGCACTGGCAGTATGTTAACAAATGGCTTGTAGGAGACTTCACTTTACCCTTCTCTGAAGACAACAAGGGGTCTAAGACAATAAAAGGTGATAGCAACACAAAGTGACAGCAACATTCTTGATAAAAACCCATCTACATACGCATTCCCACTTAGCTGTCAGCATAAATGAGAACTAGTGCCTAAATTGCAATCAGTACCAAATTAAAATGTTGGCTGTTATTGTAGGATCACTATGATCTTGTAAATATATAAAAAGCTCTCAGACTGGAAGCTGAGTGTTTTATTTATCAATGCTTGTGTTAGCAGTTCAATACCAGGCAAATGTGACACTGGGAGAAGGGAACAGTGTGTGTGGTTTCTTTCTTCTCTTCCTTTCCAAAGCAAGAGGGTTTACACACACTCTCTTTAGGAAGATAATGGAAAAGGTAGATGTCCCGATGGTGGAGCTGCTTCTTGTCTGGCAGTTCACTACTAATTGCATGCATTTCAAATTCAGTGCCCTCAGATAATTGATTTTGTAGGCTGTAATGAGTTTATCAGACCTATTTTCCCAGCCCAGTTTTGATTACGTGGAGATGGATACAACTTTATACACAATCCAGTATTCACAGGTTGTAACTTTTGTATTTCATTTTCTATAACAAATAACATATCTAAGGTATAGAAGAGTAATAAAGCCAGGCATTTCTCAGAAGTGTAGAGTGAAAGGATCAGAGGAATGGTCAAATCTCAGCAAGGGCAGTTCTGACTGGATAGAAGAGAAAAAAATTTTACTCTGAGAGTGGTTAAGCACTGGAAGACGTTGCTCAAAGAGGCCATGAAATGTCCATCCTTGGAGCTATTAAAAACTCGAGTTCGTGAGCAACTCGCCCTGCTTTGACCAGAGGCTGAACTCCAGAAGTCCCTTCCAACCTAGTTTATCCTGTGATTCTAATTGCATCATATCTTTGGAAAACACTTTTTAGTAGATATGCATAATATGCAAATACTTGCCTGAGTGTAGTATTTCTCTAAACAGTGTTGCTCTAGCCTTCAGATACTTGATCAGAATCGGATCCTGCAGTTATCAAATAATGAAATGTTAACCAAAATTATTTGCAGATAGATGAAGAGGAATTTAATCCAAATTCAATTCACATACAGAATAAGATGTCAAAACAGTGCTTAAATTTTCAAAGATTCTCTCACAAACTGTTCTCCAGAAAAAGGCGAAAAATCAGCTGCTTTTTAGGGTTTTTTTCACAGGTGTTCTGCTGTAAACCCGAAAGTAAGACTTTTGTTCCCTTGAGTTCTCAGATTTTTTCATGCATCATTTATTGCCTCTTTTTCTTTATAAAGATTTTGACATTAAACATTAATCAGCTGTTTATACATCATCACAACTGAAGTGATCTAATTAATTGATTGTGGTTTATTGGGAGAAAGAAAGAGTTGCTGATGTCTCACGTAACTCTAATGAAACACTGCTCTAATTCTGTGGATCCTCTTTTGGAAAAGCTGAAGAAAAATTATGCTGCTTTAGAGGAAAATGGGGAGATCAAAATATTCCTTTTCCCCTTGCTTCTGGGAAAACAGTTTGTCACTAATCTCTGGGCTTATTCCTTTGCATATGATAGCTGGCTGGAAGAAGGAAAGTCATTAATGCACCTGATGTTGGATTGTACGTGGCCTATGAAGACTGCTCTCCTTCCTCACCTCCAGTTTTTCTTGCAAGGCAAATAGTGCAAACCATCTTGCAATCTCTTTGTCCTTCTGTAAGGACAAATCTCAGGTTCACCTAAGTCTCTAGTATTGCGGACATATGTTTCTTAGACTGAGATTTATTTTTTTTTAAGAAGAATTCGGTGGAAGAGAACTGCTCTTGTATTTTGAATACCTAAGAAAAGTCAAATGTTGACTTGAAACTTCTTGAAAACTGCCCTTCCAGTGTTTTTTTTAGTAGCTCAAACAATTTAAGTAAATGCAACTGCTTGCAACATCTACCTTTGTTTTTTCTAAAAAAACTCTGTTGAAACAGATTTTAATTTTTTTTCCATATTAAAGTCATGTTCCACTTTTTTTTTTTAGAACTTGCAGATCAATATGTTCTCGCATGTTGTATTTTCAGCATACTAAGGTTAACCCTCTACATTTCTCATTCACCTCACCATTCTTCAGAATGGATTCTGGTTTTCTTCACTTAGCTTCTTTCCTTTTACTGATGCTATTCAGGATTTTCTGTTGTATTTTGCACTCAGTTTGGAGCTGTGTCTGCAGATCGATGCAAGGCAAACAGTTTTTGTTTGATATTACTTACTTGCTTTCTACAGGAATTCTTTAAAATTAAATCTTTTGTGTTTTTCATTGTGCTCATTGCTTTTAAAACCAAAGAATATTAATACTGTACCAGTAGCTACCTAGTCAGCCTCTCCACTTTTCCTATGTATGTTCAAACATTTGTAATAGCTGACAGTAGTGGGAATATCTTAGTAGAATTCAACATTGCTTTGATTTTTGTGAAAACTTTGTTGATTGACACTTCAGTTGTTGAGAAAAGTCATATTCTGGTTCTTCTGTAAATCAAAAGCAGTACTTTACCTGACTTCAGTGGGGCCTAGGAGATCTAAACTACTTGGCTGCCTCTCAGCTGGGAGCAGTTCTCTTTCAGAATATGAAAGCAACTTCCATTATTAGCCATGTTTTAAGATGGATGAATGAGAAAAGAACATACATATTTTTTCCTGAACAAAGAAAGTATTACCAAAAACTAAGACATCCGCTACTTTTTGTATCACAAGGCACAACTTCGGTATTTGAGTGCAATTACTGTGTCAAGTTTTACCCCCAACCCCCCAGTACAGGGAAGACATCAATAAACTGAGGCAAGTCCACTGGAGAGTCACCAAGTCAGGGAAATGAGCCCTGTGAGATGGGTCTGGGTGAGCTGGACTTGTTCATCAAGGAGAAGAGACAACTTTGGAGACACCTAAGAGCAGCCCCAGTGCCCATGAGGAGGGTGTTGTGATGACAGAGCCAGGCTCCTGTTGGTGTTGTGTCATGGGAACGCTTCAAAGCCAAAAGGGATATGTTGAAAGATGCAGAGCGACTATAAGAAAAAGCTTTTTCCTTTTAGACAGTCAAGCGAGGATACCAAAGATATTGAGTCCTTAATTACTACACAAAGAACAAAATTGAATAGTTTGTACTTCTGCTTTTTTAGTTCGGAACTCTGTAGTCCAGTGGGAAATCTGTATTTCTGGATCTTCCTAGATAGGGCAAGTGCTACTCACTAGCAATTACAGTCTGATTTTAAAATAAGGTTTGTTTTGTTCAAAATTATACTGTGACAGTTATACTAAGATACCCTATATGTGGCAGATACAGCATATACATATATAAATCATACATGTACTAAGGAACTAAGTTTTTTCTCAGGGAAGTGCACAATGCCAGTGGAGTGTCACGGTACACAAAAACGTAATTTCTTTAAATGGGAAAGTCACTGCTGAAAATTAACCTTATCTTTCATTTCCTACTAATGTTAGCATTTTAGCAAGATGAAGTAAGTAGGAAAGAACACATTTTTAACATATCTCCAATGCAGTGGCTCTTAAAGGGTACTTAGAGAAAAGTACAAACACGGCAAGCAGGCAAGACACTTTTCCAGAATCAGTATGCTTTTTTTCAGCTTAGGGTCTTCCTGAGACATAGTTTCCAAGATTTTCATAGTCTTCCATGAATATGTTCATTCTCTATCTGAAAATGCAAAATTTTAGCATCCTTTAGTAAAGAAATCTACATGTCTACTGTCTCTCGTGCATGAAGACATCCTTTGTTTTGCTTTGTGTGATGCCCTTTAGGTCTTGCATTGAAAGAAGCAGAACAATCGATCCCCTTCCTCCCTCTTCAAGTTTCTTGTGATCTTGTAGACTTTTACTTTATCACCTCAGATTTTTCCAGACTGAATGGCTATTGCTTATTGCTTTCTTCTCAGTGATATTTTATGACACCCCTTTAGCAGGAAAATTTCACACTTCAATACCTAGTATCCTTTTGAAGCAGTCTGGTAGTTTAACAAGACAGGGCTAAAGTTTAGGAATAACTTTCCTGCCTTTCTGCTCAGTAAAAAGGGTTTTCCCCAGGAAAATTAATTTCATACTCTTTATTATTAAGTTGCAGATTTTTAATGTTTTCAGCTACTATTGTCATGGTATTACTAATGCTTAGTATCTTATTTAATTCCTTCTGTAGTTATTTAGAGCATTTCAGCATTCTTCAAAGTAAAACCCACATGGCTTGTAATGATTCTACAGATACAGATCTTCATCTAGGATAAATTCAGTTTACATTCATTGAGCTATTGGTACTTGGAAGAATTATCCCATCTAAAAATAGTAAATAACATGAGGAATTGAGCTTATAAAAATACTGCTATAACTTTCTAGAGCATAAAATTGCCTTTAAAAATACAATATTTTCTCTCTTGTTAGAACATCTGATACTTTCTTGATAGCTTAGATGTTGTGTGGTCTCCCACTTTCTGATAGCATATGGATGAGTCCCATCTGCTCCTTTACAACTAGGATCAGCTGTTACTAGAAACTGTGGGGTTTTTTATTTGTTTCATTTTTCTGAACTCGGCTTTTCAGCTTGCGGATGTTTTTCAGGCATATTGCTAGGCACTGAAACAGTAATGCTAACAACAGGTACGTTCAGGCATGTCTGTGATTTGGTACTTTGTCATTTTTATCAAAAGACAAACAGCAGAAAGCTTTCATGCATTTACTAAAAATTAAAGGGACCCTTATGTTCAAGATAGTCAATCTATAATCTGAAAGAAGAATACCCTCCAAAAATTGCTTATTGTTTTATAGATTAAGGAGCTGTGCTGTTTAGACAGTTGCTTCATTGTGCCTATGTAGTTAATTATACATGAGTGAAGGTATTTGGTTGCAGAGGATCATACTGTTTTCTAGCATTACTTTTGATTATGGGAACACGTTAGTAAATAATTTTACGGTTTTCACTTCAAGAAAAAGGCAAAAGCTTCATGGAAATGTTTCTCTTGATCTCACATTTGACCTGAAATAAATACATGATACGTTTCAACTGAAGAGTTGTCATCCAACAAAGAGTAACTAGAAAGGACTGAAGGGATTGGTTCTGGCTCCTAAGGAGACAACAAGCAAAAAAAAAAAAAAAAAAAAAAAAATTATGAAAAGCAGTAAGAGAACATTTTCAGTATCTCCATGAAGCATTTGTGCTGTTGGGGGTTAGACACCATGAGCAAATACCTTGATTGGGAATGCCTTTACTGAGTGGGTAAATAATGTGCAACTCCTCGGAAATTTGCGTAGTGATAGATGGGCTAATTAGGTGCATGTGAAATGTCTTCCTTCTTTAACCTTGTCGTAGTATCTAAGGAAAAAGGAAAAACTAAAAGCAGTTATCCCTGCTTTCTCAATTAAACCTGTGTGGCTGCCTCTTTGTGAACACTGAGTGAAGCATGTTGAACTGTGCTTGCAGAATCTATGTCTCTTTCAGCAAAACCACACTAAAATCTGACTTATAGACAAAAGGTGTAAATTCTGCTTATTTTTATCTGTTTACTTGAATTCTCAGTTCATCCACTGTGTCTTTGGAACAGTTGCTGTGCAAACAAGTGATTTTTTATTTTGCTGGGTTAATTGAACAGTATCTATATGCATGGGTGTGCGTTGGTGATTGGAGGTAGTTTTATAAAGTTGCTGGAGATTGATGCCTTCTATCTGCAAGCCAAATAGTTTAAAAAAAAAAAACAAAAAACAAAAAAACAAAAACCCAAGAAAACAAAACAAAACAAAAAAAACCACCCAGAAAACAACAGCAGCAACAAAAACAACTGACCCAGAATGTGTCCAATCCAGGAATAGTTTCCTTATTTGCCTTCATGGATGTGACCCCACCTGCTAGGGAGGCCATCATGTATTATGGGATGAAGGTCTTTCAGTCTTTGTTTTTGATGCTGTTCCAATTTGTATAAAAAAAATTAAATGTTCATTCTCTGAACCAGAGAATTGCTCTTCTGCCATGTGTCAAGAGATTCACCCCAGATGGTGGAATATGTGCGGGGAAAAAACCTAATCAACTGATTAATTGGGGATTACAGCAATGTTGGCATGGACTTCTGGGTAACTTTCCCAATGGAAATAAGTATGACAAAGATACAGCAAGACTCTGAGAACTTTGGAAACTTGGCATAAAGCATTTCCATGCACTATCTTTGTATGAAGAGATTTATTAATACTTCTTCCTTAGAAGAATATTCTGTTTAACATCCTTCTATCCAGTTTTGATAAATGCAGGAGGCAATGCTGCAGAGACAGGAAGGGAAACCGTGGGGAGGTAATGTGTGATGCCTGTCTCACTAAATGAAAGGGTGGGAGGAGGTGGACTGTTTTAATAATACACCTGGTTTTGAAGTAATCCTTCCTTTATCACCTTTAGAAATTGAAAAAGTATTGTCTCTTCCGAATCAAATCTTTGCCTATTTGATGGCTCTGGAAACACAGTGAGCTGGAGTGCTGGACTTATTTTACCATTGGGAATAAGTAGAAATAGCCCAAGACCCTATTGCTGCAGTGAGACCTGTAAAAGGTGTTTGTGTAGCACAAGTGTGTTGCCCATCCTTCGACCACCGTAGCTGGGAGGGAGGTCAATCACGTGTGCTCAGGCAGGTATGCGGTAACGTTCCCTCTTCCAGGGAACATTCCCAGGAGTTCCTTGGAGTCTTCTGGAATGACAAAAATCAGCTTTTATTACAACAAGCAGTAATAGTAGGGGAAGTTCCAGAAATCTGAGGGGTTGCTTTTATATCCATTGCTTGATTATCATAAATCAAGCCATCTTTGTGCAGGAAAATTGTGTTACTTTGGTAGCACTTCCAAGTTTGAGATTAGTGATGCGTTTGAAATCTCATTTCATTTTTCACAGTGTACCCGTCTCTAGTAATAGGACATGTATAACTGCAGGCAGTAGGAGAGAAAAAGGGGCTTAGAAACTCTGGAACAGGATGACAATTTAAGGGTGTCTGAAAATGCCAGTTAGCTAATGGAGAATATAAGAATGGTGTCTGTAAGTGTCACATGGAAAATTTCTTCATAGCTGTTTGTATTTTATCTAAGTTATTTGGAAGATTGTTTTATATTAACGATCTATATGCAGGTTCTTTTACATATTTTCTTAGAGACCTAATGCATGGTATTGTCATGCACTGTCTCTCTGTATTGTCATGTGAAAAATGCTCATTGTGTTGTCATGTGTCATGTCATCATTTTTGAGATGAAGACTTAGAGCTGAATGTTAGAGCACAAACCTGCCCATGCAGCAATTTGCCAGAGAAGCTGCAAAGAAGGGATACTGTGAAGGTGAAGAAAAGGTACAGAACAACTTTATAGTGCATAACTAAAAAGACTGAGAATAGGATTTTCGTTTCTAAATACATGGGCAGAAGGGAGAATAACACTGAGAAGAGAGAATAAGCTGAAGGTAAATGTTGCTGCAGAAAATCACAACAAAAACCCAAACCTAGGTGCTAGCTAGCCATGAATGAATTTATAATAGAAATTGGAAAAAAACTTCTAGCCACGAGAGGAGCTAAATTCTGTATCAGCTTTGCAATGGAAACAGCAAAAGGAGAAGCTAGACACGAGTTTCATGAATTTCTAGGAGGAATGTATGAAGTACTGCCTGAAAGAGCTGGGGATTGGATTCGAACTATATGATCCAGTCTGATCCTGGGTTCCTTTATCTCCAAGTCCTATGTTCTTCCTTTATCTCTAAGTGAGATGCTTGATCCTCTGTATAGTCTTTCTTTTTTTCCATTTGTCAAAAAGCCCATGTGTCTGCAAAGATGAGCACATTCTCAGAGAGGATTTTCTAGCTGATCATTACATAGGGCGTGTAGCCCATGACTTCATTTACATCAATAGCTGCTATTTTTAAATCAGTGGCACTACAGTGAGAAGAAAGCAGGAGTCTGTGGTTAATCCTTACACAGTGGCTTCCAGGGCATCTGACTTTACTGTCTTATTGCTGTGTAATGTCTTAGAAGTAGTTATTCTGGTCCTAAATCCTGTAGGTATTTCTGTGGATGAGTAGCGCTTCCCTTCAGAAGTCCTGCTGACTTCAGTGGAGTTTGTGTAAGGTTAAATTTAGTGTGAATAGGATCCAAACGTGAATCAGTGTGATTTTGCTTCAATTCCTACTTTAAAAAAACAGTTCCTCTTCAGTATGCCTAAGGATGACAAAATCAGATCCGTGGTATGTTTCCAGTCACACTGTCGTCACAGAAAAGGGGAATTGATAAAATCCACTCTCTAATGGAGTTTGAAAAAAACAGTAATTTTATGGTAGCGAGATCTTCATTTTTCAACTGTTGCTTTTTATCATAGAATCATGGAATCGTTTAGGTTGGAAAAAACCTTTAAGATTGTCTAGTCCAACCGTTATAGCGATTGCATGTCCAGATACAGCTAAGAAACATTAACAAACCAGACCATTTCAGAAAAAAAATTCACTTTTTGTCTCTTTTTTGAGAGTTTTGTCTTATAATTGACTTTTAGAATAGTTGTCATGGTTTATGCAGTGTAAGTGAAGTCTTTCCTAGCACAGCTGAATACAGAAACAATAGAAACAAGATGATAGTATATTCAGCATGTGTTAAATTGACATTATGAAGTAAACAAAAGAAGACTCAGAGGAAATCATTGCTGTGCCCTGAGGTGCATCAAAGATATTTTGATATTTAAAGTTTAAATTGGCCTGTGCTCTTACTCTGAATGCCAACATGCAGCTGTATTGACAGCAGAGCAGTTCTGATAAAAGGGTCACTTTGAAAGTCATGAGGTTTGTTCAATCTGAAATGCCATCAGGGAAGAGAAAGTATCTTCTCTTGGATGTGAAACACAAAGGTGTGATTGCACACACGTAGACGTAAAAGTACCGAAATGAAAGGCAGCATCAGTATTGTTCCCTGAAATAGGCATTTACAGAAGCTTTGTGTGATGTTGTGTTAGCTTCTCCACTTAGAGTGGGATGTAAGAATTTCTAATGCTCATGGCCTCCCACAGAGGCATTATTTTAGTACAATTTCTTTTAGTACACTTCGAGAAAGATTTCGGAATTTGCTTGAGTGGGAAAAACCTTCTCTTTGTACTAGAAAAGTGTACCATGTTAAAAAGAAACAAATAAACCCACGTTGCTGTAGATTTTAATTAAAAAGTGGTAGATTTGAAAGTTTAGCTTAATTTTCAAAA
Source organism: Burhinus bistriatus (assembly GCA_013397275.1). Lineage (NCBI taxonomy): Eukaryota > Metazoa > Chordata > Aves > Charadriiformes > Burhinidae > Burhinus > Burhinus bistriatus. Next base: position 23,526 of record VYXH01006322.1, on the reverse strand, counting down.
TGTCTTTTATCCTGTAGGCTAGAAGCCTTTACAGTCTTTCCAGGTGGTAAGCATCCTTTGATTATGTCAGATAGTTCCCACATCAGATAAGAAAGGGTATTTGTGCAGAAATAACCTTTAGTTTTCCTGAGTATTTAAGAAAAGGTTTGGTTTGTTGATGGTTATAAGGCTTTTGTGGGTTCAACAGTAGATTTAAAACACACTGCGCTAAAAGCAGTTAAGTATTCCGAATATGAGTTACAGTTCAGTTCAGGAACTCATAATAACCTGGAGATACGTAATTATTATGCGACACGTACCAGTCTCAGTTGAAGATTTGCTGGGGGATCTTTGGCCCCATCCTCTGCCCTGTTTTGCCACTCCATTGCTGCAGACTACCATCCATCCAACACAGGTAGCCTTAGGGTTGGCATTTTAGCCTCCCAGCTGCCAGCCATCATGGCCTGCCATATTATTGGTGCTGGTTCTCTTTAATGTCTTTATCAACAGCCTGGACAAGGGGTTGAGTGCACCCTCAGTAAGCTTGCAGATGACACCAAGTTGGGTGGGAGTGTCAACCTGCTTGAGGGTAGGAAGGCTCTACAGAGGGATCTGGACAGGTTGGATCAATGGGCCAAGGCCAAAGGTATGAGATTCAACACAGCCAAGTGCCGGGTCCTGCACGTGGGCCACAACAACCTCATGCAGTGCTACAGGCTTGGGGAAGAGTGGTTGGAAAGCTGCCTGGCAGAAAAGGACTTGGGGTTGTTGGTCGATAGCTGGCTGAATATGAGCTGGCAGTGTGCCCAGGTGGCCGAGAAGGCCAATCGCATCCTGGCTTGTATCAGTAGTAATTTGGCCAGCAGGGCTGGGGAGGTGATCATCCCCATGTACTCGGTACTGGTGAGACCACACCTTGAATACTGTGTTCAGTTTTGGGCCTCTCACTACAAGAAAGACATTGAGGTGCTTGAGCAAGTCCAGAGAAGGGCAACAAAGCTGGTGAGGGGTCTAGAGAACAAGTCTTACAAGGAGTGGCTGATGGAACAGGGGTTGTTTAGCCTGGAGAAAAGGAGGCTGAGGGGAGACCTTATCGCTCTCTAGAACTACTTGAAAGGAGGTTGTAGAGAGATGGGGGTCAGTCTCTTTTCTCAAGTAACAGGTGACAGGACAAGAGGAAACGGCCTCAAGTTGTGCCAGGGGAGGTTTAGATTGGATATTAGGAAAAATACCTTCACTGGAAGTGTTATCAAACATTGGAACAGGCTGCCTGTGGAAGTGGTGGAGTCACCATCCCTGGAGGTATTTAAAAGACAGGTAGACGTGGTGCTTAGGGACATGGTTTAGTGGTGGTTTTGGCTAGGTTAATGGTTAGACTCAATGATCTTACAGGTCCCTTCCAACCTAGACAATTCTATCATTAATGCCAGGAGATCACGTTTACCTTTCTCTCTCTGGTTTTCTCTAGCAATGGAAAAAGCTCCTGCCTACACTTGGGGGCAGGATTAGTTTCAACTGCTTCTACTATTTCAAGGAGGTGAAAGCATGGGAAGTTTAAGGCCTTCATATGAGAATTTATCTTTTGCTTGCCTTTCAGTGAACCAACTAAGTTTTTGGGCTGTTAAGAAATAAACTAGACTTGCTTGCAATCTGGCCACATCTTCACTGAATTTTTGGGAGGGGAAGATAGCATGCCCTTGAACATATTAAATACAGTGTCACTCAACTTATATTTTGGGATTAATACCTGGTTTATTTTGTTTTGTTTAAAGAACAGCATTGAATAAATGTGTAGCTTTTAACAGTTCTGTTACAGAACTGATTTCAATTCTTTATTATTAGTGGAAGTTCTAAAGAAAAATGAACCCCTAGTATTTGAAAGATAACCTTGTCTGTTGGATAATGGGATTGCTGGAGATGACACATGGAGTTGTTAGCAGCAGGAAAACTTAGGAACTTTATCCCTTTAACAATAGATTTTACAAATTATCTTAATTGAAGCTTTCAAAATGTGAATGCTTTGACACTTGAGAGCACTCCTCTTAGCTGAACTAGCATGTTTTCCTGAGTGATCATTAATTACTTGCTGATGGTTCACAGCTTCAACACTTAAGAAATTTACTGCTGGAAAAATGCACCCATGTGTTTTAGAGCTTCATGTAACCGTGAAAAATTGATTTATTCAAAAACTGTGTAAGTAACTTAGGTACATTATTCAAATTAACAGGGACTGGATATAGAAAGCCTAGTAAAAAAATATACTGTTTCTTCTGTGAATTAGTATAAAATATTTATACTTACAAAAGTGCAAACTAATAAATATATGGAACAGTAGATGTAGAACTAATGAATGTAAGACAATAAAAGTATTTTATTTTTATTGTGCCCAGGCACAACACACAGCAAAGAAAAGTTTTAAGTTTATCTCATCTATTTTTGGCTAAGCTCCATGGCTAGCATTTAAGTGCAAATGTTTACTAGTTTTATGTTGCAATTAAAGTTGCTCTAGGGTCTAGACAGTGTTTCTTGATAGCCAGCCTACTATGTAGAAAGCTAAATAAACAGCAGTCGGAGACTTTCTGGGGAAAAAATGGGTCAGAAAGACTATTGCATGAACAAGGGTAGTCTGATGGTGTCATTTTGACCAAGTAAGCAGTTGTTTCCTCTGAATCTCCAGATGTTATCTGTCATGCTCTGGAAACTTCACTTTTTTGGGAATGCTCAGTTATGACTTTGGCGAATTCTTCCTAAACTTCATCAGAAAGAAGGTTTATATCTTTCATTGCAGCAAGACTGTTATTGTCTTTCTTCAAGCTGGTACTTCTAGTCAAAGGGCACCTTCTGGCTCTCTCTTCATTTTCCTTTCTGCTTCGTAGCAAAGAGATACTACTATTTGCTATATCTATTTTGGTTATCGGCCACAGTAAGGAAAATAAAATATTTTTATTGTCCTACATTCATTAGTTCTACATCTACTGCTCTCCATACCCTGTTTACCATCCTGGAGCAGCAGCCAAATTCTTTAATCACTGGGATTTGAGGCCTTATGTCCTAAAGACTTCGGCAGTTTCCAGAAATCATAAACAGTGAAGACATGGTCCGTTACCCATCTTAAACAGGAGGACGAGGACAGGGAGTGACTCTTCTGTCCCGGCTTCTCTGAAAATATGGTCCAGTATTTTTACTCTTGGGGTCCCTTCAGGATGAATGCAGCTATACGATGTCATACTTGTGCACTGCTACTATGATTAATTTGTTTGTTAAAATATTTCATGAGGAAAGCCTGATATATCACACTGAGTTTTCAAGACTCTCTTAGCTTGCATAGGTTCACAACCAGCAGCGTTTTGTGCTAATGGGCTGTCAGCCTGAATTCCTGACAGGGAAATCATGTCTGATGACTTTATATTTTTTCTCAGTAGATTATTGTAGAAGTAATAAGCCTAGACTAGATAGGGGGTGGGTTTCTTTCTGTTTTCAGTCCTGTCATAGTGATGTGACTCTACGAATATTTCACTTACTTAGGACTGATGACACTTGTGAGTCTCTAATTGAGGTATTTCCATGATACTGCCATCTGTATAGTGGATGAAAACATAAGGGACACTTCCTGTGCTTTTATTAAAGCAAAAACTCTCTCATCATGGAGATCATTGTTTTTAATAATGTAATATTAACAGAAGTGATGTTAATCAGTATCTGATCATCATTACTGAGAATAATTATAAATTAATTATATCATAAAGACTCTTAGACATAGCTCAGTAAAGAAATTTTTTCTTCACGTTCAAATAGAAGAACAGAAAGTCAGGCTATAATTAGGGTCCTGATATGATAAATTGAGTCTGAAAATATAGCAGAAATGTTTAAAAGACTATTTACATGTAGTTAGAAGTTGAGTGTATTTTTTAATTGTACTTTATTCTTCTGTAGTTATGCAGAATTGCAGTGGTGTAGCAAAAAGAAATATCGCTAAGTACCACAGTAGAAATTTAATGTTCATGTTCACTTTTTACCAAAAAAAGCCAACACAAAAAAAATCAAAACAACAACAATAAAAAAAAATCGCAAAATACCCCACCAGATTGAAAGTGTTACCAAAACACCAAGAAAAGATGTATTGGATTTGTACAGCAGTTGGCAGAATGGCCTATGACTGGTTTGCTGGTTTGTATTACAATTAAAAAAAGCAAAACCGGAAAAGCTATTAAAAAATTAAGATATTACTCAGGCTTCCAGGAAACAGCTGTATTTAAAAGGAATTAGTATAACTCATGTAAAGAACAATATCTTAAAAGTAGTGAAACTATTGGGGTTCATCATTTATGTAGTAAGTATTTTGCCTTCATTAAACAAATTTTCAGAGAAAATGATTCAGCTCATAAAATTCTGCTTAAGAGCGCTGACTTATAGAACTAAAATTTATAGGAAAAGGCACTCATTCAGGAGGGGGAGAACTTCACTGAAGAAGAAATTATCAGATGGTTCAGATAAGGGTATTCTTATGTCTTTTGCATTACAAAATTACATGGAGTATCTACTTTAGAAATAGTTACCTAAATGGACATAGAAAGAATATTGTGTGGTTTCCTTATTAACCAATAGCCTGGTTGTTGTATGTCAATCATTTTAGTGTAAATTACCTGTGAACTAAGAATTAACATTTTAACTCTGTTGCAACTGAGTATATCTACACCATTGCTTAGTTTATTTACCGTGAATCACGGAATTTTCAGAGTTGGAAGGGACCTCTAGAGATCATCTAGTCCAACTCCCCTGCTGATGCAGGAATGCCTAGAGCACATTACTCAGGACTGCATCCAGGCGGGTCTTGAAAATCTCCAGAGAAGGGGACTCCACAACCTCCCTGGGCAGCCTGTTCCAGTGCTCGGTCACCCTCACCGTAAAGAAGTTTTTTCTTAGGTTTGAATGGAACTTCCTGTGTTCCAACTTGTGCATGTTGCCCCTCGTCCTGTCACTGGGAACCACAGAAAAGAGTCTGCCTCCATCCTCCTCCAACCCACCCTTTAGATACTTCTAAGCAAGAATAAGGTCTCCCCTCAGCCTTCTCTTCTCCAGGCTAAAGAGTCCCAGCTCTCTCAGCCTTTCCTCAGAAGGGAGGTGCTCCAATCCCCCAATCATCTTTGTTGCCCTACGCTGGACTCTCTCCAGTAGTTCCCTGTCCCGCTTGAGCTGGGGAGCCCAGAACTGGACACAGTATTCCAGTTGTGGCCTCACCAGTGCCGAGTAGAGGGGGAGAATGACCTCCCTCGACCTACTGGCCACACTCTTCCCTATGCAGCCCAGGATTCCATTGGCCTTCCTGGCGACAAGGGCACATTGCTGGCTCATGGATAATTTACTATCTACCAGGACCCCCAGATCCTTCTCCTCAGAACTGCTTTCCAGCAGGTCCACCCCTAACCTATATTGGTGCCTAGCATTCTTCCTCCCCAGGTGCAGGACCCTACACTTGCTCTTGTTGAACCTCATTAGGTTCTTCTCTGCCCAGCACTCCAGCCTGTCCAGGTCACGCTGGATGGCAGCGCGGCCCTCTGGAGTGTCAGCCACCCCTCCCAGTTTGGTATCATCAGCGAACTTGCTGAGGATACACTCTGTCCCCTCATCCAGGTCATTGATGAATATATTGAACAAGATCGGGCCGAGTATTGACCCCTGGGGGACACCACTGGTTACAGGCCTCCAACTTGACACTGCTCCATTAATCACAACCCTCTGAGTTCTGTCACACAGCCAGCTCTCAATCCACCTCGCTGTCTCCTCATCTAGCCCACACTTCTTCAGCTTCCTCATGAGGATGTTAAGGGAGACAGTGTCAAAAGCCTTGCTGAAGTCAAGGTAGATGACGTCTACTGCTCTCCCCTCATCCAGCCAACCAGTTATAACACCATAGAAGGCTATCAGACTGGTCAAGCATGATTTACTCTTGGTAAATCCGTGTTGACCACTTCCAATAACTTCCTGTTCTTCAACGTGTTTGGAGATGACATCCAGAACAAGTCGCTCCATTACCTTCCCAGGGACAGAGGTGAGACTAACTGGCCTGTAGTTCCCTGGGTCCTCCTTCTTGCCCTTTTTGAAGATTGGAGCGATGCTGGCCTTCCTCCAGTCCTCAGGCACCCCTCCTGTTCCCCATGACCTTCCAAAGATGATGGAGAGTGGTCTAGCAATAACATCTGCCTGCTCTCTCAGCTGAATGTGGGTTACCTTGCACCAACAAAGTTCAGAATAACTCCAGAACTGGCTTCCCATATTCAGTTAGAGTAACAGGTTTTATAGATGCTAAACCAAAGGTTAGTTAATTAATGCAAAAAACCCTTTCCACAAAATACTGTATTAAAAACTAGACTGTTAATAACTATAGGTACTAATTATTATGTTAGTGGATTTGTATTATTGTATTATTGATGTTTTCTAATCTAGTGTTATGATTTGCACTTTTGGTTTGCTGTAGACTGACTTAGTTTTAAGTGTTCTTTATTCAAGTGGCCTTTACTCTAAGGCAGAAAAAACCACACTCTTGAAATGGTACAAATTAATATGGTTAATGAACTATCCTGTTTTATACAAGCAAAGTGCCTGTTTTGCTTAATTCTGTGGTATATGAGATTAACAGTTCTCCCACGGAGAAGAGCTGGAGACAGCAGAGTCTGTAACATGAAGCTCTGTCTCAGTGCACCCCTATCACACATCTGCACCAAGTTCTCTCAGCAGGATTAGCTGGGCAATACAGCTGTCACATCTGACTGTGTAATGGTATTTGGTGGGGTATTATTCTATCAAATACGATGTACCAGTTAAAATAATCTGACAGGTTACAGAACACCTCTTTGAAGACTGAGATATGTATTTTGCTCTATCTATAGACCCATAGAGATGGAAGAAACTCAATAGTGGCTTTGCATCCCTTACACTCCTACAGTGCATTTGCCTGTGGGGTTTGGTGGGGATTTTTTGGGGTGTTGGCTGGTTCGGGTTTTTTGTTTGGGGTTTGGGTTTGTTTTTTGGGGTTTTTGTTTTGTTTTGTTTTTTTTTAATAGCTAAGGTCTGGATAGAAACTAACAGTCTTTTGTTCCCTTACTGAAGAATATTGGGTTGTTTTTCCAGCAGTTTTCTTTCAGGATATTTGTCTCACTTCCATTGCTTCTCTCCCACACCTGCCCTCTAGAGTTGTCTTTTGCCCCTTGAGTTGCAAATACTGAAGCCTTTCGTTGAGATAGTACTTTATCTCCCAACCTTATCAGGGATGTATCAGTCTTCTCTACGTGCCTTGCCTTGCAGTCAAAAGCTGTTTTGCTTTATCTTGTCTAGAGCTACACAGACTCTTCCCCCCCTCCCCCCCCAACAGAACTTTGTTACAAAGTACTTACCTATTTTCTCAAAACATCTCACTTTGAAGACCACATATCTCAAAGCATGGAGTTGGAAAGTCTAGGAGCTCTTGCCCTAATCAGGGCTCTCAGGATTTCCAGACTCCCTCCTGTATGGGCAGAATTTGAAGTGCTGAGTCGTGCAAGAGGCCACTAGGCTGTATGGCCATGGGGGGCTGGAAACCCCACGGCTGGCCATGGTGCCACTGCCTGAACACACAGAGTTTTGGCTTGAGCATGCATTGAAAGATGAGCTGCTGGCTCAGGGAGTGAGTTCCTTTCTCCTTACTGGTTCTTAGGGCACACAGGTTCCATCACCTTTAGAGGCAATTTACCAGTAGAATCAATTTCCCTGATATGTATTAGGCATTTTTCCTTTTAACAGTTTCATTACATAAATCATATATATAGCCATGGCTTAAATTCTAGTTAGGTACTGGATAAAAACAGAATGAGGATCTCAGTATTTTCTTTCCTTTTTCGTGTTTTCAGATTTTTGCACTGAATTGAGTAACATCTGCTAAGCAGTGTTTATTTGTAAGTGCTTACTGAACAAAACTATAAATATGTGCACTTAATTTTTCATACGAAAACGTGTTGATACTTGTGCAAATTTAAATATATATTTGAAAATCTGTAGCGTGTATACCAAGAATATTATTTCTGTTCATGCGTAAAGGACTATTGGATTGAGATTCTGGATGTTTACCAGCAAATGACATTGATTCTAAGTGTAACTGGATTAATTACAGAGGGTAATGAATAAAATACACAGATAGAGAAGTATTGTTGCATGTCTAATTGTGTCATGTGGGCTTCATCTAGTTTCATTAAATAGCCCATTGATATACAAGTCCTGCAATAGAAATTTGTAATTTCCAATAGGTGTAGGATGCTAACAGGTGTAACAATCTTTCTTTAATGGCACTGCAGTATGTTAAGAGCTTCTTCCATTATGTTCACTGCAATGCTGAAAAGAACAATGTATTAGAAATTAATCACTATAATTATTGTGGTCAATGCATTACCTCTTTAAATTCATGTTCAGAAGCTGCTTTGCTGAAAAACTCCTACAGGAAATCCTAATATACATTTTTGGTTTTATGATCAAATCTAAAATAAACCTGTTTCACTGAAAATTGTGTGGAGAGCCTTCCAGGGGAAATGCTAATGCCAGGTTCATCCCCCATGAGAAAGAACATCAGTTAGCTTTTTTGTGAAACGATTTCACCCACGTTCAAACACATATTAAAGTTGCAAAACGCATAACAAAAAGACTGTTTCAAAAAATACAATGGTTTGGTTGGATTCCTTCTGGCTGTGGTTCCAAGTATCTATATTTGAACACAGGCCAGTATGGATCCATCCAGCCTAGTGATTATGTAGAGAACCTTGAAATGAGACTGACTGTGTAAGTAATGGTTGGTGACATGCCATATTGTTGTTATGACTCAACTACTCAAAAAATAAAGTGGAAAATCCTGGAATTTTGTAAAGAGAGAGTGAGGGAGGACCAAGCCTGCATCCACAGACCAAGTAGTGGCACACTGCAGCCTGGATCCAAACTGACCTGGTCAAAGCATGCTACAGCTTCCTTCAATCCCATGCACCCAGATTTCTTTCTCAAATAAACCAAGTTCCAGGAGAAAAGGGGTCCTTGAACATACCTCTGACACCTTGAAATGGCTGGGAATGGACTCCTGGAGCTATCAGTTCAGTTGATCTCAGGTGTCTTCACTGTTTGTGTCTTAAGGCTTTACATTTTCCCTTCAAGTTGCCCTAATTTCTTCTTCACTTGACTCAGTGGTGGAGTGTATTCTTCGCAGTGATGTGGTTCTTGGGAGGCGTTTGCATCCCCTGCTCTGTGTCCTACTAAGATCAAGTCTCTGCTCTTCCAGGCACATAGCAATATACAGCAATGACCTGGCTTCATTCAGTTTCTCTTTTCAGGCTCCTCAGTTCTTCAATATAATTTGTCTGTTTTGTGATGCTATGGAGATGCTTGTCTGTGCCACGAGAAAGTCTGGAGGTCTGTCTGTGCCATCTCTCCCATTCCTCTATAGAATTTTTGAAAGAACTCAGAGCAGCTGCTAATTCTCTTTTTTT
>VYXH01006322.1:0-14032 GCA_013397275.1 Burhinus bistriatus | reverse complement strand
TTTTTTTTTTTTACACTTTGCAAAATACTGTTTTTACCATCACTAGATTAATTGATGATTTTTCAAATTAGATTGAAGAGCTTTTGTGGCAAGTGTGACTAATAATAAGTTTTAGTGGTGATTAATATGTATCTAGAAATTACATTTGAATTTCAAGGAACCTTTTTTGAAGATAGTGCCCATGCATTTTTATTTCTGTAACATTTATGCTTTCTGATATGTTTCTGTCCTTTGGTACTGTTTTTTGTCTTTTTTTTGCCTCTGGCTTTTTTCATCTCTTGTACAATGCGTATTTTCCCAAATGGGTCTCGAACAGCATTTTTTATTATACTGACAAGAACAGCAACACCTCTGTAGATTGTCCTACAGCAAAGGCATGACAGAATAAATGATGGTAAATAAATCATCTTACATGATGTCTGTGTTTCCAGTCCTTCAGTTCCTCCCTCCCAGGGGCAAGTGGCCTGGCAAACCACTGCCTCGCGTGGCCTTTGAGACCTAAACCAGATGATGACAGAACAGATGTGATTGTTGTTTTGCCTGCTATATCTTAGGATTTGAACCCAAATCCCAAGTGTATGATAAAATAGGCAGTGGAAGCCACCAAGGATTGACAGACCACATGTTGCTTGAATTTCGATAAGTTATGCCTGTTCAGCTGCTTATTCTACATGTTCAAAGTGCTATTGGGAGACGTCACTTTTTTTAGTCACAGAATTCAGATGCTACATATGGCTTGTAGAAGGACGTTAAACTAGGGCTTGGATGGCCTAAGCTCTCCATATCTCAGTTTCCTATGTATAAAGTAGGAGTAAATAAATGTATTTGCTGTGTACTTTTTTTGGTGTAATTTATACTGGCAGTCTTTGGGACAGAAAGTTCAGTTGAAGCCTTTGCTAGCATTGTAGGTATGTTCTCACAAAAAGTCACGTTAGCTGATGATGGAGAGTGATGCCTACTAATATATGTAGCCGTTTGGTGTATCGTGTTGCCTTTATTCTATGCATGTATTCATGGTCTCTGCATCTGAAAGATCTGGAATGGAGGAATATCTGATACCGTGTGTCATTTACATGTCCTGTTACGTGTTTACACGTTCCAATGTCGTACTGCTTATAGGACAGCTTCTGGTGCATGTGTTTAAGTGTAGTGCCATTGAGCACAGGAGGCTACATGGCAATGCGTCACTATAAAGCACGTACAGATGCGTTCATAACTGTCCAAGAGTAAGGGTAGTGCAAAAGATAAACACATAGAGGTCAAGCAAAGACATGCAAGGACAAGGTCCGGTGGATGGATAAGTCTTTGCTGGTGTTTTTATCTTAATTTATATATATTTTGGAAGTCAGGATTGTTGTAGGGGTTTTTGAGAGGAAGTGTGCCCGTTAATATGCTTTTTGATTGGTCACACTAACTTCTTAAAATGCTTAAAGCGGAGAAAAGACTTGCACAGTACGTGTGTACATGGATCTCGCCCACAAAGCTAAGTGATACTGATGATATTGGCAGACATGAGGACCTAGAAGAAGAAATTGGTAGTACCAGAATACTGAAAACCTGTCTTACATTACTAGGTTTACAGTTTTCCAAACTGTGGTAAAACAGTTCTGCAAGTAGATGCACATCTAATGTGCAACATTAACTGAAACATGTAGCCAATCAGCAAATGCAATCTGTGTTTTATTCCATAAAAATAGAGATATTTCTATTGAAATATCCTATTGGAATGAAGGAAGCCAAAGATCATAAATTGAGACTTTCAGCTACTGGACAGCTATTCCCTGAGGGTATTGTCAGGCCAGCAATATGCCAGTGCTATATAAAATAGTCCACTGTCTAAGTGGAAGGAAACACGAGTGACAAATGTGATATTCAACTGAGTTTGTTATTACGGAGGTCAGAGTCCTTGACCGATGGGAGAAGTAGACCTTGCCAGAAGTGCCAACAGTATATCTAGTAAGGGAATGTATTAAATAAGCATCAAGGAAAAGTATGCTTACAAAGAAGCAAATGTTTGCCTTTTTTATTGCTAAAATAAAGTGGGTAATAATTATAAAAAAAAATACTGTGTAATCTCTTTGGAGCCATCTTTCCAAATGTTAAGGTATAAAAATATTTTGGAGTGTTTCTGGATTTTCAGAATTTCAATCATTTTAGTAGAAACAATCATTCTTATTTTCACTGCTCTGTTACCTGCTTGTCGTCATTGAAAGGATGTAAAACAGGAGTTGTGGTGGCGTGAAAGAGAGAAATGTCACTTCTCTAAAGTATGATTTTGACAAATCACATTTTACTGGCACAGAAGCCCTTGCGTACACCTGAGCAGAGACTTATAGAGCAGTGCTAGTCACTGAGATTTGTAACACGGAGCGTGTTCATCTCTGTAAGTGAAACAGCTGTTGCCAGAGGAAGTTTACTAAAACCCATTTTGGACTCCATTTCAGGTGGGATTCCGTTTGTCCTCACTGGAGAGTTTTTCCAGCAGTCGCAGAGGCCAGCAGCATTCATGATGGCTGGGACAGTGAACTGGCTCTCCAACTTTGCAGTCGGACTGCTCTTCCCTTTCATTCAGGTACTCAGCAGCCTTGGTATTGCATACACTATGATATAGCTGGTATTGTGTAGCATGTGATGTTTGAATAGTAATTTTCAGGTAATAATAAATGTCTTTTTATTGAAGCGGATGAAAATCGCACCATGTTTTTGATACAGTTCAATTGTGATACCCACATATCTCCTCGTTTCAATGTCTTGGAGAAAGTTGTCCTGCAAAAGAAAAATTATGGTAACCATGGACAACCCTATATGGCAAATTCCCCACAGGAATGCTTTCGCAATGCAGTCTGATGGCTCTGTCAAGAGTTCACAGTCACTGATGGTGATTATCAATGCCTTTTTCTTCAGCCTTTAGGCCACCCATCTTCTGGTTTACCCTAGGCTTTGAGAATCCTTATTAGACTCGTTGGGGAATAGATGCTCTCCTCTATCTAAGCTTGCCTTCATCGCTCTCTTTTTTTCAATCTCTTCTATCAGGCTTTTATCTTCATTAGCTGGTGGTTCCTTCTTGCTGCAGCCTAGTTGCTCTGTGGATGAATTTGTTTCTGTCCCAGCTTCCCCAGGCTCCCATAAGCTTCACTTTTAGTGGATTGCTTTAGTTCCTTGGCTGAACTGGTCGCATGGAGGACAGAGGCCAGTTTTATCAGGAGCTGTATGACAACTGATGTTTGTATTCTAGCAGGATAAGGTTATTTTCTAAAAAAATAAAATCTAAATTTAAAAAAATATTAAAAAGTAAAAGTCAAAGTTCAACATGGAACAGCATTTTCCCCCTCTGATTCTTAAGAACGCTTCATCATTGTTGATGTTCCTTTGTCTGGCAAAGGAGTCTTCAAGCAGCTTCTCATTGAAAACCACACTGAGGGCCTTTTTGTGACCATGAACCTCTCCCAAGGACCGTCCCCTGTCTCTGGAGCTCACACAGGAGCTGATTCTCTATCTCAGGCGCTGAAGGACAGCTGATCAGTCTCCTGACCAACCATGTCCAAACTCTTTAAAGAGCCATCCTGCTCCACTGGTGACAGTTTAAGAGTGAAGCTCACAACTACAGCACAAAATAAAGAAGTCCTAATTGTATTTTTTAAATGCACAGAGGAAGATACTAGGGGCAGGGGAAGGGCACAGAGAGGAGAAGCCCTCCAGGCTACTTGCAGGTCCTCACATCCAGGAGGGAGATTTTGGATTATCCTTCAAATCATCTCTGAGCGAGAGATTTGAATAACAAGCAAGGAGTCATTACTGCTGTTTGTGCCTTCTTACAACTGAAAATTTTGTGATACTTTATCGTGTGCAATACTGTATAACAGTATTTGCAGATACTGTAAAATTATATCATACTGTAAGACTACATACTCATTTTCACTTGACAAGTAAGACTGCTTTTACTAAGTAGTACTGTTTAAAATTATCTGTATGAGATAGTTTATGGGAGACCTTGAAAGTCTTATACAGTGTGACCCTTGAGCTAAGTTTGACACTTATTTAAAATTTCTTGTGAAAGGAAGAAGTCTCTAGTCATTTGGATTACTTGGATCACCTTCAGAAGTCAACCTGAGTGTATAAAGGCTGTCATCCTTCCAAACTCTGCACTCCTCCTAGCATTAATTGCAATTAGACTGCTCAGAGTTATAAGTCTTAAGAGCTTGTTTTAATGCTTAGTGAAATCAGTGAGTGTTTTTCGCCAGTTTCACAACCCAGAGTAAGGACTTGCCACCTTAGACGCTTAGACGCTTAAGGTGAGATTTTCAAAAGCAGGTAAAGACATACTTCCTTTCCTACTGGCAGTTAGAACATCTACCAGATGCAGCCCTGAAAGAATTAGGCAGTTCCCTTGTGTTTTTGGAAACAGCATTTAACAGCTGTTTCTCCAAGAAGATGGGGACTGACTATTTAAGCAGCATTGGGGATTGCCTTCCACCCTGGCTGGCCAGGTCCCACCGCTTGCCATCGTGGCAACCAGGCAGATGGCAGGGAACGAAGTCTCAAATCTAGAGCTGTATAATCAGAATACTTTTATGTGTTATGTTTTTAAATTATCCAGAAACATTTAAGGATTAATTACATTTCTCCAAAATTGCGGTTTTTGCCTCCTACACAAAACTGAGGAGTTACCTGAGCTCTGGCTGTCGATCGGATCTGAATTCGTGCAACTTGGGGCTTTCCTTTCTTGTCCTGCTCATCCCACCTGACAGATCACCTGGTGGGAACCGTTTAAAAAGGCCCTTAGTAAATTCAAATAAAATGGTAAACTACATTCTCTAACTTTTCATGTACATATTAAAGCTTTTTGAATGATTTAGTATGCATCCATATGAAATTTGCTGTAGCCTTGGGGAATTTATCATTCTGTGTCATAAAAATTTCCCATTGTGTGATTACAAAATTACCAGTTTAGTTTTAATGAAGATAAATTATATTTCCACCTTGCAGGGCTTTTAGGTTTCTCTTCTTTAAAAAGTAATAAAGAGAAAAAGCTTAGAGTTTGCACCTAGAGATGAAAGCAGTATTACTCAGACTTTGATTTTTAAAGCTTTTTCACAAGATCAAACTATAACGTCTCCTCATTCCCAAACTTTCACTTCTTTCCTATTTCCGTTAACTTTATTCTCAAAATTCAGCTTGTGAGTCACCTGTTTCTATACAGAAAGGCAAGAGCCTCATCTTAGCTCTTTTTTGTAAGTCTAAAACAGGAAAAAAAAATCTTTAAAATGCCTTCACAGAACGAATGCATAATCCCTTCTGTGTATTTAAATACTAACTTGATTGCTTGAGAAACAGCAGCCACTTTTTTGGATCATTGCTGTGCTTCTACAAAATTATCCCAAACGTTTGGGAAATAAATATGTTAACTTTAGAGTTACTCAGAAATTCAACCAGTATTTAGTTCTCCAAATGTCACCAATTAACTAGTTTGAATACCTAGATTTTCTCCCCTCAACCATCTGTAGATACATATAATAGAATAAAACACTGGCTTGAGTCATACATTAAAATGTATGGATGAGATTGAAAAGCTAGTATACAGATCAATTTTTGACAAATTTTAGAAATATTAAAATGTGGCCACTGTTCCAGCCCTCATCACTGCCTATTTGAGAAATTTGTTTGTGTGAAGGATCAGAACTGCATTTAAAATGACAACCGATACTACATTGAATTCACAAGTACATTTAATATTGTGTGATTACTAGGAGGTGTCTGATAGTAGGTGTCAAAAAATGTGCATTTTTAAAAATCTTTTTTTAGTGCAAAATACAATAATTGAAGAAGCATTATTGCATGGGATCTTGGAACATACAAAGAAATTATAAAAGATCTAGGTTTAGGTTTGAAGGCGTTTCAGACTTGTGTTTAACATAAAGCTTGACCTTGTGAAATGTCAAACATGTCACCGTGAGTGCCACTCAGCAGTATCTCTTTCCCATTGCTGTCACTTGAGAATGAAGACATGAGGCTTTTCTGAACAACGAGCTGCGAAGAGACAAGTATAGCTTTGATAAGCCAGTAGACCAGACATGCATGAAATGGTGCATAAAGACATGGTGACCCCTCATTTCAATGCATTTCAGTGCTCCTACGGGTGCTAGAACTGAGTCATCATAGAATCATGGAATGGTTTAGGTTGGAAGGGACCTTAAAGATCATCTAGTTCCAACCCCCCTGCCCTTGGCAGGGACACCTCCCACTAGACCAGGTTGCTCAAAGCCCCATCCAACCTGGTGTTGAACGCCGCCAGGGATGGGGCCTCCACAACTCTGGGCAACCTGTTCCAGTGCCTCACCACCCTCATAGTGAAAAATTTCTTCCTGATATATAATCTAAATCTACCCTCTTCCAGTTTGAATAATGATCATAATGCTCTGTTATTTGGATGCCAAATCTCCAAAGTTTCATTCTTGCAAAATATCCATCAGTGAGTATTTGGAGTAAGAAAGAAAGCACTTCAGCCCTCTGCCTTCTCCTCTGACTTGCATATGTCATGTCTTTGCATGGCACTTGCATGTCAGAAGGTCATAGCAGTCCATAAACAACCTCCTGCTTCCCACCACATGAGCAGTGGCGTAGCGAGCTTCTCTTCAGAGTGGAGCCACAGGGTGTGACAATGTTCACTGGATCAACCATGTAATAGTAAAAAAGTAATTCAGCCACTTGGGGAAGAATGTCTGACGTTGTAATAATGCATGTGTAAGCCTGAAGAAATTAAAATGCTTTATCTGAAATAATTACAACTTCAACACTTTTCATTTTGCCTTTACATTATATACTATATTTTAGGCTTTTAATGCATTGTAATTGGATTTGAATCTCAAATTTTTGTGAGCATTTAGAAAGATTCAAAATTTGTGTGAGCTGATGAAAACCTTATTTGAATATATTGTCATATCTAAATAGGTATGTTGTGTCCTTGTTCTTAGAGACTTAGGCAAACACTTAATTCCAGGGTTTGATTTAAAGGCGACTTGCATTCATAAAGCTATCAATGTGCGTTCATATGCCTTTGAAAGATCTGAACCTAAAATATCTGGTATTGGTTGTTCAATTCATGTCTGTTTTCTGTTGTTTGTTACATTTTTCATCGTTTCAATATGCAGAGGGGAAAAATAACAGTGTTTTCCCTTGTGCATGTCTAATTTTTTCACTTTTCTAGATTTATAAACTTCTTATTAAAAAAAAAAGTTTACATAAATGACTCAAAAACAAAAAAAAAAAGGAAAGAAAAGAAAAACAGATGTGCAGTTGTGCAGTATGTTCTTCCACATAAATGAAATTGCTACACTAGACACCACAGTATCTGGCCAAAAATTTTTAGATAGAAGTTTTTAATCCACATTACAAACTTTATCTGATTTTCAGCTATGTTGCTGAAATTTCAGCAGAAATGCCGTGGGGTCAGCACCTCACAGAAAGCATTTAATAGATGTCTGGGTGAAGGCCCAACTCAGCTAAACTCCCTCAAACACCAAATCTTTCTCCTTTGTTTGCTCTTTGTGATGATCCAGTTGCTATAGATAATTCAGGGCAGCAGCAGGGCTTGTCTCATAATCGTGACAAATAATATGCTTCTTGCTTCAGCCCTATATTGCAGTTTAGATGCACGGTGTTACAGATCATCCATTATTCCTTTTGTGACTAATATCCTCTGAAAAATGTCGTAAAGCACTTTCTCACTCAGAAGGCATATAAAAGCGCAGCTGTTATTTTTGATGTGTTCGTAACAAATCAGTCTTTGAAAATATGACTCTTTAATATATGGAATGATTTTAGAAAATGAAAAGGAGACGACACCAAGTCTTCCAAAGGCTAGCAGTTCTCCTGAGACCTCCAAATAATATGGTTTCTTGAGGTCTGAAATAATCATTTCCATCACAGACACCTTGCATACAGACCACCCGGGCAAGTAATCCTCATGTGGCATGTAAGTTGTGTCACAGTTGAGCTTGCAGTGGTAACATGAATTTTGAGAATTCTTCTTGAGAAGAATTTCTTAATTTCTTCTTGAGAAAAAGTGCTAGATGTTGTCCCTCCTGATAAAATTCACATACTCATTTTAAAATAGTATGCGTTATTCGAAATGTCTTCTTGTTACTTTATATCAACAGAGTACTTCAACATATGAATGGGGCATGGCAAGCTCAGAGGATTAGTCATCTTCTTCATGTATTCCTAATGTAACTTCTGTATCCTAAAGATTTTGCTTCTGGGACTATGAGACAGAGATTGTGGTTTCCTTCTGAGTAAATGCTAAGGTATCTGTAACACCTGGACCAAGTTGAGTATCATAAAACATACTCCAAGTATTTGCTTGTACTTAAAAAGAGTTTATGCTCAGTATGCAAACCTGTGAGTACTTAGCTTTATTTTTTTTGTGTGCAGGAAGCATATTGAGAATAAGCTTCTGTAGTCATTCGCAAGAAATCTTTCCATTGTTTATTCATATTATCCCTTGGGAATGGGGATAATACTTTATGTCTCAAGTAAGCAAACGCAACAAACCAACAACATTTTTGGAGTGTTGGGCAGTTGTGGATGTAATTATAGAATCATTCTAGCTGGAGGGGACCCCAGGGGGTCTCTGGTCCAGCCTCTTGCTCAGAGAGGGTCAGCTGTGAAATTCTACCAAGTTTCTTAGGACCTTGTCCAGTTGTGTCTTAAAAACCACCAAGATTTGGTACTTCTATGTGAGTTAGCTTTTAAATTCAGAGGCGTCAGTAACCAAAACTGACAGTAGCTAAAATGCAACCAGAGTTTGGCCAGTTCTGAGAATAGTTTTAATCTTAATTTTAAAAACGTAATATTATTCACTATGAATCCTGAGCTGAAATAAAACTCACTAAAAATTCTGGAAAAGACATTGAGACTTCCTGCTGCTCATCAATGTATTTTGTAGGGTAAATTATGACAAATGGTTCAGCTTGTCTTAATAAATGGATGCTTTCTGGATGTTAACAGGTGCATCTGTTCTACTCCCCCTCTGTGAAACTATATTTAGAAAATTAATCAGGAAGAATCTATGGGACAGATGAGTCTATGAGGGTCTATGGGATATATATACATCTAACTGTATAATCTCCCTTTTTTCTCAAGATGATCAGTGGTATCTGATTATTTTGAGAGAAAAGGGAGATTTTACAGTTAGATGTATAGAAGAAAAACAGCATCAAAATAGGACCATTTTAAGTTCCCATATAATGTGGTTTTTGTGAACTTTGTGCACGTATGAGACAGAATACAAAATATTTGTAATAGTGAAGTAGAGATGTTTGCATTCAGTCTCTCATGTTTCAGAATAAGCAAGCAGCAGCCAGATGGTTCTTCCTGACACACAGATCTGCAGGTGCACCTGGGATGCTTCTCACCTTATGCATTATGCGTCAGTGATATTAATAGTCTGGAGAAATCAATGTGAANTTGATACGCTTTTATATATATTTCATTATTTTTCTTTTTATTATTTTATTTTATTTTTATTTTATTTTTAATCTTTCATTGAAGTAATTTAGTTCCTTGTAAACTCGTAAGTCTCTCTTTTTCTCTGTCTCTCCTGCCTCCCTTCGGAAGCGGAGCAAGAGAGAGAGAGCATCCACCTGATTGGGCCCATCTGGCCCAAACCATGACAAGCAACCAGTTTCTTTAGTTTCTTCTTGAGAAAAATACTAATGCTGTTTTGATGAGAGCATGAGTGTTGATGCTGCTGCTTTTATTTCCTGTAGGAGTAAGCCATTTTGAAGATCTTTTCATGCCAGGTATAAAACTTGCACTGTCCCCAACTGGGGGAGCAGGAAGCCCACCTTCACCAAGGTCATCACTGGGGGTTTCCTCGTTAAATGCCTCTGTTATGTCTCTGTTCTAATCTCATTAATGGTGGTACATAACTAAATCACAGCTCAGAATAACAAACCGGAATATGTCAGATTAAAACCGGAATATGTCAGTGGTTAAATCCACTGACGAGAATGGATAGCACTAGCAGAATAATTAGTACTTCGTTCCATAATTTATTTTAGCCGATGGAACTTCTAAGGGGAAGAAGAACATGTATATTTTGAATTTTTTTGTTGTTGTTTTGTTGAGTATGTAAGTTTTAGTGAGTAATTCCAGGTAATTCAATATGTGTAATATGATCATCTGCGTGGTTAGACTGAAGTGTTCATTGCAATAATTACACTGTAGGTATTTTATAAACCCTCCAGGTTGCTAAGCAGCTTAATACATGACATCAATTAGTCTTTGACTAGAATTCACAAAGAGATTTAAAAAAAGAAGCGAGCCTTTTACATGGGGAGCAAAAGCAGCATGCCTGTTTGTAGGCAGCATAAGGGAGAATTTTGAAGGTCTCTTCTTTGTGTTCTGTGTGCTTTCTTCCTAGCAATGTGCATTTTTAATCTAGACTTGCACTTGCAGGCTTTTTAAAATTAGACTAATTACAGCAGTCGTTATGTGGCTTCTGTTTTTCCCGATTTAGTAGCTTATGTGGCTTAAGTTTGCTGACTGTTGTTCCGATACATAGAGCCTGTCAGATATCAGATCTTAACTTTCTTTCCTGGAAGGTGACTCACACTATGAAACCGTGAATGTTGGTACAGTAGACATGAGAGTAAGTATTCTTTAAGGTCAAAGTCAGTTAAGAGCATCCTTACCACTGTCAGTGGGAAGGATGTTAGTCTGGAAAACATGCCAAGTTTTTTTCCTGCACAGAGCTTCTTGATTACTAAATACGGATATACTAGGAACAGCATTAATACCTGTAAGTTGCCTTTATATATTAGCACTGTATGCTTTCCAGTAATGATGCTTTACCTCTCCCTACTTATCCACACCCCAAACCAGACTGGGGTTGATTTGCACCTAAACTTCTTCTCAGAAGAGGGTCTTGAAATGTGTAAAAACTTCAATTCGCATCCCTGCTCATCTGGAAACAGTGGGTTTCACTTTCAACAGGGCCCTTGGACCCAGCTTGACAGGTGTTTACTGGTCCAGTAGTATGTCCTTAGGAATATTGTTAATGTAATCAAGGGCAGAGCTGGCAGATGCTGACAGCATGCGAGACCAAGTACAAGGTAGGTGAGACCACACATTCAAAAAGCCAGGTGATGGTAGTGGTGGTGGGATACTCCTTTTAGTTGTCATTATACAGAAAGAATAAAGCACTTAGGAGGCTCTAGTATGTATTCTTAAAAAGAGGATGCTATTTTATTGCTGACTGCACCATGTCCAGCAGCCTGCCCGTAGTGATAGCAAACAGAAGCTCCAGCTCCTCAGCTGCACGCATCCCCATCCCAAGGTGGCTTTTGCTGCCTGTCAGATATGAGCAAAGCCTCGCTTTTCGGGCTTGTGCAACCCCCATGAAGCATAATAAACCTTTTTATCAAATTCCATTGGAATTAATCAATTATTTTATTGATTGCTGCAATGAAGTTTGCATTTAATGAGGTCCAGCACAAGGTCCTCTGCAGTAACTGAGCATTGCAGAGTTAGTTCAGATAACAGGTTTAGCAAGGAGGTGCTTTGATACCCAGCTTAGTTTAGAAAGTTTCCAGGTATGCCAGACCCACTTGGAGTTGCTTCCCCATTCTCTATTTATCTTCAGTCCAGGCCTGTTTCTGTTCACTGATCTCACCAGCAAGGAGGGTGGTGAAGCAGAGAGAATGCATGTTATATTTTCAGATAACTGCATCAAGAAGGATATTAGGAAAACTTTTAATCATGAGAATAGTGTATTGGGTAGTGATGTGTGGAGAAATTGTAGCTTGTCCATTACTGGAGATCTATAAAAGACAGGCAGACAGATGTTTGTCAAGAACTGAGGCTGCCTTAGTAATGGTAATGGACTGGCTGGCATCTGTGTTCCTGGTTTTCTATGAGGTCATTGACATTTTGAAGCCTTCAGAGCAGGAATCGTGTCTCATTAAGTGTACACACAGCATGGGGCTCCTTTAAGCTTTTTTTTTTTTTTTTGGTTACTGTGATACGTCAGTGTCACTGCAAGAAGGGCTGCTGCAGGTTTTGGTAGCAGGAGAATCCAAACTCAAAAAAAAAAAAAGACGACAACTGCAATTACTCCTCTCCTAGGAAATAGTGATGGCATAGTGGCAATACTCTAATGATGCTTTGGGCTAAATAATCTTGAAAAATGCCTAAAAATTAAGAGGAAGAAACAGCAAAAATTGCAATGAACTTGGAGTAAAAGAAAGCAAACCTAAAAGTATTCTGTCTGGAGAAAAGATGTGAGAAAGGAAAGACAAACTGAACAACTGAGGCGGGAGAAAAGATCACTTATTTTCTTCAGTTCAAAAGGATCAGAAAGTGTTAAACTTCTCTGACACATCAGAGAGAACCGTGTGAATTTCAGAACAACTTGGGCAAGAAGGAAGCATCCATGGAAATTTGAGGAATCTCTAACCTGAAGGCCTTCAAGGTTATATTAGTCATCCTTCTGTAAGCTTATTTCTATTTCATATATTCCTTCTTTTATGGATAATGAGAAGAAACAGACCGTTTTCCCTTTGGCAGCAGTGACTCATTACAAAAAAAAAAAAAAGACCAGAGGAACCCATATATTTTTATCTGGTTTAAGGTACAAGCCATCAAATATCACTCACTCACTTCTGCTTTAGTATTTTCTAATTGCAATACGGTGTATTTCACATGTAGAGTACTCAGTTACCACTGAAGATTTCCAGTGGATTTCATACTTCTCAGTAGGGTATTCAGTGATGAATTCTAAACCGCATCTATTTCTGTTTTAAATTTAACTGACTTCAGCTGTCAGATACTTTATTTCTTGAAAATTTTTGTTTATTTAATCTTCTGTTGAACAGAACAGACTGGGGGAGGGTTGATATATTTTTGTTGGCTGAAGAGTTCATGTGAATGTATTTTAAGCAGTGGAGTTTCTGTAAGTCACTCGCAACCATAAGGAGTTCATCATCCCACAGGATATTTATTCCGGTCCTTAATTTAATGAAGAACTTCTTAAACAGAAGAATAATGAACGGCTAAATAACATACAAAACAAATATGCTTGCTTGTCCATAAGCCTCCTACTTTCTCTTTGTCGGAGGCACATGTATAAACAGAAACTATTACTAAAGCACTCTGATGAACAAACCTCAAGTCTTGTAAATGTGTGCATACACAAATGGATACAGGCACACCTTTATTAATTTAGCCAGACTCAAAATTGTTATTTGTGGATATTGTTTGGCATTACCTCCTTAGATTTTTCTGGTTTATTTTATGTTCTGGAAACAAAATCTAAGGCCTTGCCTGGCTTTGCTGGAGCACGCAGTTTGAAAATCTGTTTTAAAGTGTGAGTGATAGCTGGTAGAAATTGGTATGCTGAGGAGATGCTGGAGTGTGGAGAACAGGGACACTTGGCATGCGTGTGTGGAAATAGGTGCAATGAGCTGAAGCAGGCAGAGGGGACAACAAACTACAGCAGCAGGAAAGCACAATCTAAAAGGCTCGAAAACCTTTGGAGCAATAGAATAGGCTGGTGTTAAGCTGTTACTTTTCAGTAACAGTAAGTTTGCAGGGACAGACTTCTGTAACCCGATGGTGTAGCAGGACCTTAAATTACACATTATCTAGAAAAAGGTGCGGTTTATTTTTTGTAATGCATTGTGTAAATACAAAGAATTATTAAGCATTAATAATTAGCAATTAATTTCATTACATGTTATTTTCATTACATGTTGATGCATTCTTATGTCATATTTCAGTTTGTTCCATTAGATTGGTATGAGGCACTTAAAGGCTACATAGTAAGTTACTATTATACTGCAGGACAACATAGCAGATTTCTCCAGAAGTTTTCTGTCATAATAATTTCTCTTTCTAGAAGACTGTGCAGAGTCTTTTTCTGGTGTCAAAGTCACGCTGTGTATTCAGTGCATATTCAAGAAATACTTAAATTGCTCTGTATTTTACTGAAATTGGAATCTTAGCATGGATACGTTAGGGGCAGTTTTGAATG
>VYXH01006320.1:1519-14887 GCA_013397275.1 Burhinus bistriatus | reverse complement strand
TGATCGACATCATGTATTGCACTGGCAAAAATTGCTGCAAGAATCTCCAGATCAGTGAACACTGCCTAGAAAATCATGAAACAGAAATGACAATCACTAATTAATGAAAAAGCATTTTCACTAAGAAGGACTCTACTGTGAATCTAGATTTGAACAAGCAAAACATATTTGGAATGTATCAGCGATCTCAAGAGATTTTACACATAGGCTATCATAACCTTTTGTAGAATCGTCAGTTATGTAGACTTTCATAAATATTTCAAGTTTGGCCAAAGTAAAACAATCCTTACTTCACACTGACAGCATCACTAAATTCTGTAACAACTGAAGGTTTTTCAGCTTCCGTCTGTAAACAAATCCACTTGTATTAAAGCATTAAGCACAGATTAGATCATTAAGTACAGGCTTCTAACCTACAGCACAAATTGAAGTTAAAAATTTCAGCCTGACTCCTACATACTGTTCTATACTTGAAAGACGCACCTCTCCTAAATGACGCTAAAGGAAATGGTGACAGATTACAAGGCATCTTACTTAACATTTACTGATTTTTCTTCTGTATGAGAGTATTAGGAAGACAGGACTGCAATGGACCTGGCATGTCACTGAGCCCAGTCCCCTGTTGTCACAAGCACCCACATTATATACTTGCTTTCATAATTGATCAAGAACATCTCAGAAGTGCGTAGGTCAGCAGTGGCACTGGGCAGACACTGCTATTTTACTGGCTGAAGCTCTGCTGAGAACAAGGCCATGAAAAACAGTTGATCTGGAAAAAAACGTGAAAATGCTACTAACAAGCAGTTCAGCTGTTCAGTGAAGCCAGTGGTGATTTAAGAATATAATCTTATCTTTCCTCTTGAGATAATCTTTCCCAAGAGAATTTCCAAGTGTTTGAGGATCAAGACCTGTCAACAGTCTTAAGGTCCACATATAGCCCTCTTCTTAGGAAGAAGGTAAAGCAGAAGCATTCAGTAACATGAAAGATTGGTCATTAAGAAAAAGAGTCAAAATGCAACCCTGCTTGAAAATTAGGGCAAATCCTTTTGAACTACTAAAATTTCAACTGTTTGCTTTATCTGCCTTTTCCCAACAATTTACCAAGACCTGAATTGTGCTTAAAAAAGGGAAAGTAATCTCCACCTGTCTTTCACTTCCTTCTACTTCAGAGTTCAAGCAATTTCAACAAAAGAATTCCTCAGAAAAGAATATATGAAATGTTATTTTTGTCAAAACAATTTTGAAATATTTATGGGGCAGGGGGGGAAGAGATAGTCCAGTGAAAATTTAATACATGTTCCACTCTGCCTGAGAAACAAACACAAAAGTAGGCTTTCAGGACCAGAATAAATAAGCCCAAGGAAAATAACCAAAACCCAAAAGGCCCTATTGAGGGAATCCCATTTTATCACTATATTTCCTAAGCAATTCTACTAATTGTGGTTAGTGAGAATCCCACATGGGAAGTAATGACAGAACACGATGTAGTATTAATAACGAGATGACGGAAACAAGTTATGCATTGTGTTACAATGAAAAAGGTTGCAACAGCACAAATCTGCATGATTTAAAAGAAGATGGGACATTTTCTGCACAATATTTATGTGTAAATAAGCTTTCATCCTCACAAAATACCTCTAAAAGTGCAGAATTCATAACAGAAATGTTAAGATTTCTTTTAAAAATATTGCAGAAACTAAGATCTTAATATTTAGTTTAGAAGACCCTTAGTACGTTCCTTTCTCTCATGCCTGCCTCTTTCCCACCTCAGCGTAGTTTACCTCTAATGCCGGGGTTGACAGCAGGACATGGGTTGACTGAACAACATCTGCAGCATGTATGTTATTGTGATATGCCACGTCTGCATGGTAATGGTCTTCTAGGGTCATCAAGTAAGTTATTAAAGTATCTACTGGAATCTTAAATGTTTTCAACAAGTCGCGTTCCTAGAAAAGGAAAAGAGAAATGATTAAGATTACAAAGCACAGAAAAATCTCTGAGAAAACAAAAAAGCAGCACAGCTGCTGCTACTTGCCTGAAAAATGGTGTGCATGATGACTGTCAAAGGTCTGTTTCCAGATAATTCTGCTACTCTGAAAACCTGAAGGCCCCATTTGTTCACATCTTCTAGTTCCTAGAGCAGAATCAAGCAACAGACACACTGAAACCTAACACACAGATTCCAGCGATTTTTCACTGAAACAGCTACAACAGACTCAGGAAGATTCAAACCTTGCCACTGTGAAAGCTATATGCTAAACTCCGGAACGGGAAATGTTGCTGCTACTACTCTTGCAACACCTGAATTTGCAGCTACCAACTTGTAATTCACTAAGCAGGAAAGAGTGCCTCTTAAGTGGATTACTCCAGAGGGAAAAATGCTACAGTATCTTGAATGAGCTGAACTGACACACTTTGCTATCTTGCTGCCCAGTGACAGCAGAGTCAGTGAGGAGGAAACCTCCAGAGATGCCGTGGTTCTGCTGATGTCTCCCTGGTTCTCAGAAACACTCCTCAAATAAAGGCGGAGATTTCCGAAAATGTAAGGATAGGTATATTTCAAAATGTAAATCACTAAAATTAAATGAATAACCACCTTATGCCAGTTTTAGATTATTGCCAAGTAGTTAGCTGCTGCTACAAAAATAGGAAATGTCATTAAAACCAAAATCACAAATGATGTACATAAAATGATACAGTTAAAGACAGGACCTGGAAGGATAGCTCTAATGCTGTATACCAGTTGTGCATTTTCAAAAAACATAGGGCTGCTATATATTTTCATTCCTGTGACAGTACCTGGCACGTTTACTCTTCATTCTTCAGATATTATTTATGAACAAGCAGCTTTATTAATCCATACACGAATGATAATTTATATTCCATCTCCAGAAGAAATCCTGGTCATGTGGAAATTAACCCTTATGGCCTGATTCTGATTTTACTTGTTATTCTTCCACTTCACCAAATTTATATTCTTTCAAGTGAGACCAGCCTTTGGTGCTACAGCTTGAAATTAATGGTTATAAGCAGAGAATGGAACAATACTGACAAGTCCACCCTATATTTTAATTCAATAGTTTAAATTAAAGGATTTACATATTCTCTACCTTGGCAAGAACCTCTTCTTGGTCTGTTTTAACTCCAAATCTGGGAATGCTGGAATTAGTTAGGCTGGAGCTGTGCATCAGTTTTTTGACTCCACTGATCTGTGACATTGGCCTCTTCTTTTTCTCTTTCTCTTTCTGCGTCGGAGAGGGGATTTCAACTTCATGTTGTTTATCTTCAAAACAATGAAGAAAACCAGAATAATTTTTAAAGGAATTACAAATATTACAAAATTCACTGTTGAGTTGCATCTTATGGGTATTGTAATTATTAACAAAAATTTTTTAGTTTTATGTTTGGAGATTTTGCAACAGATACTTCATATCTAAAGCAGGAAAAACATGAAAAGATAAACATAGACCTATACCTCCGTATAAGCAGATCTCTGTTTCACCAACTGCCTCATTATTTCTCAACTGGCTTTAAACGTGACTTGTGACTCTCTGATTTCCACTTCTCCTGCACCTCTAGCGCTGTAGAGAGGGTCAACCCTTTCATTATAAAAATGTTATTACAACTGAACAGAAACCTAAACTTCCATTTTCCGAGAAAATTTAAAACTTCTTTTCCAGGAAACACACTTTCTGAAATTGTATTTCAAAAACAATCAAACCTGTAGCTCATGTAAACCTTTAAAAAACATTTTCAGGACTCGAAGGACCTCATACTTGGGGACTGGTCCTGTTTGTGTTCAAAGACTCTGTACAACTCAGAAAGCCTTTTGCCAGCCATATCTACAAGTGCTTTGGATGTAGAGGCAGTTCATGCTCACAGTGAAGTGCCTTTCTGCACCTCCCAACCAGAACAAGTAATACCAACAAAAGGACTCATGACAAAATCCAACAGTTTGCTGTACAATTTTGCTTCTACAGTAGTATCAATGGCATCACTTCATAGGCCTTATCAACGTACGTGCCAGCAAAACTTCAGGTAAGGATTAAACAAAGTAAAGTATATTTAGACAATTGCCAGCTGACTACTGCAGAAACAGTATGGGGGTGTGGAGCACTGCAGGTACCAGTAGTGCCCAAAGAAACCCAAGTTAGCTCAACACAGGACTCTCCTGCCAAAACTGCTTGGCATTTGCATTGATTTTTTTTCTTTTTATTCATACTATATTTCAACATAGAGTTACAATGACTCCCTCCAAATTATCTCTTCTTTGATGAAATGTACCTGCCCCTTTTCTAGTCCTCAAGGAATATTCCAGCAAAACCAGGAAAATCCAGAACAGATGTTTCTAACATAGAAGCCTAACAAAAACTACAATTTCAAAAGCACCTTAGAGCAAAAGACATTTAAGAAAAAAAAAAAAAGGAACTTTTGAGCTCTTTAAAACATATCTATTTTTTCCTTCATGCAACAGTCGTTTTCAATTAAGACATTGAAACCACACAAGTGTCCACTTCCAATGACCAGATTGTTATTGTGTTTGCTTCACTTTCTTTCTTTTTTCCATTTCTTCTTTTTAATTACCCTTTAGCAGCTGCATTTACTGGACACCCCAAATTCCAAACAAATCACAGCGCAGAAGAGACTGTGGAAATGTCATCAAGCTTTAGCCTGCGGCACCGAGTTCCCCGATTGCCCCCGCCATCCTTCACCACTCTTCACATACGGACAGTCAAGAAAAGGGGGAGGCAGAGCGCTGCAGCTCTTGACTGGTGCAAACCGACAACAGATGAGGAGCAGTGACTCGTGTTCGGGCTTTGATGTTTATGATTACAGTCATATGCACAAAGTTTAGACCCATCAAAGTGAGGTTCGTAAGCTGAGCTGTCAGACTAACTCAAGTGAAAGGAAGTGTCTGTCTGAACAACTTTAGATCTCCAGAGGAATTCCATGGGACTGACTCTGCTTTTGTAACTATGAGCACAGAGGGCAAAGGATCCTGCGCCCATCTGAACATCCAGAAAAGACAGTTTGCCATTTTGATCCTGGTTGTGCTATGCTCACTGCCAGGGTCTCTTACATTTTCTGTTCATAGGAAAACAGGTTAATGACACTGAAAAATAAAAACCTTGCATATTCCTATACTCAACGTAGGAGCCTTAATTCTTACACAAGGAATACATTTGTTGTCATTATGATTAATTTCATACATGTCATATAGCCCTACTTGGGAAAACAGTCTCTTTTTTTTTTTTTTTTTTTTTGGAAGAGCAAGAAGAACAGAAAAACCTGTTTTCTCATGACATGTTCCTAACTTTCAAATGTGAGAAAGTCTGTAGATGTTCAGTAGATAGATCCTGTATTAAAAAAATTAACTAACTAGACTCTAAAATTTTCTACGGAGAGAATGTTTTCGCTCTTCACATTGTTGATCAGAACCTATATACTTAGATTGCATATTTTGAAAATGCTCTACTTAAGCTATAGTTCCATAGCTAAGGTGTTTTCCCTGTTTAATTCCTCTTGTACCTACAATTTTAAGTATCCTAGTTTTTCATGCAGCCACAAAACAGTACCCATGGCCCAGTAACTTAGAAGTTATTTCCTTTCCAGCCCTCTTTCTGCTCAAGATTGAGGTCTCACATGAAGGGCTAAGGATGCATTTCCTTACCCTGTCAAAATGAGCCTTAAGTTTCCAAGTAAAAGAAAGCAGAAACTGGTTATTTCAGTCTTTTCAGCCTAAGTGGGTCATCTTCTCAGGCAACTGTACACTATGACTTTCAGGGCTCCTGAAGCTGTGCAGTATTGCTTCTCATCCCCGTCTTACTGTCTGAAACCCTGCTGTGCCACAGCACTCAGGCATGCTACTGCAATCATGGGTAAACTGAGCAGACGCATTAAGCGATCCATTCAGGATATCGTGACAAGCAGGATAAAATGTACTTGAAAAACCCCTGCTTCTTTCAAAAAAACACAAAAAGTACCAGCTATGGTACCTCATGCAAATAAAACAAGATATATCTTAACATGTATGACTGGCACTTTTTAAGGTATTTGCTACCCTAATGAAGATGTATTCCGCTGTGCCTCCCCTTATACACACTGTCTTTATGAACCAATGGTGTTCTGCCCAAAACATGTTTGAGATTCGTATGTTATTTTTATCTTCATGTTCAAAATCAACACTATAGAATGAAGTTTTACTCATTTTCCCCAGCTTTAACAGAAAATATATATACTTCCTTCTGCAAAGCCATAGAGGAGGAATCATACTCTTTGTAACACTGTGTTGGATTTTTTTTAATGCTCACATCCCACCATGCCAAGCCCTTGAGCCACACAAATTCTCCTGGCAGCAGGCTGTTCAGATGTTCACTTAGCAATATTCATCCACCAGCTCATGTGCAGGCAGGGAATACCAAAGCATCAGAACTGTGTGCTACAAGATTTTATGAGGTTACTTGTGCTTGTGTGTTTCCAGCACACTGAAATCTCTACGCAGTAACTTTCATAAGGGAAACAGAATGGAGTAATTATTTTTAAAACATAATTAATTCATTATATATTCATTTCTTAATATGGTAGCAATATAGTAGCTGTAACATTACATGAAAATTCGTATATGAATATTTATCTATAATTGCACACACCGGGAAAACACATACACAAACTAATCGAGCTGTGGGGAAATGGATCTAACATGATCTCTCTGTGCAAACACTGATCAATGAGATACTAAATGTATAGTTCCTGAAAACAGAAAATAATTCGGAAAGCAACTTGCTTTTAAGATCTATCACAGCTCAGAGAGAGATTAAAAAAAAAAGGTAAAAAACGTAATTCCCGTCATAGTCTTACCTAAGAATGTGTTCGATATATATTCTGAGACCTGATTGCCTGACCTGCTCATTTCAGATAGGTGGGTCAGCTCCCGGTTGAGCATTCTTTTAAACTGGAAAACAAAACAAAATAAAAAAGCGTAAAGTTAGCAATCAAGATGTATTTTAGTTAGGATGAGAAAATGCAGTCAATTTATAATTGGAGAAAGGGCATGACATAAAGAATATATACTAAAATATGAAAACAAAAATCACATCTAACATTGCTCTACCCTACTAACTTATTAGTGGGTTGGAGAACGTAATTCTTAACCTCTCAAAATACTCCATAGTGATTCAGTTACTATGGTGCAGAGTCCTACTAGTAACTGAAAACTGTAAGGCATATGTATACACATAAATAACTAGTATTACAGTCTTTTCAATTTTAATTCAGAGAAAAAATACGACTGTATTTACATAGGACCCTTTCTCTACTAGTGTTTTCTTATCATATTTGTAAATTAATCTATTTGTGCCTTTTTTGCAATTCATTTTGTAATATTTCAAGTTTTTCTTACCTCTTATCATTAATCTACCCAGATATATTTGACAGCACTGCTCAAAACAATCAGAAAATCATACTGATTTCTTACACACCAGTATGAATAGAGGCAGGTTTTGTTGTCTCTGACTTAAAATTATTATACTGCATCAGCCCAATGACTTGACCATTCCACAATCTCAGAAAAATGTCAGTATCTGTATGAAACATCAGACTAGAAAATACTCATCTGGGGAAACACCTTCCTTTTCTCTCTAAGTTAGCAATTCACTCTAGGCACTCCATAGGATAGAAGTGATAACATTCCATAAAACACGTAGTTGATTAGGTACTCATCATTGAGCCTTTCTTGATTCCTCCTAGACTGCAGGGTTAAATGGTATCTTGTGGCATTGTGTTTGACAAGTTAATTGCATAATACAGCTCTAGCATCTCACATTCATTCTCATTGACTATAGCTCTGCCTTGATTTTATCCACAAATAGAACTCAGCAATATTTATTAGGAATTCAAACAACTCTTGTCAATGTAAATTAGCATCTGTCACTACTGAATTTTGCCTCCCATTGTGCCATCTTATTTTGTTGTTAGATTTCTCAGCTATCTTTTCTCTTAACAAAGCCAAATGATTTGTGCCATTTTCAGAATCATCTTTCACCTTGTTCACCCAGTTATGACTACTTATGACATCAAGCAATAGCTATCCTTAGTATATATCCCTGTAAACATTCATCTATGTTGAAAACTGGTAATTTATTCTTCTATATTGGATAAAGCACTAGACTAAACATTAACCACCTCCTTTCCATGCCACTGGAATCATCAAAGCCCTTTCTTCGAAGAAGCCTTGCATAATGACGGGTGTTACTTTCTTCACAATGTCTTTGTAAGTCACCAATTACCATATTGCTTACAGCATGCCAAATAAAAACAACCTTTAATATAACACTCTAACCATTAGCCACTGCGTTTTCCTGCCATCTTGACATGCCATCAGCTCAGGAAGTTCCTGAGCTACAAAGACTGAATCCTACTTTAGTCACAAGCCAAAGGCTCAGCTTTGATCTCAGATACAGCCGTGTGCTAGCAAGTGCTCAACACATTTCTGAAAATTAGAACCAGACTGCAAATACAGCTACACGTACTATGAACTACAGGGCTACACATTCTGCATGAAACCTGTATCAACCTCTATAGTGAGGTCTGATGTTTGTTGCCAATGTCAAATGTTAAAAAAAACAAGTCAAGCTTGCCAAGCAGTAAAGTGACTGGTCCAAAAATCCTAAAAGTATTTTTAAAAGCCTATCTTTAAACTTTCAACATACACTTAAGTCACGCTTGCATGCTTTTTTTCTTCTGTACGCACACGAAGGTGAGAAACAGAACTATTTAAGGCAAAACCTGAAGATCTCATGGAATGGCTTGTCTCCAGATGGTATCCAGAAACTGAAGCTTCAAATTAAACACCGCGTATAGGAATCTTAATAAAATGTCAGAAGTGGACAAAATTACATTAACTTCCAGGCCTGTCATCAGTATATCCATTACCACTCCAATATTCTCCCTTAATTTAACCCAGCTAGTTCACCGGATCCCAACTAAATAGGTCCTCATCTGTCTGGTTGTTTCTTAGTAAACCGTTTTAGAAGATGTCCAACTTTGCGATGCTGTTTTTGCTGCAGAGCAATGCTACTGGCTCATGTTCCGCACTTTGGAAAAAGACCATCTAGCCACTACTAGTACACACTCTTCAGGAACTTTCCTTAGAAATTTCCCAGCTTTGAAAGGAGAATGAATTGGTGTTTGTTTGCACTGCTTTTTCTGCAGCTACCTGACACAACTAATAGGAAGGACTTTTGGGGTTTTTTTTCTCCAAATCATAAATTTAAGTGGGGGGAGTAGGAAGGGAGAAGGTTTGTTATTGCATACTGGGAATCATCTTCTGGAACTTATGAAATGTATGTTCTTTAAGAATTTCCAAATATTTATTGTATGGATGTCCACAACAAATAGAAGGTGCACGGCAGTCTTTTCTAATCCTATGTTCCCCACTAGTCTGATGCAAAGCCTTGTCTTCCCACCTCCCATTGCCCCTTAAGTCACCAGAACATAAAAGCTCAACGATCAGCATGAATCCTGCAGAACAGTCTGTGTTGCTGCTGAACATGGGTGTACAGTAAAAAGAAATCCCCCAGCTTCTGCAAGGCCCTTCTGCTAACAGCGAATTCAACGGGAGAAGCCTTTGACTTTCAAGAACTGCAGCAGCGTGATTTCCTCATACTCTTTCACATGTTGCTGATGCCACAGCAACAAGACTTTAATTGACATTTATTTTGAAAACATCTGGACTAAGTCGTTTAAACTAAGGAGTTCAGAGAACTGTTTTGATTTTCTAATTATAGACAAAGCCTTATGACTATCATCTACGTTGAAACAGATTAAGTTGAAGACCATATGCAGACAGCAGTTTCTAATGCAGAACAATAATGCTCTTTGAGAACATAAAAAAAACCCAAGAGAGATCAACAGTGATCGAGATGTTCAGACATTTTTTGATTACACCCTGTTTCAGTGTATCTGTATGTTACTTAATCCTCTGATGCTTAGTAACTTTTCCTTTGGAGGGAAAAAACCCTTTTTGCTAAGAAAAAAACCCTCAAACCAAACCCGAAGTCCCTACTTTTTCCTCATTTTACCTATTTCTCAAAGATTTCATTTGGGCCAATTGCACCAATACATAGTTGCTGCTTCAAAGAGCGTCAGCTTTCCACAGACTTATACATCCTGCACAATTACTTTATAATGAAATTCTGCCTAACTCTCACGTGGCTCCCACAAGATTTTATTGCAAGCCGCTTCTGTTACATCTGTGAGTCAACACTGTTTCACTCATCCAGACGACACCTCTTCGGTGCTTGAAACTTGGCTAGACTGTCCATACTGTCCTCTAAGAAATAACATTTAGCAGTCAAACAAGACACAAAACCACATTGTCACTAATAATAAATGTAAAGATAATATTTTAAATAAGAATTTTAAAAATCTGAATGTGATATACTTTCCCAGTTGAAGGAAATCAAGCATAATGCATCGAAACTCTTGTTACTAATAAACACTTATACCATACACTTTTGTTATAATTTTGTCAGCTCTAGCATGGGGAGGAAACACAGGTTTTTGGCTGATCTATGCATATACTGTATTCTTCCTCAGAAAGAAAGATTTTCCCACATTAAGACTAGGTACTGTTAGGTTGGGAAAATGACATATATATCTCCCTTTGGAATACCACAGCCCTTGACTAAAGTCTAGGAAATTCCCCCTGGAAATGGACAGGCTATAAAATGTCGATTAAGCTAATTTACAGTTCTTCACTGCTGAATACTGATGTCACAGTAATAGAGCAGTAAAGTACTGTCTGAAAAAAAATTCTAAAAGTGCTTACTTAAGCAGAATTTTTTCATTTCATTTGTTTCTACTGATTTTAATGCTTTTACTCTCAGCATGGGGAGGAGAGGGGACACTACCCACAACACAAACACAGGCAAAATATTCAAACAACATTAAAAATCTCCAGAGGGACAAAACTACACATGCACTTTTACCTCCCTTTAAAAACCTAGAAAGTCTGATAGAGGAAAAACTGCAATACATGAGAATAAAAGCGCATACGTTGATGAGACAAGAACAGTTTCCTAAATAGTGGTGACCTCCAAAGCACAGGTTACGAATGAGCGATTGAGCTTGGTAGTTTAGGTCCTTCTCAGCTGAAGGCTAATGTGTGCATATCTCTGCATATATACTACTGCTGTCAATCTAGGATAAATATACATGGGGTTTCTGGGGCAAAAATAGGATACTTTTCTGATATCAGCAAAAGTACATAGAAAAATTTAGACAAACTTTTGCAGTAACCATGTATCCAGATGGCAACCAAAGCACTGATACAATTTTAGACTTTGAGGTAATAGAAAGCAAACAGAGATTTTGCAGCTATACTACAAAGAAACTTCAAGTTCAACTCCAAAGACATAGCAAAGATCCAACTAGAGTCAATTCATGTCCATGAAAAACTTTGGGCTGTATGCTTAATATATATGACGTTTACTGATCACACTTTAGATAATTTCAAATTTTTTGCATGAAGTTCTTGCCTCAGTAACAAAAGCTTAAGTAAATATGCAGCCTGCAGCTGGTTGCACTGGGAAAGGAAGCATGCAGAAGTGCCCTTGGTGTAGATGCCTTGTCCTGGTAGGGCCTCTTCCACCCAGGCTTTCTGGTCCTGAACAGGCAGTCTGCTGCATCCCAAGAGCTGTAAAGAGGCTGCCTCCACTACAACCTTTGGCACCAGCACAGAAGCTGAAGCTAGGGCTAGAAGGTAGTCCATGGACGTAAAGGTCCCATCCTGCCTGTCCTTCAGTTCGAGTGTTAATCAAGCTCCAAGCCCATTGGAGGCTGGAACGAAAATTCTCAAGAGCACCTGGAGCCTTTCACTGCACTGGCTCCCATACCCCCATGGCAACAGATCCCAGTTTCAACCTTTGTGGCTGTGTCTTTTCTAGGTAACGTTTCTAAAAGCTTACATAAATGGAATACATCCATGGAACATTC
This sequence comes from Burhinus bistriatus, assembly GCA_013397275.1. NCBI lineage: Eukaryota > Metazoa > Chordata > Aves > Charadriiformes > Burhinidae > Burhinus > Burhinus bistriatus. Next base: position 2,893 of record VYXH01006320.1, on the reverse strand, counting down.
ATTCAATACTTGAACATTAAACTTACATGACTATATTTTGTTTCTGAAATATCCATCAATGTTATTTTAAAAAGTTGTTTGTAACTCAAAAAAGGATAAACTATATTATTGTACTGGATGTGAAAAGTCTTGTATTCTACAAAAACAAGACAAGGAACTTTAAAATAGGCCAGCCTTACAAATTAATGTAAGGTTTCTGTTTATATGGCTTATCAACAGAAAACTATATTTGAGTTTAGCAGCATTCTTAATAACCAAAGATTTGGATTAGAAGTCCATGTGTTTAATTAATATCAAGGTCACGCACTGGGTTTTATACATAAGCTATAGTGAGGTACATATCTCTAAGCCTGGCATTGTGACAGTGGTGCTCATTGTTTCAAGGAAAGATACTGAATGAAAGCCAAGGGTAAATACTCCACATGACAAGCATTTTCCAAAATGTAATTAACAGAAGATAATGAAGTGCAGGCTGAAGCATACAGAAATTACAGAAATACATGTATAGTAAGGGATGTAAATATATATAATGGTCTCTGAGACTAACATGTTTCATTCTTCCTTAGAATTTCATAAATACTCTAAACCACTGTTTTGAATTTCATAAAAAGCAGATCATCTTTGCCCCTCTTCACATTTTTCCGATAATGTGTATACTGTGAACTCAAAAAGCACTGTACTGAAATTGTGTTCAAGTACTGTTTAGCTTCTTAACTAAAATCATTGTCTCTAGACAGTACAGGACACTGTCTATGCAGAGGACATTTTTTCCATGTGCAATCAATTACAGCTACCACGATCTCTGCTGAACTTCAATTAGCAAAAAAAATATCAATTTTAAAGGCTAAACAGGAAGAGTGAATATTTTTTTTGAAGATTGGTGATGAAATTTTTCTAATTTAGGAAGCAGAACACAACAGCAGCTGCCTGGAAATGCAGGAAATACTTCCAAGTAAATTACAATAAATACCTCACTTTTAGTTGAATGGAAAGTAATTTCATCTTATTTTTTGGTAAACAAGAAAGGAATCCACCTAGCTAGCATAATGGAATCCAATTTCTTCACAGATGACTGATCAAAATCCTTGAGAATATACTGTAACAATTCTGCATTAGCAGAGAATAGTCAGAATGACCTAACCGGACACAATGACCTAATGAGGGTTCTACATTTCTATTTAAAAAATGCCTATGATAGAAGTGGGTATTAATACAAGCAAGCATAAGAGATTGTCAGGTGTGAATATAATGCTTGCATTATTTTCAGTCATTTAATTTAACACTTGCATTATTTAGTTCAGGAGAAATCAGAATTTTCTTTAAAACAGGATCATTTGGAACAGTTCTTTTATGTCAAGCATAGGATGATACCTT
>VYXH01006316.1:122413-145889 GCA_013397275.1 Burhinus bistriatus | reverse complement strand
TCCAACTCTAAAAATTCCGTGAAGAGGCTCAGCAGGATTTGAATTTGAGGATTTCCCCTCCCCTTGTTGAGGGGGGGAACGCTTGTGAAACATGAGCAAGGATCTTTTCAACCACACTTCTGCCCTCACTTTATTCTCTGACTGTAGTAGGGTAGTTTTGCTTCCATTGCCTTTTTGACCATATTCTTTTCTGCTTGTCTGTATACTTCTGATGTGCCACACTGTGCTCTCTTCCTCATTTTCTCTTGTTCTGCCTCTGCAACCCCTTTAGCTTTAATTTCGCTCTAGTTCTGCTAAATCTAATCTAGCTAAGTACTTGTTTTATTTTCCTGTTATTCATCTCCATGATACCTGGACAACTTAAAGCTTTTCAGCTTGGTTGCAATAAAAATATATTTCATCTAACCTAAGTTTCTCCCTGTTACTCCTATTTCCTGTCTTGTACTGTTTCCATTGTGGTAGGAAAGCTAAGTTTAAAAACAAAGAAACAAAAAATATCAAGTGTAGTGATGAAAATTAGGATCTCTTTGGTCACTGTGGTTGCTCTTAGGGTCTGCCCAGTTGTTTCTGTAATCTTGAATCCTGAGGCTTTGGCCAGAGATGACGATCTCTTCATACAGACCTCTGGAGTTTGAGCAGGATTCTCCTCTGTAGAGGAATCAGGTCTTAGTCTTTTTCACAACAAGCTTTATAACTGCATTAGTTCTTGGATTAACTTTCCATTTCTACATATCTATTTCTCTTCCATTGTACTTCAAGTTTAGTAAAATTAATTTCTTCCATTATCATCCTTTGATATGTCTTTCTCGGCTGTTAAAATGGTCAAGTCCTCCAGTTAAGGACACTTTATTGAGTCAGTGATCAAATCAGTGGTGTTACACCACAAGTGAAAGAAATTTCTTCCCTTCAGGACCCAGTGTCTGTACGTTAGTGAAAGCTGTCGTAGGGTACCATATTTTCTTAGAATTATGCTTCTAATCACTAAGCTTCAGGTGAAGCTTTCTCAGTACTTGATAAGCATCAGACAGCTGGAGAACTTTGAAGACCCCCCAGCACGAAAGAAGATCTATCATGCAATATTAGTAAGATGTATTAATCTCTACTACTGAAAAAATTGCTATAATCTTCTACCATAAAAACAGTTTCAAGGGAAATTCAGAAAAATAGAGCATGTTTTGGGTTTTTTTTAAATTAAATTACTTTGTTCTAAGAATTTCCACTTTCAAACATATAATGAAAACAGGATAGTGTTGAGTGAAAAATGTTGTAAAAATGTGGAGATGTCTCATGTCTAGATCATAGTATTATTTCATAAGGAATGATTATAAGCCTCCAAAATTAATATCCTAATCAGCCATTTAAGGCAAATTAAATGCAAATAAAACTCCTCAAATGAAGGCATAATGCTTATGGCATTGAGCTTTCAAAACACGTTTGTGATGCTGAGTAGAAAAAAAAAAAATCAAACTTACATTGAATGTACTGTGCAAATGCAAATGTCATCATCCATTTCTTTTTATGCTTTTCTGGTTTGTGTTCTTTGTTTTGCAAATATGGTAATTGTAATGCAATTGTATTAAAATTGGAAGAAGTCATCAAAATTCACCCAGCAATCACACTCTTCTTCCAAAGTTATTTGGCTCAAAAGTGTAAAATAGATTTGGAATTTTAAGTAACCAGTTTTAAAGCTTATCATGTTACATTTATATATTCTACTATGGTATGAATGAGATCAGAAATATTGATACGTTAGCATGGAACTACAAAAAAAACCCGCATGTGTTAATGTGCAATTTATTTTTTTAAATGGAGGGCCGCCTGATGACTTTTTTCCCTGAGATAAATGTTTTACTGCATATACCGAGGCCTTTACTTAAACTTTGAATGGCGTACCTATGTTTGTGTGTTTATTTTTTTCCTTCCAGAGTTATCTTAACATGTCAATTTCTCCATACCTGTCCTGTAGGAAGTAAATTTTTAAGTCCGAAAGGATTACTTTTGACTTTATTCATTTTACACTTCAATTTATCCATAACCAGTGGTGGTGTGACAATGCTGGGAGGAGCTCTCTCATGTTTGTTACACCACCACTGACTGCAGTGCTCTGCAATGCAGACTCAGGGAGTTGAAGAATCTTTCTCTAAAACACTGTTAAATTTGCTCCACCACAAGCATGCATTATACTAGGCCTTTTAATCTAATGGTAGTTGTGACTTTGAAATTTGGGTAATCTATGCCATTGTGATTTGTGGGTAAGGAAAATTCAAATATCACCCTATCATTAACACTGTGTGCTAATGACTTGCTGGTCATCAGTCAGAGTATTGTAACAACCTGACAAGCTCAAGACAGGTGGGGTCATTCCACAGCACAAGTGCTGGCATCTTACCAATTATGTTTTTGCACAAAAATAATACGTTTCTAATGTCAGATTTCCTGAGGTACATACTGTGCAGATTGTTACTCTGCACCAGCAAGCAACATTTAACTCCTTGTTAAATGGCATTGTCCATATGGGATTCACGGCATAGATAGCAGATTCAGTCCATTAAGAGAGAGAAAGCTGAATTACTCTAAATGACTGACACAGACTTTATTCTGCTGTAGTTCAACTGGAAGATGCTGGAGCAGAATAGAGATACGTCAGGTATGTGGCCTGTAGTACTTTGTCAGAGATCCTTAGCTTTGTCAAATGCAAAAATAAAAATAAGTTTGGAAAAAAACCAAAACCCCACAGTTCTGACAGGTCATAATTAGTGACAAGGCATGCAGCGCACAAAGCTTGGATAGGCGGCTTCGGAAAACTGACCAGCAAGAAAGGTGATTATCACAGAAACACAAGAAAAAAAGCTTCGTGTCATGCACTATACCTGGTGAGCAAGAAAGGTGGAGAAACTTTAGAGAACTGATTGTCAGAAAAAAACCTAAGGGGTAGCAAAAGTTAAAACATTTTATGGGAGATTAAAGTTACACCCTGTGGTGAAAGAGGCGTGCAGCCAAAGAAAAATACCTCTGTATTTTCATTTTGCAGCATAGCAGCAAAATCTGTTTTGATCTCATTTGTCTTGTTAAATCTTTCAAGCAACTCTCTATGTGTTGACTTTATATCCTATACGAAACAAGTTAAGATCTTGTGTGCTGTTTGTCAAATTTTAAGATGTAAAGCAATGCTCTTGGAGCCTTAGCAACTTTAGTTAACCTCAGCAGCACTATGGTATGTGGTTGAGAGGCTGATTGAATATTACAAGGCTACGTGCAAAGCAGATCTTCAGTGATGTGGCATTTGATTAGTGGGGAACTGCAAAAAGAAAGACATTTTGCAGTTGCAACGTTTTCAGATTTGTCATCAGAGCCTATGACTAAAAGGAGTTTTGTCTCCTTGCTGTACACAGGTACCAGCAGAAAGGGTTGTGAACAGCAGAAGCTACATCTGAGGGCCTGGAATCAGATTGATTACTTGGAAAGAAAGCCAACAATGTTGAGTTTATAGGAGTTTCCACCATCATTTGCAGAGGATTTTGGAATTCCTGCTGTTCGTGGATGGAAGGATAAAGAGGAAGAAGGAGGTATTTCTGTGTGTATGTGTATCAGCTAGTGTTAAAACCTCGGTGCCACTTTCCTGTAACGTTTTAGTTGTGTACTCCAGTCTATTAGAAGTTTGCTTTAGCTACTGACAATACCAAATGCTAAATCTTAGTTCATCATATGCTTGCTTCAAAAAAAATCTGTAACTCTGGTGACACAGGAAGACAAATGCCATTGAATGTCCATGATACTGGGGAGTGTGTTTTTGTATAAAGTATCTATATAATAGAAATATTTATTACCATAATTGTTATAAACTACTTAATCATATTTTACCATGAAGTAAAACATAAGCAGATGTAATCAGCCTCTCAACTGATACAAATACAAATTAGGATAATTTTGTGAATCAGTAGAGTTATGCTGGTTTGCCCAGGAGGACTTGGCAGAAAATCTGTAACAGTTGATGTGATTTTTTTGATCTGTATTGGTCAATCTATTGATAGATTTTTGCCTTTTTTTAAGTGGAGGAGTTGTTGCTATGTGACACAGATCACAACAAACACCAAAAGTGTTTATAAATGAAGTGGTTTCAGGTGCTACATACACAATGGTGCTTAAAATCTCACAATATCTTTCATAACAAATTCCATCGTCGAGCTGAATCAACATCAACTATTCAACCATTGCCAGGCACAAGCCGGTGATGACCACAAACCAGGAAAAAGTCTGATGCTATGCAAGCTACGTTCAGGAGGAGATAAGCACTCTGCATTGGCAAATACAGTGTTTGCACAACCACAGGCTGATGGTTTTCAAGTATTTGAGGCAGGCCTATGGCTGACTGCTTTTGAGAATCTCTTTGCTTTTTGACTCTATGTTCCTTAGACTTCTGTTTCTGTATATGTCTCTTTATGAGTCTGTGCGTGTGGGACCTATAAAAATACATTCTAGTTATATGAACTATGGAAACTAAATACAGCTGGCCTTTCAGTCTGTATGGGTTGGAATCACTAAAATGCACAACTGCTGAAGGTAGCAGTTCTTCAGTAGATGAAGCTTTTTCTCTGAGTCACTGTGGGTAAATCAATTTTCCAGCATGGTGGGTCATAATCTATCAATGCTGCTGTCTTTTTAGAGGTGTTCTCATTCAATTGAGATGTAACCATGAGGAGACTTCAGTGAAAGGTTTACTGCATAACTTTCCTCTCAAACTTTTTTTATTTCACTGCACATATGAATGGACTGGAGCTGTTTGCAAATAAATTTATATAAATATAGAAATTAATAACATTGTTTTACCCAGTATAAACATGAAAAATTAAGAGCTTTCAGTTTTGTCTATTCTTAAAGTTACTGTTTTGTTCCAAAATCTGTTTTAAGGGCTAAATTACATAAAATGTTTTAGATTGGGATGGTAGATGCAATTAATTTCAACAATATTCCTTTTCAGGTCTAGCTGAATCCATAATTTTTCCTTGTTTTTGTCAGGTTGATCAATACTTTATTCACTTTTGCAGCACTAAACCTGAAGTTCAAACTAATAGCAGTTACAATCCCTAAATGGAAAAAGGTGTGCAGCTGGCTTTATTTAGAGATGTTTTGCAGATATGCTGATGTTTATGAAGCCATCAAGCTTTGATTATGTTGGTTAAGTCAATTTAAAGATTTTTAGAATTCTTGTTTAACCTTCAGCTTGAGATAACCGCTGGTGGTGATTTCAAAGAGAGGGAGTGATAGCATATTTGGGAGAAATACTGTATGCGAGCGTTTGCAGCCATTACCATTTAAATAGCCTGTGTCAACTGAAACAATACACAAGGGTTTGGATGACATTTTTTGTAGGAATTTGATTCCAAGGATCTTTACAGTATAAGTACATGATGCAAAATGACATATTATGGGGATATTCTGAGCTGGGGCAAACACATCTCAAGCAAAGGATGATAGGCAAAACTGCATCCAACACAGAAGCAGCAACAAATAATAAATAGATGAAAAGCACTTTAAACTCTGTCTTCCAATATATAGAGCACTGTATTCTGACATTCATCAGAGAAATCTCATCTTCCCAAGCTTCTTCCAATTTTCTGCAGCCTATTTGAATAGGTCCACTTCTATTAGGACCACATTTAATGGACGAGTAGAGTTTTTGTTCTACCTGCATCCCTAGTGCCGGAAGAATATTGATACAAATCCTGAACTCTGAGTTCCTTAATCTGTAAATATCATACATTTGCTTACAGGTACATGCCTGAATAACTCATTAAGGTTAGTGTTTCAAATACAACTAGGAATGAATTTTCAGGATTGAGGATTAGGGAAAATTGCATTTTTTGGCTTTATTGGTTTTATTGCATAAAAATCCTCAGTAGATTTTTATGAGAACCTCCAGAGGAATACATGTTATAAATAAATCAAAGTCTGGAAAAAATAAGGTCCAGGGACTGTCAGAGTTATACAGTTGCACTTGGAATGTTAGGCAGGAATGAAGAACACTTGCAACCTGCTCCTGCAGTGCTGGGGTGCAAGGAGATGTGAGCACAGGGCTGGAGGAGTGCTGATGCCCACCAGAGCCGAGCAGGGGCAAATCGAGAGGGGAAAATGCAACTTTTGGTATCAGAATCTGCTGTCTAGGTTGATTTTTAGAATAGCGAGTTTGTGTTAAATTACAGCTTAACTCTTGATTGTGTAAGTGTGACACTTTCATAATAAACACAGGCTGCCTGGGTTCATCTGAAAACAATCTTACACGTTTGATTCATTTTATTCATGGGGACATTTTCTTATGTCATCTGCTGAGTGGGTTTGGTGCTTTTCCCCCTTTTTTTCCAAATCTAGCTTCAAGTGCTTGCAAGGAAAGAAGAAAACAGACACCAAGAGGAACTGAAATTCTTCATTGTGGGAAGTGTGCTTACAGAATTTGTCTTAAAATTTTGGATATTTTATTTTTATAACAAAAAAGATCTCAAAGATTGACGAACAGATTTTTCTGGCTGTATTCGTTGTCTGCAAAGTTGATTAGATTCTTTGCTTAAAAAGATTTGTTCTCTTTTAATAAATAGACAAGAATGGATTGGTCTATACTAGCATTTAAGACACGGTTTCTGTTTGCAAGCAGAAAGTTTTACTTAATGCCCCAGTCACCTGAGACATGATGAGTGGCACAAAGCAGTACAGACATCATAACGTTGACCTTCAGGATACCATAGGAGAAATAGCGTGAATGACAATATTGACAATATTATTGTGTTATTAATTTCTGTAGATGTACTTTAAAGTGATCTATGCCTGGGAATCTCCCTGGTTTAGTATATTGCCAGTGCTTTGTTTAACAGGGCTATATACTGTCATTATACTTTATCTACTTAAGTATTCTTTATATAGCTGTCAGTCCATTACCTGCCTGTGAAACACTGTCTAAAAAAAGATTCCTTACTTTTACTTTTCTTTTCTTGTTCAATATTATCTATGGAGAGATGATATATGGAGAGATATGTATGCGCACATACATATATACAGACATACACGCAGTTTCTTGGCATTTGTGTGGGCCATTAGAGTTGTGGAGATGGTTGTTCACACTTCAACTACTTCCTATAAACTGATTACAATTTTAGAAACTCATTGTGCTATAAAATATGTTTATGATGATCTTCCAATTGAAAGCTAGTCTGATATATACTGATATCTTGCTAATAGATGGTGTATGACACATGTTCAAACAAAAAAATGTACCATTTAAAAAATGGCACCCTGTCAGTTTTGAATCAAGTTAGACTTTATGATCATTTATAATTCATTTGAATTCCTCTTAAACTCTGCTTCAAGCATATCCTAGGTGTTTAGACTGCAGAAAGATAAAATGCATAGATGTATATTGCTGCCTAATAAATCTCTCTCATGTTTTTCACTTGCAGAGACAGACTAGCCTGACCTTGGAAAAGGGCTATAATCTAGTGTCTTTACAGAGATGCGGAAGCAGCTTTGACAAGTCGAAGTTAAACCCTAGATGGTCCAGGACTATCTAGCCATTGCTTAATCTTCTTAATATGGTAAGACAAATCCCATTCTTCATTTTTATATTAACATATTTCAATTTTATTACAGTTTTTAACTCTTAAGCAGAGCTGTAGGAGCTTGGATAGAAATGTCAGGCGAGCACACACATTAAAAAGAAAAAGAACTCCTCAGCTCAGCAAGCTCGCAAGTTTCAAAAAGCTTATTTTAAATGACTGTGAATGAGGAAAAATTAGGGCATTGAGCAAGCCCACGTAACTACTGGAGAGACAATATAATAAGAAGTATAAGATGAGAATTAATTACTATTAACAATAAAGTACATTTATTCTGGGTAGGACTTGCTGTCAAGATAGGATTCCTAAGTGGGCACAGGCTTAGAAACATCCACTTCTGATTGTTACCTGCATCATCAGCAAGTTTCATATTTTTGAGAGCAGGATATGATTATCCCCAGTTGTTTCTGAAAAGGAACAGATAATGTCAAGTTTAATCTTTGTGAGGTAGCTGCCTGTTATTATGGTCTGTTACAGTGCACAGAGACTGACCAGAAGGATTTCACTTTGAAAACTATTTCTGGAACTGCAGCTCTCTTCTTTCCCACATCTCTTTTTCGTTTCTCTTTCTCAAACTAGTATAATAGATACTGTTCTGTATTAGAATAAATTCTCTGCCACTGAGTGCGTTACCCATACCATTAAAGCAGTCAAATAACTGAGTTGTGGTTGAAGTTGGCCAGATTAATTATAGATATAAATAATATTTTCAGCAACCCGTACCTTTTATTTGAAGAATAGTTATATATTTTATGGTTAACTTTAAAACATTTTAACTCCTTTTGCAAACACAGGGACAGAGAGTCTATGGTGTTTGCTCAGTGTATGCTTTGGATATCTACAATTTGTGATTTGAGCTGTAGAGTTGTCCATGTATGTCACTGTTTGTGGTTGCTATTGTTAGATTATATGGCATTTTGTAGGAAAATTGTCCACTTCTGGGTTCATTTCTTCAGTAAAGAATTATTTTTCTTCTGTAAAACAAATAAAATCTACTAATAACCTAAAATTCAGTATTTGCAAAGATTTGTGTGAAAGTTCGCACAAGTAATATATCATAAAGAGTCCAAATTAAAATTAGTTCTGCTCAAGTGCGTTCTTCTGAAAACATTTGCCATATTTCAATAGCTGTAATATTTAAAATCCAATGTGGAATAAAATTTTTAGAAAGCAAAAGATTTGCAATCCAAGTCAAAACTCCCCAAATCAAGCTTTCTACCTTCACTGTAAAGGTGTCAACAGTATTTGGGAACCTGAATTTTGATGGAAGAATTTTCAATCTAGCTGCTCAGGTATCGATTCTATTCAGCATGCTTGTAAATAACCTTGGAAAGCGGTAATTAGTTATGAGATACAGGCTGCTGATTGCTTAAATGTTTTTGAATACTCAAAAGTAAAGCTGATTCTAAAGTGGTAAAACACAATTTTTATGAAGCTGAATGACAGATGAAATTCAATTTTTGTAAATGCAAAGGAATGCATGTATTTAAATATGCATTTTGACTTAGTAGTTACTATTCAGGAGGGAGATTTTAGTGTTATTGTGATTAGTTCAATAAAACTGTCACCTCGATGCTGGTTAAAGAGGAAAATACAGTTTTATAAAACATCCAGGAAAAAAATAAGAAAAAGGAAAGAATGAGTACAATCCTCCTGAAATCTAGGTTGAATTTTTATCTTGAATATTGCAGGCGAGACTGGTAAAAGTCCCCAAAGGAACTAGAAGAGCTACAGAGAACAAGAACAATAAAGGCATGGAAGGGTTTCTTGTTAAGGACCAATTAAATAGCTATATACCTTGTCCTTGGAAAAGAGATGACTAGGGTTGTAGTAAAGGTCTAATAAATGACAAATGGTGTAGTTCGTATAAAGTAAGGATGAAGGTGTACAGAATAAAATAATCATGCAGCAGTTTTAAAAACAGCAAAAGGAAATATTTGTTTTATATGCATAATTAAATTGTAGAATTCGCTGTCAGAGTGTATGATGGAGATCTGAAATGTGAATAGGCTCAAATGGGGTTTGATTACTTCGTGCTGTAATGAATAGGCCTAATTTTGTGGGTTTTAAAGAACATGCAGTCATCAGATACAATTCCTGCCTCTGCTTTCAGATATAATATGCTACTGGAAGGACATGCCATTCTGTATTTTCCTGGTTTCTTATAGTGTTTCCCAACTGTGGACCTCTGTTCAAACAAAATATGGCTGTTCTTGTGATCTTCAGACACTTGCGAACAGGTTTAGTTTTATCACTATAAACAGTTTCTCTATGAAGTGTGATATTAAATACTTGCATGTGTTTACACTTTAATCTTGCGACATGCACCTGCAAGACATCCATGCTAAAATGTGCTGTGCTTGAAAAGAACTCATCGGTGGTCCATGTGCTTTCTCAGTGTGTTCATGCACATGAGCTTTACTGCACACTGTCACTATTTTTGGCAGTCACGGGTGAACGTAAGGACAAAAGTGCAGGTGCAAATTTAGGGACTGGGCTTTGCTGCTGTGTGGTTGCTGTTGCTTTTGTTTGGAAATTTTGCTTCGATAGTATCGTTGCATCAGCTGTCATCTTGAACTTTAGGCTAAAAATTTTATGTGAATGGAAATTAACACCAAAGAAAAAATAGCACAGAGCTTCTCTTTTCCTATTTGGGTTCTCGTACCTTGCAGCATTCTGCTACCAGGTTGCAGATCAGGCCTCGATCAGGAGCTGAAATTTACCCCCTGATGTGCGCCCGTGTTTTTTCCGTTCCTATGAAGAGGTATTTTGAATGATTTTGCAATGCACATGCTGTTAGTGATTTTTGGGGTGGTATGTAGCCTGTTTCACTGTATTTGTTTATCAATTTCAGGACCAATTAATTATTTTAAGGTTTTTATTTGCTTTTGTGATCCATAGAGACACTCCGTTGTTCTATCTAAATGATACAAGTTTGTGGATGTGTGTCAGGTCTCTCAGTTTACAGGATTCATTTTCTTGTCAAAGGGAGTCCCAGGGAATGGAGGAAAATAGGCTAAGAAAGAAATAAGGTAGCAAAAACAGAAGGAGGAGAAAATAAATTCACTGAAATTTTGAAATAGCCCACATGAGAAAATGTGTTGTCAGCAAATTATACAAAGTTTTTTTGGTGCAGAATGAGGAAGAAATATATTTCAGAAACACAGGATGCACTCCGATTCCCTAAAGCCTCTCCTTTCTACTTTGGCCTAAGTTTGGCATGGCTGGCATGTCTTCCTCATAGCAAAAATTCTGGAAAGCAAAGAATGATGCAGCTGGTCCTTGGCTAGTTCATTGCTGAGGGAAAATCTGAATTAAAGCCTTCTTCATTATGTATTACCGTGTCCTTGGAAGGGAGCAGATGTTGTGTAGAATATTCCATGTCAGGGACAGCTTCAGGGAACACTGAGCTGGGAATACACATTCTTTGGAGAATGAGGTATTTTTAAAATAGATAATGGTACACAGAGGTAGAGTTTTGGAAAATTTGGCCTTTGCTTTGGATTTGCAAAGGTTTGGGCACTCTGCCTGTAACTGTACACTCATCCCAGCATTTCTGCCAGTCACCTGCCACTTGATGTGAGAACATCCAGACACACTTCTTGCCAAGTCCCACAGGGCTCCTTGTTGCTCTATGCTCAAAGATTTAAACCAGACTAAAAAGAAACCATGAGAACCAGGGAATGAAAAGAACCCTTAGATATGTGGGAAGTGTGCACTGGCTTCTCACAAGTCACAGCGCTCTTTGGCATCGTACAAAGTACGATAACATAAGTGCCAATGGATATCAGCTGAGAGCGAGAACAAGCTGGTGATGCATACTTTGGACAGCTTCTGTGGAACACTCTAGCTCTAGTGATAGCCTAAGCAAAATGTTGTATTGACTCAAAAAGAGTATTTTGCAATAGTACAATTGCAGTATTTCAAGGTGGGATAATTCTGCTTGAAATGTATATATAACTTTAAGTTTCCCCATGGGAAAATGAAAAAATGTTGATCAAATCATTCCCTCACATAGAATACTGAAACTGCCCTTTCTAGTAATTGGTTTAATACAAAAATGCTCAACTTAGTATCCAGGAGTTTGAGATTAATATCCTTGACTAAAAAACTTCTCCTCATCCAAACAAAAATTCTTTCACTTTTTAAGTCCCTTGCAGGGTGTTCACATTGGCTCAGGCTTTGGTGTGTTGACATCAATGAAGAAACAGTGCTTTTATAGGCTTCTGAATTTATAAACCATTGATTTATATGGGTAAAAGAACCCCCCTTTTCATAACCAAATCATAGGGGTGAAAAGCTTTCAGGAAAATGTTTCATATTTTGCTAGAGAAGCTCTACAAAGTCTTCACTCCTGAATAGACTTAACTGAAATGATTTGTGTTAAGCACGAATGTTTGGCCCATCCATTTCCTTTTGTGGGTACCTAGCAATGTCTAGAAAGTCCAGTTATTTTTTTTCAAATCTCTTTTGCTCTTCCTTGGGCCTTTTCAGTCTCAGCTATTTCTTAAATCATACAGCTAATGTATTTGGATAACTTGTCTCATTATAATAGAAGACATGGCCAATTCAATCATGCAATGCATCTGTCAGAACAACTGGGTGAAGAGATAATTTGATTGTATACATGTATTTCTCCAGATACCATTGTCTTACGCTGAGAAACAAGTAAGCCTAGACAAATACATAAACAGATGATGCTATTTTTGTGGTGTTTGTTAATGGTGTCTGCTGGAATACTTTGCTTCTATTTTACAAATAAGAAATGTGCAGTCAGTCTCAGAAATATTTCAGTAGCTGTTCAGTAGTTCAATGAAATGTAACCTGCAGTATTTTCATCTGTTTTTTAATTAATATGTCCATGTCTCCATAAAAACAAATCCAATGGGATCTTACTGGCACTATTAGCTCTTGTGAGAGTATGCTGCATGTCAGTAAACTCAAAGGGAATTGGAGGGAGAAAATAGTTACATTTTTAATTTATTCAGATAATTTTGAATTCTCAAAATTATGTTATCTGTTTGGCAGTACATTAAAATATTTTTCCCCTTCTTGAAAATGTTTGCACATTTGAAAATATGTGTCTGCTCAGATATAAGTACTCTTGGCTGTATTTAGCTTGTTCTCAGTATTTCCAAGGTCAGACCAACAGCAACATTCAAGGACTTGAGAATCAGATTCTGATTTGAACCTTAGCAGTGTAAACCCATGGTAAGATATGACATTTCAGTGGTTTTCCTTTGACTGTATTTCTGAGAACAGAATATGACTTATTACACCGAATACAATTTTGTATGTTAAAAAAGAAAAAAAAAATAACAAGCTCAACCTACTTTAGAGCCATCATTTAAGCCAAAATTCATTAAAAAGAAATTCTAGAGAAGAAATTGTATTGGCATTTCAGGCACAGACCATAACTGAAAAATGCTTTTATATACAGATTCATACCAATAGCTTTCAGTCCAGCAGGTGACTTTCTACATTAAAAGGTTTGTAGAAGTGGAGATTGTAATAGGATGAACAACCTTGATAAAACACTTTGATTCTTATCTTTGAAATCTTTTCCCTATTACATTTGCCTTAACCGGTGCTGCTGCAGTTAAGGGGATGTCAATGCTCCCATTGTAAACTCCTTTCATGGGGTTTTATGACTTCATGGTAAAAAATAGCTTTTGTCTGAAATACTGCAGAAATTTTTTTTGAAAATAAGTCTTTGTTCAGCTAAATAGTGAACATTAACTTGAAAAAACACATTTATTGTAAATGAAAGGGCAATCTTCAGCTAAGTAATATCACCTCAGATTAATAAAAATGACAGTATTTTAAAAATCCAATTTTGTTTTCACAGTTAAGGTTGTTTGTTTGATTACCTTTTTTGCATTGCACTTTGTTTAGACAGGGAAAATCGATGAAGTTAGTTTCAGTGGGCTGGTAATCATTTTCACTCTCAAGTTGTTAGTGCCACAATATTTAAGATGCAATAGCTGCAAGGTAAGTTTGATGAAAACAACTGCATGTATTGGAATTTTCTGAAAAGATCTAACATTATATCCGTCAATTTTTGGTTGCATCTATGCGTCACAACCCAGCAGCGTTTGCCTGCTCAGCTCAGATTTCTCACCTCTTGCCTGTGAGTCTTGCTGCAAAGACCCTAGCTTTCAGAGATGCTATCTCTGGAGTTCGTTCTTTCTCCTGATTCTGAGGGGCTGTTTTCACAAACAAGAGCTGGAAGATGAATGAGCTGGGAATTCAGAGGGGTGAGCTCCTTTCCCTGCCCTCCTTTTCTTGTTTCCTTGCAAGCCCAGGATTTGCCCTTTCTTGTTGCCTGACTTGTGACAATGCACCTGACTTGTTTGTTGAGTTCTCCTGGCTTTTGGGTTTATGTTCTAAGCAGCGACTTTGCTGTCATGTAGCTTAGCAAAAATACGTTGTAATGGAAATGTCAGTCACTTCTGTCATAGCAGTCTCAGTGCAGTAACGAATAACCTTCTGGGCAGAGGTATGAGTTTAGTGTTAACAGGTTTTATTTGGGATAGCTATAAGAGAATGGTGACACTTCCTTTTAAATCTTGGGGTTTTGAAAGTGCTTTTGTTATTGAATGCAGAGCTAACTGAGGCATCAGGTTTTAAAGGCTTTTTCTTGTGAACCTGCTGTAAGAATTCAGGACTCGGGAAAAGATATGTCAGGGGAGCAGAGGCAGCTTGGAGCTCTTTGGGCAGTCGAATGCAGCTCCCTTGTGGAACAGGTTAGCACATGGAGGGGTTTGCTCTTCCAGCCAATACTGGGAAACCAAAAGATTTTTTTCTCTACTTGATGAAAACACAGCAGAACAAAGAGCTGTGTTAACTCTTTCTTTAATACTCTGCAGTTCAGATCTTCAGTGTCCCGTGAGCTCATTATTTGTCTTTATCTGCTAGTTTGTGCAAGATAGGTACTGAGAAATACAGGAGTCGGCAGCTAAATACTTAGTAATTTGTTACTAAATCAGTATCTTATTGTTGATTATGCTATTTTCCCCTTGTTTACGAAACAGAACTAACTACTATTGTGTAATTCACTTATGCTGGAGTTATGGAATACTTTTCCCTGTTGGAGAAGGCCCTATCAAAGGGTAACAGTAATAGTATAAAGAATAGCCTGCAAACACTTGCAAAGACAGGATCTAATACATCAAGAAATTGCATCACTGCTATTGTTTGCAAACAGGAGCCATTAGATTTGACTGTGAAGTGTTTTTAAATGTGCAAATCCTTTAATAAGACATTTTCAAAATGCCTATCTCAGTTTATTGAAAACTACTCTCATTTGAAATTTATAGACTGAATATATTGCTTTTGTAACTCAAAACACTAGGCAAATTTGTTTTGTTTTGTGTTAGGAAAAATTAGAACCATACAAAAGTGATATGAAAGCTTTAGCTAGAAAAGGTTTAGATTTGTGATGCAAATGAATTCATGAAAATGATCCACTCGCAGTAGATGAATAATGGAGCTAAGTTATTGGAAAGTAAAGATAATAACAGTATCTCTGGGATATCATTGTTCAAGAACTGCCTATAAATATAGTGCATTATTGCTCAAGCATTACCAGGTTATCTCCATATTGCTTAAATTTATGGGAAAGACTTTTCAGTATCTCTGGAAAAATGGTATGAGAGGACATGGCTATTTTGACTTTTGGTTGTTCACGTTTGCCACGTACAATGTAGACTGAAAAAAATCAGAGTTGCATTTCTAGAGTCAAGTAACATGGTTATCTAAAAATGATCTTGAGGCAGGATTTCTTTGTTGTTCATTCCCTTCAAATATATTGTAATTAATCAGGAAATTCAATTCAACTGTGAAATGACATAAGTGAAGAGAGAAACCTTTGTATGTGGCCTCTGCAATCCCTAACACTGACCTCTTGATATTAGTTAAGTGAAAACTGTTCTTCCATTTATAAACCCTGCTCCTTCCACCCGCGTTTTGAAGGAAAGGTTGAAGAGTGTGTTGGGCTCTACTTACCAAATACAGTCAGGAAGGACTGTGACAGTAGCCAGAAGTGAGAGTCTCAAAGCACAGGGGTTGTTCCTCTTGCCTTCAACTGAAGAGGAACAGTTGGGGCACTATCCCTCTTTCAGTGCTTGCTTTATGAAAAATAATTTATAGTAGAGGCTGAAATGTTTATACATGCAGATAAATGCCCTGACCGTTTTCCCTTCCTGTAATCCATACGTTCCAAGTTTTCCTGTTGTGCAGTGGTATGATTGCAATACAATTGTCTCGAGCCAGTGACAGCCTATAACTGGGTAGCCATGATTTTCTTTTTCTGATTAGAGATGCAGTAATAAATCCTTCAGCAGAGAAAGAATGTTTTAATTTTCTATACTCATCTGTATGAACATTTTAATTACAGAGCTATTGACCAGGATTGTGCTCAATAGACCTTCATCTCCTCATATGGCTGTTTTTTTAAAGAAAAGTATAAGTTTTGCCTAGTTTTTTGGAGAAGGGCTGCTTTCAGGGAGGAACTTCAGACAGTATACTGCAACTGAAGCCTCTCCTCAGCCATCAGTGAAATTCTGTTGAGGATCCACATGATTTCAGCCTTTCCCTTTTGCCAGGGTTCTCATGTTGACCGCAGGCAGCTCTGCTCTCTGTGCTGTACTGGGTGCTTTTGTGCTTGGCATGGGCCATTGTGACAACCTAGGTTTGGATTTAATGATGAGAGATGGCACTTAACAGTTAGTAGTCACAGAATTTATTTTTATGATGTTCTGTTCTTTTTCAGTATAGCACTATATGGCAAGGGCATTGATTCTTTCTGGATATGATTACGTGACTTCTCCATCTTTTGTGAGGCTGAAACTGCAGATATTTTGGGCTGTGTATGTAAGCCTGTATTCTTTAGGGAACAGAGAATAAGATTCTTTAAAAATTCCAGCTAATAAGCAGTAAATTTATCTGGCAAGTTATTGTGCTTTTCCCTTGGTTTATTCTTAGGCTATACGAATGGAGGAGAACAGCTTCCCTTGACTCTCTTTCACTCTGTCCATGCTTCTCTGTGATACAGAAGTATTGGCTGGTCTATCAGCAGGGAAAGCAGCATAGATCACGTGAGAGTTGCTGTTGATAATTTTGCTTCAGTATGTGTCTATGTGAGAACAGAGGTTTTGAGGCAGGCTGGTATTCTCCAGCTCCTGCAGTCTGACTGGTATCAGCCATTAGTAAAGTCAACACTTCACTGCATCTCTAGTAATGCTCCACATTCTAATCTTTTTTCTGGTTTTCAGGGACTTAATTGTCCTGAAACAATTTGAAGAGGTTGAAGTGGGTAGATATTTTCTTTTTCAAGCAGCAAGAGAATAAACAATATAACCAAACTGTTGGAGTGAGAGAGAATGCCTTAGTTCATCAGGTGAAAGTGTTACAACAGTACGGACTGTATGCGATAGAAAGTGAACGCAGCATCATCTTACTGCTTGATTACCTCTGCCTGACTCCCTCTAACTGACTCAGTTTTAATTGTTGTCTCCTTGCCTCTTCACTTTACCATCAAATTTCACTTTTAGCAATTATTTACAAATATTTTAGTGTTCCTGCAATGGATCAATTTGGCTATACTGGAATTATTTTATTTATCTGTAGAAGCAGAAAAGGTACTGGTTTCTCAGTCCATTCTAGTTTTAACTTTCCTCTTCAGGCTGTTTATGGGCATGTTATTGTAATGCTGGTGTGTGGGTGTTTTTGGTTTGGTTTTGGTGTTCTATTTTTTTTTTTTTAAACATATCTCCCCATATGCTGTCCTATCATGCTGCACATTTTGACTCACAAGCCATCTGATAGTGATCTTTGACTTACATCAACTTAAGTACACTTTCAAACATTAACCAAACACAACAGAACATCAACTCCCAAAGTTGATGAATTCTGTTTATAGCTAAATTTTTTCTCATGAAAAATAAGTTACATCATAATCTTACATTAAGTAGTATTTTAAAATGTATTTTTATTAGGAGGGGGCAAAGTACTTTTTTTAGGTGGAAAACTCTCTCTGGCTATGCTTCTTCAGTCAGCAGTTCTATTCTCTCCTTGCGCAGAAATCCCATTTTAGTGCTTCTTGTTTCTCCTCCTCTAAAACATGATCGTGGATGAGTTGTATGGCTCTAGTAATCCAGCAGAAAACTGTAGATGTCAATTCAAGAAGAAACCAGAAAGCTACTGGCCCAGAAAGCACCCCATGTGCTAAACAGTTTCACTTAATTGTTTGTCTCTCCCTTTCTTCGTCTTAGACTTGCTGTACAGTGCTTTCATGTGTAGAGTGTTTTCAGATGAGTTAAGGCATGTCAGAGCTGGAATACAAAAGGGTATGCTTAGAACCTGTGTGCTGAAATGGCTTTCTTACAGTTTTGGAGACTTGGTTGAGGTGCTGTGAATATCTATTCCTTATTTCTGTGTCTCAACCTCATTCTTGTCTCAACATTATAGAACATAAAATTGCCAGGACCAGTAGGTCATACGATGAACCTGGTTGTTCGCTGAGTGCTGTAATGTGTAAGGATTTTACATTTGGTGTCACATTTTTAATACATGGCCATAAAAAGTTAATTTAGTTCAAGTGCTAGTAATATCCATATTCTTAGCTGTTATTAAAATGCAGCTTAAAAAAAAAAAACACATGAAAAAAATCAATGCAGTGTAACGTATCAGTCATGCTATTTAGAATAATTTGTTTTATTTCTTTCCATGCTTATCTTTTACTAAGTTTTTTTATATATCTGATGTAATTGGAGCCTGTATATTATAGGTCAGCTTTGTATGTTAGTGATGCTGTTAATATATGAGACATAGTTGCTCACATCTTAGACCCTATTTCTCTTTGTGTATGCTATGACAGAGAGACTTCTTGGGTTACTGTGTGCTTAAATGCTGATATGTCTCTCCCACAGATCTGTTTAAGACGGCAGGTTTATTAAAATATTCAATGTAGATTAAAACATCGTCATATAATAAACTGCAGTAGCCATCTCCTTGGAATATTAAGTAAATGCAAATAAACAACACCTTATCTAGGTGTATGTGTAGAGAAAAAAAAAATAATTTCAACTGTTTTTATCACCAGTTGTGAAAGGAGAAAAATGCTTTATGGTACTTTAGATAATGCAGTTCTGAAACAGACCTTGCTGCCCCACTTCAAGCATAATCCATATAATGGCTATATTGCAGTGAGGATAAGATCATCTTATAAGTACCATAAAAGTGCAATCTGCCATGGTTTCCCAATTTTTCCCTTTTCCAGTTCCTTTTTAAAATCAGACTTAAACTACTGCTGGGAGTCTATTTATCTGTGCTGCATCAGAAGATAGATATTTTGGGTTAGTGAGAACAAAAAACCCTACAGGTAGTAATTGCTGCTCTCTCATGAACAGTTAGCAAAGAGCATCTTATTCCTCCAAAAACAAAAAAAAATGAGGTTATTTTAAGGCACCCTTGCAAACAAAAGTCATCCTAAACTATGTATTTTAATAGGGAAAATACTAGCATATGTGATTAGAAAGGCATTAACCTCCATGATGAAAGAGATTTGTTATTATGTTAAAAACCTCTAGTGTTGACAAGGACAGCTTTAGAACACAAGTAATGTTCCATTTTAATATAAATTGTGGCATTTATTAATATTTTAGAACTCAGGGAGCATGTTTGTAAAAATCAAATGCTATAAGAAAGCAGTGCTTTACCAAGTGCTTCTTAAAACGGACATATTGTCTAGCTATATAATGTAGAAAAAGTGCTTTTCAAAGCACTGACGAAGAGATCTGAAGGTCTTTTTTGTATATGCTTCTTAACAGAATGATTCTGATGAGGGTATCTATAACTTTCTGTAGCTACACATCACCCTGATAAATAAGGGTATTGGTCCATCCAACATTTTCTAGGTGTCGGTNTTTTTTGTATATGCTTCTTAACAGAATGATTCTGATGAGGGTATCTATAACTTTCTGTAGCTACACATCACCCTGATAAATAAGGGTATTGGTCCATCCAACATTTTCTAGGTGTCGGTCCCCCCCTCCACTAACTTCTGCAGAAACTTGTGAGTCGGTGACATCCGTTGCGTTTGTCTTCCAAGGATCAGCACGTTTTCTCTAATTTAGGAAAGCAGGGAAGTCTGTTATGGAAAGTTATTTACCATTGCTGTTACCTTTAACAAGCAGTAGTGAGAAGGCAAGAGAGCAGGGAGGCTTTGAGATAGGTGTGGGAACGTGATTTTCTTCCATCACTCTCTGCTAACCCAGCCAAACACGTTTATTCTTGTAGTGTCTTTCTCCAGCCATTCATACCAGTCCATAAGAGTGGCAGTTGTTGTAATAGTGCTTATTTCATTTTTAAAGAGATAAGATTTCACAAATGTAATTTATTTTTTTTTGTTGTTGCAAACAGTAAAAATACAACATGGCAATAATAGAGGCTCACCTGCTCATGATCCATCTTCACAAAAAATACAAGGCACATCTGTGTTTCATCCCGTGTGTTACCACAATACTTTCCCTCTGCAGTACAAGCCTCCACAACCCAAACATGTAATTACTGCAACTCTTTCACCTATAGCGTTGTCTACACACCCAAGATGCTCAAGAAAACTTATTTCAAACTGTGGACAGGAGGCACAAAACCAGAAAATAGCAGGAAGTCTTTCCAAAAGGAAAATATTACATTATAAGCTTTGCAATCAAATTAAAATTCATTTAGTTTGAATGAAAGAAGTGCAGCAAACACTACAGCCTTCAGTTATTACAAGGTAGCATTGTATTCTGAATATTTGACAGCAAAAGACGACTTGTTTCAGAGGCAAGTCACTGAGGAGCATGCGTTGTACTGATGCTCCAAGTAGGAGTAATATTTTTCTTCCCATTATACATGATTTTTCTTTGATATTGGTTAGCTTGTGTCAGGGAAACGTGACTGTTTCACACTATGTGGACCTGTGCTAGCCTGAAGGCAGTTTTAGAGCCATCTGACTGCACATTAGATTTCTGCACAAAATTCAAATGGAGTAAGACACATTAGGTGTTTAATTTCTTTTGCAGACTCCTGGAGGGCCATTGGCATACCTGTCCAGCATTATGTGGAAAAGCTGTCTTTCAAAGAAATTTTGAGATGGTACCTGCTATGGAAAAAAAAAACCCCAAAATAAAAGCAAATTCTCAACTTTCTTCACCAGTTAACAGTGGCTGAAGCCCAGAAGAAGGTTACACTAAGTGTTACTCTCTTCAAGGAGTTTTTAGTGAGCTTGAGGTCTGCCACTACTGATCTGTGTATCTCAGGATCGTGTTTTGACCAGACTGGTGTGAGGTATTTACAGGTGGATAGTTTGGTTAGTTGCCCCTTTGTATTCATGGATCACTTTTCTAGGAATTCCTTCAGAGCACTGACACAGTGAGACCTTGAAGTACATTTAGGATCCCAAAACATGTCCTGAATGAATGCTGCTTCCATAGTATGCCATTGTGCAAGGGTGCTTGGAGGCAATAAAAAGTACTGGCTGCAGCCCAGGTTTGAACTTGACTGCTCAGCTCTACCTTTGGACTAAGTTGTTCCTGTGTCAATTGATAAGATATTAGTCTAACCAGTAATGAGTTGTGGACCCTACCAGTATTGCATTAAGAATCTCTTCAGCTTTGTATTGGACATATAACTCTTCTTATTCTTTTTGGTTTTGCATCAATACTTGGGTGGTAGAAACAAACCAAAAAATCCTTTTATTGGTTTAATTTTTACAGGAAGTGTAGTTTGTTTCAGATTTCTGTCATTACTTGTGACTAAATTCTTATTTCACTGATAACTTATCTGTGTGTTAGGGCCAAACAGTGTTTAAATGTTCCCCAGCCATTGTCTTAATTTCCACAGATTTTTCAGCTCTACTAGAGATTTAACTTCTCCCTTATTCCATTCAGGATTTTATTAGGTCATTTTATTTCTACTACTGCATCCTTTTCCAGCAACCAGTAAGAGGTGGGATGTTGGATAGGGATGCTTTGCTCAGGATCTGAATTCTGGCCAGAGCCTCAACATAACAAAATAATTGACTCCAAATCAGCTTGGACCAATGACTCTGAAAGATACAGTTTCCCATCTGTGACTCCACTTCTATTTCTTGTTCTCTTCCAATTAAAATGCCTTCTGAGGAGACGAATCGCAGGGGACCTATTATCCCTTATAGATCATCTACGCTGTTGGGTACTTAATACCAAATCTGTTACAAGTATGAAGCTCTACGTCCTAAAAAAAGGTAAATGAAACATGGAAACCGCACATTTTCTTCTCTAGTTTGTAAAACCAAGCAAATGGGCTTTGTGTAAGAATTATTTGACGTGTTCATAAATACAGTGAGGTGCCTTGTTGCTTTAACTATTTTACATTTCTCCTCTTTCTAATAGGATCCTCCAAAGAGGAGGATCCTTTCTTGAAATAACAACCAACAGAGAGTGAATTCTTGGCCCCTTGGAGTGAAAACAAAAGCTCTGTTTATTTCAGAGTCTCGCTCACCATTCTGTGCTGTTTCTTCAGCTGACAGCCAACCTTCAGAAGTCTGTGGCATTCCACACTGCAGATTTCTTGGCTTCTTGTGACTGTCCCTGATTTGGCTTGAGAAGTGAAGAATCAATCTTACAGAAATTTTTTTGCAGTGACCTACTGGGGAAATAACTCAGCCACTGGGCCAGAAGTTCTTGATATTGGGGAGGTTTCTTGATACCAGTGACGAAAAGACATATGATGCAGAAAGGTAGCTCATTGGGATCTGAAGTTCTTTCCCTGCTTTCTGTTTAATAAGAATTATATCACTCCTAGTAGTGACTTAAATTTCTGAGGAACATACTTTTGCTGACTTGAATCACCTTGTAAGCTTTCAGCAGCCTGCAGTATTCTCTACATTTTGGAATCTTATAAAAAAAATCTCCCAAACTTCTTTGACTGGAAGGATCTTTTAATACCTGTTGTGCTGTAACCTCTAGTTACGTAGACAAAAAAAGAAAAAAAGATCTGCTAAAACTGTGAACTCCACTGCTTGAGTGATTTGAAACTCTTAGTCTCATAGCCAATTTCCTCATGTTCTATCTTTGTTGATACTGGTGAGCTGAATTACAGTGTGGTCTGCCAAGCCCATCAGAGACTGCTGTGCTAGGAGCTGTACAGACACATAGAGGATAGTTTCTGACTCAATGAACTTCAATAAATGATTTTGTTTATTGATAAATGCACAGATGATATTACTTGCTCGAGGTTATTCATCTGGTCAGTGAAGCAGCTGTGTAAGCCTGGTTTCCACGCTGGTATCGTGTAAATCATTCTGCCTAACCCTTACCCATTTTGTTCCCTCCCAAAATGGAATATAATAAAAATAAAACCTTTATTTGGCCTTTTCAGTGGAAAGATCCCATTCATTACCAGTTTCCAGAATGGTGATAAAGGCATAACTGTGCCTGTCCCAAGTTCTCCATCCACCATATATCTTGTCTTTGCTTATTTAACTCATTTTCTCCTCACTGTGACACTTAAAAGCTATGAATTGTGGGTGATAATAAACTTTGTACTTATTTGCTGCTGTTCTTTGTTTTTGTCTTATTACTGTGGCTGGATGATACAGCTTTCTTCTAGTCCCAAAGAAAGTATTTGTCATCTTCTTTGCATAATTATGTTTTAATCTTTTCTCTTGGTTAATATTCTGTTCCTTGGTGGAGCTTTGTACCACCTAATGGATCTCTGTCTGCAAAGGTGAAACAAACCTGTAGGTGAATACAGATTTGCTCTCAGCAACCTCTCTTTTGCTAACCTGGCTTTTCACCCCAATTTAATCACTATGAAAGACCAATCTTTCTCCCTACAATCTCAAA
>VYXH01006316.1:6750-122335 GCA_013397275.1 Burhinus bistriatus | reverse complement strand
AACCCTTAAAAAAAAACACTTTTTCCCCCCAAAACTAAAAAAAAAAAAAAAAAAAAAAAAAAAGCAGACTTTTTTGCACTAGACAAGTTACCTTGCAAAAGCAGGTTGATTTATGTTTCTTGAAGGGCATCATGAGCTTTCCATGATCTTGAGAAATCCCAACTTTAGCCATGGAAAGGATAAACCTATTAGTTCCTGAGGCAATACAAGTAAAGAACTTACCAAACTCAAATCTTTATACTTTTGGGAATATATCCTAACTATCATAATTTCACAAGATGGTTCAGTTGCCCCATGGCTTATTTACAAGACGTTAAAATGTTAAGCACAATTGGGATAAGCATCCTAATCTCTCTAGAGACTTTTTGCTCATATTATTGCTTGGAGCCTGTGTTAAAATAATCTGGAATATTTTATCTGTTTTGATTTTGTTTGCTTTTATTCTTTGAGACTGAATGGTAAAGGAAATCCCAAAGTTAAAGTATACTCTTTCTTCTTGCGGGCTACTATACTCTGCTGGTGAAGCTGTGGTAGGCTGGTTCTATCCTGGAGCAACATGATACAAATTGGGTACCTATGTTTTTATTTGCATGTGGTGATTGGTTTTTGTCACCATATGATGAGAACATTGTCATGTGGCCTGTGTGGGACTAGTTCTTGTCATCAGGTAGAAAAGGAAACGGTCAGTTTGTTTATTAAGCAGCTGATGATGCTGGGAGAATCATAGAATGGTTAGAGTTGGAAGGGCCCTTAAAGATCACCTAGTTCCAATCCCCCTGCCATGGGCAGGGACACCTCCCACTAGACCAGATTGCTCAAAGCCCCATCCAGCCTGGCCTTGAACATTTCCAGGGGTGAGGCATCCACAACTTCTCTGGGCAGCNTGTATTTGTGCTTGGGATTGCCCCAACCCACATTCAGGACCACGCCCTTGTCCTTGTTGAACTTCATGAGGTTTGTACAGGCCCACCTCTCAAGTCTGTCCAGCGGGTCCCTCTGGATGGTCCCTTCCCTCCAGCATGTTGACTTCACCACATGGCTTAGTGTCATTGGCAAACTTCCTGAGGGTGCAGTCAATCCCAACATCCACGTCGCTGACAAAGATGTTAAACAGTACTGGTCCCAGTACTGACACCTGAGGAATGCCACTTGTCACTGCTTGCCACATGGACATCAAGCCATTGACTGCAACTCTTCAAGTGCGACCATCCAGCCAATTCATTATCCATCAAGTAGAAACCACAACATGGTCCATCCGTCAAATCCACGTCCCTCCAATTTAGAGACAAGGATGTCATGCGGGAAAGTGTCGAATGCCTTGCACAAGTCTAGGTGGGTGATGTCAGTTGCTCTTCGCTTATTCACCAATGCTGTAACGCCATCATAGAAGGCCACCAAATTTGTCAGGCAGGATTTGCCCTTAGTGAAGCCATATTGACTGTTACTGATCACCTCCTTGTTTTCCATGTGCCTTAGCAGAGTTTCCAGGAGGATCTGCTCCGTGATCTTGCTGGGCACAGAGGTGAGACTGACTGGCCTGTACTTCCCCAAGTATTCCTTTTTTTCCTTTTTAAAAATGGGAGTTCCAGTTGGTGGGAACTTCATTGGACTGCCGTGACTTCTCAAATATGACAGGTAGTGGCTTGACAACTTCATCGGCTGGTTCCCTCAGGACCCGCAGATGAATCTCAACAAGTCCCATGGACTTGTGCAGCTTCAGGTTCCTCCACTGATCTCAAACCTGGTCTTCTCCTACAGGGGGCAGTTCCTCATTCTCCCAGTCCCTGACTTTGCCTTCTGCAACTTGGGCGATGTGGCCAGAGCCCTTGCTGGTGAAGACTGAGGCAAAAAAGTCATTGGTACTTCATCCTTGTCCATGTCCTGGGAGACCAGGTCTCCTGTTTCCTTCCTGAGTGGGCCCACATTTTCCCTACTCTTCCTTTTGTCACTGACGTGTGTTAAGCTAGTGTTCTGTTTGCTACAGTAGTGGTCTATGCCTGCGTAGGAAGTCTCAGAAACTAGGTGAGGTTTTTGTTTGTTTTTTTGAGACTTAAATAGTTTGGGACTTGGTCCTGTGAGAATTTTGTCTTGTGTGATACTATCATTTATAGTCAGACAAGGAACAAATGCTACAGCTTCATGCCTGAATGTACGGTAGGCGGCTAAGAATATAGCTGCTTCTGCGAAGAGTCTTTGATGGTAGAACTCCTTTTCCCTTTAGTGAACCTGCTGGCATTCTTTAACTGCCCTTTTAGTTTCCTAAGTTTCGGTGGTGATGTTGGTCTTGAGTGATTGCCATAACTGGATGAAAGGAGGAATGATTACAGTGGGGTTTACCATGGCAGCACACATGACACGAAGTAATATTGAATTTGGATTTTAAGTTTAGTTATGTATGATTTGATTAATGTTAAAATCTCTGGATTGTATTTGATACCAGTCTTTCAAATAATTTCACTTTTCTTGTGATATGTATATTACTAATGGCTAGCAGAACAGCATCATCTTTCTGATTGGGACTTCTAAACTGCTGATAGTAATTCACACATGAACTTCTACACACTTAATGGTGTGAAAAGAGTGATTTTAATGGATAGATGCTAAAAAGGACCTCCTAGCCTCTCACGTTTGTGGAAGACACTGTCAGTTTATGGATTCAGTGTAAGCTAAGTTAATTTGTTTATTTTTATCTGTTAAGATAGTTAAAAAATGTGGACAGGACATTGGAATTTGTTGGCAGAATTCCAAAGGGAAATAGTAGGTATAAAGAATTGTGGAATAAAGATGTCGTCTCCATGAAATCTCAGAAGTGAGAGCTTAATGTCAATCACAAACATGGTACAGATCCAAGTCACTTTGGACATTGTATTTTTATAGGAGGAAGGCCAGGTTAAACAGAGCTTGATAAAAAGGTGATTTGACAGTAATAGAAACTTTTCCTTAGTCTTCAGTGAGTTTTGGGCTCAGCTTTTTCTGAATTTGCTAAATGTTCAACAGCAAATGCAATCAAGCCTTCAATAATCTTAAAAATTCAAGGAAATATTTCTCACTGTTTTTATCCAACAACAAGTGAGCTTGAGTGCTAAGATCATGTGTGAACAGAAAAGCTTGCAAATACAACAAAAAAACAACTATAGACCTGAAGGAAAACTTTAAGTGAGTAACTCTGTTAATTATTTTCTGGATGGTAGCACTGTTTGCTGAAAAGCATTTCTGTTTCTGGGCTTTGTGGAGGAAACCTTTAAATAAGGATTTGTATGAAAAGTGGGACAGGCACAGTGAATTGCAATGGATGTTAGAAACCAAGGAGAAAAAAGAAATTGGGAAAATGGGGACAGGGGAAGTGAAATAAGAGCAGAGGCAAGTGTGTTCTTCAGCTTCTCAATATAGTTTTTGGTACTGATCTTTTCAGCCTAAGAACATGTTGTAAAGGGAAGAAAGGCATTAAGAGCTCTGCTGGTCGTGTTGATAGGGAGATAATGTCTTTTTAGTGAGGATGCAGGACATGTCTGCAATATGTTGCCACACAGAGCCTGAAGAAGCATAGTTTGATCTTTGTGTTATCACATTTCCAGAAAATGGTGATTTCATTCTGCTGCCACTGATTTCAATAGCAATGATTATCCTTTTAATTTGTGACTGATATTATGAACATAGCTGATGACATCTAAAATTCTTTCTATTTGTTTACCTTAGGGTTCTGCTGCTGTGCTTCATCTTCTGCTTTTACCCTCACATCTGCAACAAAAATATGCGTCTCAAATGAAGATTTATATGAAAAGACTTTGCCTGTGACAACAACCAGCTTGTAAATGAGATGTGACAAGGTAGAGGGTGGATATTCTGGTTTAATAACTACAATTAATCAATCAATCAATCCATCACTCACTCTATGTCCCTAGGGAAAATGGTACATTATATGGATGCAGTTGCCTTATTTTATGATCTGTTGCATTGCCCTTGGGGAAGTTCAGGTTCTTCTATGTGATAATAATCTGCTCAGAAGTGACAGTGAATTTAAAATACCACCTTTACAACTTCCCTAGACTGGTGGATCATCAGATTGGACAGTATAGTCATGAGTCAGTGTAGATGATCTATAGCTCTATTCTACCCAATGAGAGTAAGAGAAGCTTTCTTGAGGTTTTCTGAAAATTGACTGTAACAGAGCAAGATAAAATTAGGCCTTTTAAGATTTCCTTTATGATGACATACACTTAGTTATATGAACTGGTGAATACAGACAGAGAAATAAACTAGATGGATAATTTAACAGAAAATCTATCTAGCTGTATCTTTTGCAGAAATTCTAATTTAGTCTGAATTACAGATATGGTTACATTTTGTTCTCAATGTTAAACATGGCCTTAAATCTAATTAATTTGTCTTTGAACTTGAAAAGTGATTTCTTGCCATGCGGTATTGAAACCCTGCAGGATGAACTGAAAGGTAAGAGTGTTTTCCTGACAGTGGATGTTTTGACCCTTTGTCACTAACTCTAAACCCCCAGTTGTTTTAACATAACACAGATAGACTCTTTTGTTTGAATGAACCTTTTAGAAAACAGTCTGATTAAACAATTCTGTCTGTTTGTATCACCTGCAGCCTATTTTCTTTTCATTTGTTTTTTCTACAGCTTTTTCACAAATAACAGGATCTTTACCCCTTATTACAGCTTATCTGTTCCTGCAGTTTCTTCCCCTCACCTGGAGTAATAATCCTCTATTTGCAGCACTGTCAGCATCCCCACAGCAACCAGCTGCGATGTCACAGACAGCAGTGGATTATGATTTCTATTAAAGACTACATAAAATTTTAAAACCAGCATATTTTCATAACCCACTGTACATATTGATGAGAAACTAGTCTTGTTGTTCATCTAGATAACAAAATTAAAATCCAGTTGCTTTGAATGTCACAGCACATTAATAGAATGATGAATTCTTCTCATGGTGTGAGCAGCGTAGTTGACAAGGTGGTATCCTCAGTTATTCTGATGAGAAATAACTATTCTCTTGCTATTATTTAGCTCTGATTTTAATATATTTAAAGGGTAGATAATAAAGATGAAGTTATGAACGACTGTATTGCTTCAAAGAAGAAAAGATAATGTAGAGTATAGAAAAACTAATTCTGAACCATTCCAATTTAGCACTATTTTGTTTTCAGTAACACTAGTGGGTCTTGCCAAAGCGATTTGCAGTTGTCTGCCCTTTAGTTAGGTGCACAGTTTTGATTTTTTTTAGGAATTTATTTTCTCATATCTTTTCATTAAAAATATAGTGTGATTTGAAACATTAACCAATTCTGAATTTG
The DNA here is from genome assembly GCA_013397275.1 of Burhinus bistriatus. Lineage (NCBI taxonomy): Eukaryota > Metazoa > Chordata > Aves > Charadriiformes > Burhinidae > Burhinus > Burhinus bistriatus. Next base: position 117,019 of record VYXH01006316.1, on the reverse strand, counting down.
TGAATTGGAATGTCTACACAAATCAGCATTTCAGAGGATGGTGTTTTATTTAGGATAAAGTAAGAAAATTATATTAAGAATAGTAAGAAAAGTATATTAAAATATTTCATTTAGTTCTTTTCTGCTTTCATAGAATTTAAAGTCCAACTGACATTTGAAATTCTCACTCTAAAGTTAAAACCAACAAAGCGTTACTGTCACCTGTCAGTGAGTGAATCAGAAATTTAAGGTATTATTCATGCTTTACCAGTTATTTTCCTCAAAAAGATCTTATGTGGTCACCAAAAAGGAGGCCTGGAAAGCATTTAATTTGATCAGTTTTCAGTGTGTTTTGAGCTGAGCAAGAATCAACTGATAATTTTTAACATGGCTTTCCAAAGGTGAAATGAGAACAGTAATAATTGGGGAGCAAATAAAAGAATAAACCAGTCCAAAATAGTGTTACTTTTCTGGAGGCTTCTTAAGCTTGCATACTTACTGTCCAGGAAATGGTCTGCATCATGAGTCATACTGCATGCAAGATGGCCTGGCAGATTCAGTGCCAAATACTGTTTCTGTAGAATGCGTACGATCACTTCAACTGGTGAGCAATCAGATGCGTCAGTCAGATGTTGGTAGGGCTATCTTAACTGCGTGTTTCTTTCAATATAGTGGAAGCATCCAAAGGTAGGGTAACTATTGGATTTAATCGAGAACTACCAAAACACAGTATGTATGATATGGCAGTTTAAAAAAATGCATGAACCAGATCAGGTAATCACAATAGTTTTACTTCAATAAGTTGAAATATATACAATATGTTTGAAATATATACCATATGTACAATAATTTGTGTTAGCATTTGAACACAAATTACGTTGATTTACATCAAGAATGTGGTTTGGTCAAGGAGATCAGTGAATAAACTGAAATAAATGGCAAACTTACCATGATGGTAAGCACTAGCAATACACCTGTTGCGTAGAAAATCAGCCAGTAAAGGTTGGATTTATCATTTCTGTGCATGGAACACACCAACTTCCGGTGTATTAGAAAGACTTACTGCTGTCTCAAGAACAAAAACTCGCTATTCGGGATCAGCAAACAATTTCTCTAACTTGCAAAGCAACTTACCTGTGTTACCATGGTATTTACAGATATAAGAAAAATACCTGGACTGAGAGGATAATTTGCAGAAAACAAGTTAGTTGATTATTTTAGCCCTTGATTTTGTTTGCTTTGCAAGTTTTTATGTTTCAATTCAGTGGTATGAAATTTTAACTCTGGAATTTTATTCCTAGCTATTCAGGGATAATTCATAGCTGTTGTGCATATCCTGTCAGTTAGGTGTACTTGCTTGGATATACTGTGGGATCCTGTTTCTACCCCTCCTTGAGTATGCAAATGCTATAGGCTATGCAAGTATTTTTGGTCGTGACTATTTGTAAAGAGAACTAACTCTGAAATTCTTCTTCTGTAGATATTCATGAAGAAAAACTTGGTTGTATGAGTGCTTTCAGAAAGTATCAACAAAGCTGTTTAAAAATAATAAGTGAATTGCAATGGGTGTTGTTACTCTTTTGTGAGTGAAGTGATTCATTATGTTTCAGTAGAAGAGTGAACAGCTGACCAGATTTTTTGGCTTGAAGATTTTTCAGGGCATAGAGTTCCCTTCCTTTACAAGTACAGTTTTTCTCTTCTTTTTGAAATAAAGTGAAATTGTGTGCAATTTCTTCTACCCTGGAGGATTTAAGAAAAAGCTCATTAGGAAATCCTCATGGGTTTTTTTCCCCCTCTACCCCAAAAACTGTGGTTTCCATAAGAAAATATCCTCTAGTCCATAATGAGAATTTTGGTGCTTTGACTGCCTAAAGCCTGGTACTAAAATCTGTTCTTTTGTGTAGGTAGGCAGTGCCTTTTTCTCCCACAGGTTTGTTCAAAAGAAGCAAAACATGAAGTAACTTCAGTAAGATATTTGTACATTTAAAAGACAAGAAGATCTGTGAATTACACAGACTGTTTTGTGGTTTTGAATATATTTTAGTAGCCTATTAATTTCTCTGTCTTAAGTCTCTCTAATGCTGGTTAAATGCTCAAGACTTGCTTTAATTGCAAAGGCAATAAAAGTTTCGTGTTTGTATCAGGTTTTTTTCTTACATGAGTCACTGCAGTTTCATTGTTTTTATTTTTATAGCCAAAAAAACCCCATTTTTGGATGTATATATTGAAATGAAAACCCACTTCAACATAATAACTCTGAGGAGAATTTCATTGCTTCAGATACTTTACCTGGATTATGGCACATGCCTGTTTTTTAACAGTATTTCTTTATATGTGTGTGTTACAGTGCATACAGCATAGTTGTTATAAACAGGTCACTTCCTTTGGTACAAAACCAAACATTATCTGTGACCAACCAGAATGTATGGTATACATTAGAAAATCCTGCATTTACTTATTATAAGAATGGGTTCATCTATTGATCATAACAAAATTTTCATTATTTTAAACTGTCTGTCATTCACATTAACTAGGATGTGCATAAGAACCATTCTTAACGACTTTGTGTTGTTTCAATTAAGTTGTTCTTAGATCAAATCAAATAATGGTAGGATTTGTGGATCTGCAAAACTGCCTTCCCCATATGGATTGGTATGAGATTATCCCACCAGGGGTTTAGTATCCGGGAAATTAAAAAAAATATATCTGAATGACTAAATGTTTTCAAAAGGAGAAAACAACTACGATAATGAAACTGAGTCTATTTTAAAATGCAAGGCATCCTCTTGAAAGCCGGTACTAAGCACACTCAAAGAAAACATTGTGCACGAAACACTCTGCATTATGATTAGGAAACTAGGTCTCATTTAATCCATCAATATTTTGGTATGTTTAATATTTAAAGAGTCTTTTTAAACCATTACTCAGAAAACCTTGGGATAAAAACGATTTTAGAAATAACAACGCATACAAGAATGGAAGATAATTTGACCTTCATCCACCGTATTGTCGTTAGTAAAAGAAATTCAACTGTAGCAGTAGTCTGCATATATATGTAATCTGCATCTTTTCAAAACAGAAGAATACATCAGAGCATTTTCCATGATTTTGAGACTTTTACAAATCAAGTGCATAATAAAATATGAGACTGTAATAAATGCAGTTATGCATCCCAAATATATGCCAAATGTGTTTTCTTATTCAATGCAAGGAAATGCAGATGGTTGAAGGGAATTTGTTTTCGCTGTAATCAATAGAACCAATTTTAAAGCGTACTTACGGAGCCTGAAACAGTGAGTCATCACCTTCATTTTATCATAATATAGTAAACGTTCCTTATCAACTTGAGTGACCTGAATATGTTTTTCATATTCTGGACTTAGTTTACAAATTAAAAAATATTAGAGGAAAAATATATGTTTTTAAAAAAGGTAATATGACTGTATGATATGATTTGAAAGAACCTCTTGCTATCAAAACTTGCCAGGGACATTGTTTCATATGAATACTCTCTTAGTGTGTATTATTGTTACACTGGACGCCGTGCATACCAAAAGGCATTCAGGAGCTACTGAGCTGTGTAAAGAAACACAAATTGAAGTTGCACTTCCTTTACCCCTTCTGTGCTCTGCCGTGTATTTCACAGCACTGTGTATTTCACAGTACTAACAACTTCCAAACAGCTACTATATCCCTTATACAGGTGTTAAACCACGTATGTAGAAGTTACAATCTGTAAGAATTCTAGTAGGAGGCTGATGATTGTTTCCTTTGAAAGAGGTCCTAACTATGCAGACTTGTGGCTTGGGTAGCTCTTTTCATGTTTAGTTGTGCATGTGTGTGTGTGTGTGTGTTTGTATACCCAAATAGTCCCCATATGTATACCAAATAACACCACAGTCAAATTAATATGAAGAGTTTGGCAAATCCTTTATTTGTGCATCGATATTATGGTATGGTCTTTAACTTAGAGGATCACATAATTTTCAGCCCCTCAAATGTATGTTGCTTTAATCATTATGAGGATATATAATGAGGATATCAGTGATTTATGTTGATGGATGATGTGGAATGCATGTTATCTCTATCTGTTGCAGAATGTGTATAGTGAAAAGGCAAGCCACTGCAGTTAAAGGTCACCTTGGAAAACCTCTGCTCTGTCACATGGAGACACATGAATAATTTAACATACCAATAGAGATCTGCTTAACTTAATACATACAATTAGATATCCAAGTTCATGTGAATTAGATAACTTGCTATTAGTTCTCAGTAACCCGTTTTTTGTGCTTCTGTTCACAGGATTTCTTCAAGCAAGGGGTACAACATTGAACTTCTTATTGAATCCAGAGGCCTGTTTTGCAGAATTGCCATGTACTGAGTTATGTGGTATCAGTCGCATCGTTCAAAGTGCCATAGAATGCCAAATACTCAGAAAAAGTAACTGCTTTAAAGCAGACTCCTCAAATGAGTGTAAACCGTTCACATTTGCAGGGACAATGAATTACAGGGAGAACTAAAATGCCGTGCATAGCTAGCTTTGACCAGCAGGATAAGTAGTCCAAAGTGAATTCACACATGTCGTAGACAAGCTGCTACTGGCTTGTTTAAATTCTGTGGATGTCTTTATGTCACATTACTGTCACCCTGTGATAACACGGTAGGCATATTCTCTGTGCCTCAGTTCTCCACTGGAGATAAGGGAATACTACTTTACATCGTGATGGTAAATTGATTGGTGTCTGTTAGTCATTCAAATGACACAGGGAAAAGCATCACAGAATAAATGATGAAGAAATCAGTAATGAGGTATTCAAAGCAGGTTTTTGAAGTGACAATAAAGACCTGTGGCATCACATTAAATAATGGAGATAGAATAAAATATAATACTTTTTTGTTCATTAAGTGAGCATCATCCACCTTATATACCAAAAAAGGTGGAGTCCTGGGGAAAACCTAATATATGAACCAATGATTGCAGAATCAGTGCTGTCAGATCTGCTCTTGCAATTGAGTAGAAAGTTATCTGAGTTATTGCTGTTCAGTTTTCCCTTCATCTGAAAACCAGGAATCCATTGGACCATAGCAATGCTCCTAGTCCACGTCAGACCAAAAACTAAAATAGGGTTGCTTAAAACACCTTTGGTGATGGCTGAAACTAAGAACTTCTTCCTTTTGTGAATAGTCACCATGTCTCAGGGGATATGATGGTAATCACTCAGCTCAGACCCAGTTGCAGAAACAAGTCTGTGCCCTACATCACAGTGTCGTCAGTCATGTATGCTCTGAGCTCTGCTTCTCTCAGGAATAAGAAAAGCTTGGTAGCACTGTCAGCATCAGGCAAAACAATGTCCAATTTTATGAATATGCATGTGGATTTTCAAACCATGATTAAGAACTGAAGGAGAGGAAAAGATACGTTTTGTCTATCCTTGCTTATTTCAGTCTGCCACTAAAAATTATTATAATAAATTCAATTTCTACATTTGGAAATGTTGTAACATGAATCATGCCACTGCTGACAGTCTGAATTGGTCATGCTCTCAACTGTTTGGAAGAACTCTACAGCCTGGAGTTTCACACGTGTTTCCTCAGTAGGGGATAATCAGAGTTAATGATGCCCAAGTGCAGCCTCTTTATCCAGCAAATAACTTTTAGAGGTATTTCGTTCATTGACACTCTACCTACCTTGAGCAAGCTTGACTTTAATGAGCTTATTCTCTGTAGCAGTTCCTCATATTCAGTTTCTTTTCTAGACCCTGAAAACTGTTTTGTCCACTTTGTAAGCTTAAGCCTGTGACATGTCTCCCAGACTTCTTCATGTTTATGGTGGTGCATATTTGCTTTTCGTTAACAACATCATGAGGGGAAATAATGAAAATGAAGCTGGCATACAAGTTGTCCAGTATTTGACTTGTTCCTTCTCTCTACCCCTATACATCTCCATTGAAGGTAGTCCATCATACCTAGCACCAAGCTGCTGGGAGAAAATACAAATATTTCAGCATGGCAAGGGGAGAGGAGAAGTCAGATTTTTACACTGGAATCTGTAGCAAGAAGTCTTTGTGGTGTCCAAAGAAGACCTGAAGGTAAGAGAATGTTGCTTGGCCATCTGGGTCTGTTTGGGCTTTATTGCATGAGAAGACATTACATGGCTCAGGACTTGGGTTTTTCCCTTCTGCAGTGGCAGACTGCTGTGCAGAGCTGTATCTAGAGTTCTCAAGCAAGATGAAGAGGGACGTTTGAGTACGCAACATGGGGGTAGATAAGGGTGCACAAGTTAGTTACACAGTATGAGATACAAAAAGCTCAATGAATGTGGATGTCTAACAGAAACCAAGCCAATTAGATAGTTGATAAGATAATATACGCTATATAAAGAAAACAAATAGTAAATGGATTTAAGGATGTTCAGATTCTAAGTTGCCATGCATATTTTTACAAATGCTAACATGAATATTGTGAATTCACACAAGGGTCACATAGTATTTCCTTTGTAAAAAGAGATGTCACAACCCTTTTTATATTATGAAAGGCTTTTTTCTGCTTGACTGTTTTTAAATATTTATATATGTATCTCTCCATATTTGGAACTGACTATTTATAGAGTAAAAACTTTGCATTTTGAATCACTGTTTATTTTCAATTTTAAGAATAAATAAATGCAGGAACCAGGGAAGGAAGATTTGATTGCAGAAGGTGGATTTTATTTTAAACATTTTTAAAGTGAAAATGAGCTAAGTATAATAAGAAATCGTGTTTGTCCCTTTTTAGTTTGAATTCTCTCTTCTGTAGGGTATAAGTGAGGAACAATAGAGCTCATAGAAAGATTTTAATAATCTGGTCTGGTAAGTAAGACAATTTATAAGTGTGTGATATGTGTCAGTAACTCTGTGATCTGCTTTTGTTTGGTAACCATGCATTGGTTGTGAAATACTAAAGAGCTCATGTAAGAGATTAGTGCTGTTCGGGACCTTGGGGCTTGGCTCTCGTTGTTTATAGAACGCTTATTAAAGACACAGGTTTTTCTGACAAGTGCGGGGTTGATTGCAGCCTCTATGAGAGCTGCAAACTATGAATGAAATGTTTATACCAGAAGGTTGGAGAGCCACGTGTTATCTGGTAAATTTTTAAACTCTGCTTCCATCAATGAGAACGTGGGTAGGGTCTTAGCAGCCCTCATGCCTCTGTAAGCTGCAGTATTACCGCTAACAAACCCCAGTCAGGGCTTTTCTGTCTGACTGCTAATTGCTGGGATTCTATTTCTGTCAGTGCTTGCAATGCCTGCTTTGGAAGCAAGTGGATTCAGGGCACCCGAAGCATGTATAAATTATTTTCAAAATTCATTAAGATTCTGTATGAACAAAGGAAAAAGGAGGAAATGCATTTAATTTTCGCAGTAGGTCACTGGAGATGATGACCATTTGAAGCAGCACAATGCTGCCAAATGATTGCCAGGGAAGACTATTTCATTGACAGCAGGTGCTCCAATGTAATACTCAGCACAGGTAGTATTTAACATGCTGAGAGGTAGAGAGAGCTGCATAGGAGTGAGTTGCATTATTTTGCTGGCATTGTGGAACCAAGTCGGTTGTGTCTGCTTGATTCTGTTTTGTTTATCAGATAACAGTGAAAACTCATGTTTCCGAGTCTTGCTGCCACAGGTTTTGACATAATGCGTTCTGTATTTTTGTCCCTTAGTAAAGGGAGGTGATTACAGACAAAAGGCTGACTTTCTGAAGCAGTCTCCCGGTGCGTGTGATTGTGTGTGCAAGCTCGGTGTGAGACATCTCCAGAATCACCAAGTGAAGAACGGTGGCAGTGCCCAGGCCGACTCATGCAAAAGCGAGTGTGCAGGTCTGCGGTTTCAGGAGCGCTGAGAAAGCTGAGGTCTCTGCTGTGTGGCAACTCACTGCCCAGAGTGTCTTTAGTTTATAGGTAGGTATTTCCACATTGTAGAGAGGAGAGGGTACCTCTGTGCCAGCCACAACTAGACTGAAATTGGCAGGTAACTCTTCAGAAAACGCATGTGTGTGTAAGATGTAGCAGATTTTGGTTACTGGCTGGATCCAGAGTCCTCTTAGTGTTTGGTAATACAACAAAGGTACCTTCTTTTGCCTGTAAAGTGGTTTGATGATTATTGAATCTTTTGTGTAAATCAGCTGCTGGTCTTTTTCTTCTGCAATATGGATATCTATAAACTAGGCCGTACCAACCACTACTAGCTATTTCACTAGCTGACCATCTTGCAGGAGAGAACAAGGCGAGGATGAGCACAGAAGATGAATTTGTCTTTTATCCCTGTGGGAAGGTTGCCACTGCCAGGTCTGGGTTTAGTTGGGTGGCTGGTCAGTGGCAGGAGTTTGTGCCTTCTAGTGCCGACTCTACTGAGCTTGTTCAGGGAACAAAAGGGTTCCGTTTCTGCTGATGTCAATCTGACTCCTTTTTAGAAGCACTAAATCCAATCAAATAAAAAAAAGTCTTTATGGCATGCTTTACCTTAATCTTTACTTTTGTGATGTGGTGATTTTTTTTTTCTTTTCCCTTTTTAATTTGATTATTCATTTTTTTCCTTTGATTGAATTTGACTTGATCACCTCTATGTCTCATCAAAAAGTGCTTCAGACCTGAGGACAGCTTGACTTCTCCAAGTTCTTCCTTTGAACTTTCAACTCTAGATTTTAATGAGCATCCATCTGATTCTACTCAAGCTGCAGCAGGTTATTACATGTGCTGTGGTACTGATTTAATTGTATGGCTACATTACTTTGCTGAGATTCCTGGAATCTCTGTAACCACTTTGATTTAGTGTATGATTAAAAATTACGAGAATTCTTTTTTTCTCAGAGTTAAGGAAAATATTTTCTAATTCAGGCTGAAATTATAGAAGGAAAAAAGAACATGAGGAGGCAGTGAACATGTGTAGTCTTTACTGATCCATTGGTGGTAAGAATTTCAGCTACAGTGTAACAGGGATGTGCTTTTGGTAACATGTCAAAGGGTTTATCATTGGCATCTTTGGGTTTAAATTTTATTAGGTATTTGTAGCCTCTTCCCCTTGATTGATTTTAACTGGTAGCATGTCTTTTGACAACTAACATTACAGTGTTTATGCTGCTGGCAGTGTCACGATTTACATAGCTGAAAATCATACTTCTTTGATAAAGAGGAATTGCTCTTAAGGCTATTTTATTGACAAGAGATCTACAAACATCATAGAGATTCATTGATACAAATCTCTGTAGCTGATTTTAGCTTCTAAATCTTATTACTGTATGTTCCTGTTATTGCTGAATTCACTGTTTCTTTTCTATTACAGTAAAGTCTTACTTTGAATATAATTTGTATTATTTTTCTAGTTCATTTTTGTGGTTGAATTTTTTCCCCGTGAAATTATGAAGAGCTTCAAATCAAAACAATGATGGCATTAGGAAAAACTAATTTATGAAAAAATTTGTTCATAAGCATAGCACTGATAAAGCAACAGTATATAGGGAGATTTTTGGTAACCTGCTTAAAATTATTTTTCTGTTGTTCTTTGGAAATAATGGAAGGAAGCTGCTATGTAGCACAAATCAATATACCTTTTGATACAGGAAAAAAAAATGCCTTCAATTTGTGTTCTAGTTAAAGTCTGACATTCTGTCTAAGAAGAGGGGATCACAATTTACAAAATAAAAATATTATTATGAAAAAAGTCCAAATTTCTCACAAAAAATTCTGGAAAATGTAGGGATATCAATTTGAAACAGGAATGTTGTTGCATAGGAAAGAATGGTGGAGAAAGATTATTTTTTTTTTTAATCGGGAGATTTAATTCCTTCAATAAAATAATGAAAGTGCTTTTCCAATTGAAGCATCTTCCTTGCTTTCTGTGTAGCCAGCCTGCTATGTTAATTATTTATCTGATATATTTTTAAAGCTGAGGAGTGGTTTTAATCACTTTGAATCTCACAGGACTAATTTTGTGTTATACAGTGATTTACACACAGCAGTGTTTCAGAAGTATCTGGTTCCCCTTGTTTAATATTTATGTCTGAGGATCATAATTTGATTTTTCTCTTCATGAGGATGATGTACAATATTATTTGACATTTATCTTGATTCAAGGAGAATGTTACTTCATCTTTGCTTGGCTTTGTAATATCTGTCATTCAACGGAAGGGATTGTCTGCATCTCTGTAGGAAAGAAACTAATTTGTTAACTTGTAATATAATGCTGTTTTAAATGGAAAGATTTGTAGTCTTCCTTTATATGATACTGTTGCTGATGATTTTACTTCAGATTCTGGATTAGGAACTGCCAGTTTATTATCTGACATTCAAAAGTTGTCTTTATAAAACATTGGTGAGGTATGTTTTCTCCCTTCACTTTCTGATGATCTAAAATTCAAATTTTCTATTTTAGCTAAGTTTAGGTTTTAGAATGTAGAAGTGGGCATACACCTTTTGTCAATTAAAAGTAATTTTCTGTGGTAATTTTCTGTCTATGGGTTATGATGAATTTTAAGTGTCCCAAGTTCTTTTCTGGAAAGACACAACATTGATGGTTTCTTCCTCTTCAAACTTAGATACACTTGGAATAAGTTTCCTATGATGACCAGCACAGTCTATTTGCGTGCCCTTTCTCCATTGGTCTGAAGTTCCTTACCGTGTCGGGGTTTATAAGAAGTGGTATAGTTTGCATGTGTTGGATTCTTTGTTTTAGCTAGAACTGGTTTTAGCCAAGACTTCATTCTTTGTTGACCAGAACCTGACCACTGGTAAGTTGTTTGTAGCCATGAGACATCCCATGTCATCACATGCCTGTGCTTTCTAGACCTCACCTCTCATCCCATGCCTCTTCCCTCACAAACTAAATGCTTGCTATTATCTATTAGTTAAAATATGTATATAACAATAGATGGTACACTATACAGTTGCACAAAGCAAAGAAAAGCTAAAACAAATACGGTAGTATTCATTGGGTCTTTAGACAGTGCTGTTGCAGCTGAACAAGCTAAAGCAAAGCTCCTGGCAGACCCAGCAAAGTCCAATGAGTCCTGAAGCTTGCATCGTTAGCTTAATGCAAAGCCTGTTACTAGCAATAGCAGCACCATATTCACTTGGTTGCAAGCCTATACAGAAAATACAAATTCATTTTTTATTTCCATAGAAAAAAAGGAAAGATTTCTGGTGTTGGAATGAGTTTTGGGAAGAATTACTTGTGGTGTCACAGTAGAAGACAAAACATTATCTTTTTCTCGGGTCACACATTCTCGAGGGTTTTCCCAGCCCTTTTTCAAACTCTCACTCTCCCTGTCAGCGCCAGTCTTCAGTGGTCTCAGCCCAGGCTTTCAGGTGGGAGGCAAAGCATAGGAAGCTGCCCGTAGGACAGCAGCTGACCTGAAGGATCTGAGAAGCGTACTTCATGGGAGGAACAAATGCGCTTGTCCAGATGACTAAGACAACTCAGCTCCACTGCTTGAAGCAGAAGCCATAGTTATACTCTCGTGTCATCTCCTCAGTCCCAGATTTTGGCTCTGTTTGTGTGCTCTGCTCAGGGTGTAACCATATCCTGTGTGAAGACAGAAAGGACTTTCTTGCCTTGCATACCACCGTATATCTGTGGCATGGAATCCAGGCAAATCCAGATGAATTTGATCATTCTTGCTCTGTTACTTTGGAGTATTCAGTTACACAGGATAGCAATTGTAATTATATGAAGGATTTTTGTATGCTAGTTAAAAATCTTTATTATTTCTATATAACAAAAATCTATATTATTTCTCTTATCTAGAGAAAAATCTTGTCAAGAAATGATTAGAAGTTGTAACTTAAGGAAACTGGTGCTGTCACTTCTCAATTTTTTGGAATAGAACTTTATTCAGATGTATGCTTTTTCTTTAGAGTTGCCAAAAAAGAAAATTGAATTTTGTTCTTTTGAGGAACAAAACAGGAAAAACTACATTTTGTTATTTGCCATCTACGGGGGGAAAGATCCGCTTCTTTCCCCTCTCAAGTAAGCAAGTCTATTGGTCCCAGGATGTTTTAGGTTTGCACATGCATGCAAGGGAAAACGTTAATGGGGTTATGTGGGAAGTAACAGGATTATCTGAACTTTTTTTAATAGGAAGGTTGCTGTGTGGCCAGGAAATTACCCCAGCCTAGTAACGAAGATGAATTGCATCATTTAAAGTTCAAGATAACACTTAACCATATCTGTCATCAGATCATAAACTCAACCCTGATGTGGCCCCTCTGTATGCATCAAGTGCAAAAGGCATACAGGAGGCAGAAGCTTTACTTAGTTCAGGGGACTGTCTGAAATATTTTCATTCTTTGCACCCAAGTGTGGTCTCTTCTTAACCTTTTCCACAAGCGCAACAATTACGTGCTTCATCTCTGATATTGTACAGTCCTTAATAATAAAGTGCCTGGTTATGTTAAATACCTCTTTCTTTCAAAGTCAAAGCTGATATTCTACATTACCTTTTAAAGGTAGAAATTATGTTAAAACTACCTTTCAAAATCTTTGTAATGATTCTTCCAGTTGCTACCATGTATCAGTACACCTTACACTCAAATGCAGAGAGTAAGTGCTCTGCTTTTAGCTCAAAATACTTCATGGTACTCCTTTTCTAAAGCTTTTTCTTGGATTTCTAGTTTGTATTACCATTAATTTCATGGTTTCGCCACTTCATTTTGTTTTCAATTTATGCATTTTGATTTTAGATTATTTCAATTGGAGGGCCTTAGTAAGCTATGGAATTGTGCTTCTTACCTATAATTTATACATCTAGACATGCTGTATTACAGATATAAGCAGGAATTTTACTTTAGTCACTTTTTCAAATATGATCAGATATATGGCAATTTCTTGTGATTTTCTTTCCATTATTTCTGATTAATTGCTTAGACTTGCTGAGTGATAACGCCTGTTGCTGATGCTTATAATTGCATATCGATCTATTTATTTTCCAAAGTGACTTTAAAATAGAAGTTGCTGTGGAATATTGTGATGATGCTCAGTAAACTCATGTTGACAACTCCAAGGAAATTCTATAATTAAATTGGTAGACATGACTATTAAGTGAGGAAATACAGTATTCTCAATTTTTGTTTAAACATGGAAGATAAGAGAATTTTTTATACTAGACTTACCTGAAATGGTTGTGGTTATGGTTCTTTACATTGAATCTGCTTTAAATGTTATACCTTCGTTGCCCTGTAAGTAGTTGTGAATTATGGCTGTCAAGCCTGGGAACAGAAGAAGAAATTATACAACTCATTGTACAAACAAAAAAAGAAGAAGTCATACAACTCATTGTAGAAACCACCTATGTGAAGTATTCAACTCCTATTTGTTGTGGATCTTCTTACAACAATTGTTGTGGAAAGAGAACAGTTAACTGAATAACATCTTGTATTTTATATAACATCTGAGATGTTGGCTGTATGATGTATACAGCATGAATATATGTGTTTGTTTATTATCGTTTGAATACTTTTTATCATAGGTATTTGTAAAAAGTTTCAAAATGTTGTATACCTAAAGGGTGTGGGTGTTCTTCAATTTTAAGTATTCCTTCCTTAGATTATAAGACCACCAAAGAAAAACTAAACAAAAAATCAAACAACAAAAAAACCCCAAACCACAAAAAAAACCCCTGTTTGTCCCAGGCTGGTGTACTGTACCAATAAAATATGATCTCCATTATAATAACCTACTTTATGAAGATTAAATGGTTTTGCAATTCAAACAAGGTAAAATTGGTTTAAAGCAAAATCAAACACTAGTTTGCTAGTTTAGGATTTGAATAGTGGAATGAGAAATCTTTTCTTATATTGCTATTGTGCACTGGTCAGCTAAGAAGTAATTGCTTTTTATAAGGCAAATTTGCTTTTACTTTTCCAAGGTAATGAAATGAACCTGAAACATTTCCTTTGAAATCAAAGTCACTATCACTCAAATGTCACCAGCAGAATTCCATCATATAGTTTCAGCAAACACATAATGAGAAAGTAGTGCTTGGAAATGATTGACAGAATTCTATTAGAAAGCTTTACTACACATTCATCCCTAATTATCTGTGTTGTAAATCAATAGTGATTTGTTTTTTTCATATCTATGTGTTACTAACATGTACAGAAAGAGACATCTGGAAGGTATTTGGAGAGAAATAGCTTCAAGATGTAAGTTGGAAACTGCAAATGCATTGAGGGAAGATGCTCTGAATTTGTTGTTTGTTTTTTTTTTTAACACTTAATGAAATTCTGTGCAAAAAAGTATGCTCAATGACACAAGGAGGTCTTAAAATATAATATGCAAAATTACTCAAGGAAAAAAAAAAATACTCCAAGATCGAATCAAATCTTTAAACAGATACGTGTAAAGGTCTAACAAAGAAATTAATTCCCAAGAGTAAAGCTATTCTGCATAAAATCAAAACTTCTTAAGGGAAAAATTATGTCACATATAGTTTAGCTCCAATCCAGCCTGATAATCTGTTCAGAAGAGGAGACTTTACCAGTGGTCTAGAAAATGCTTTTTAGGGGCAGAAGGACAAGGGATGTAAATTCGATTTCCGTGAGAGGGCTGCATGCTTTTAGCAAAATAGATATTTGAAGGAATATTGCAGTAGGCCCATAGAGTAGAACAAGTTTCAGGCCCATCCCAATGATTCTGACATATTTGTTCTTTTAAACAAGAATGGACTGAAGGCGAGGGCCATAAAGTTAAAATGTGAATTAAAAAAACATGGTTTCATGCTAATGTAAAGCTATTATGGCATTATCACGGGAGACAGTATTTAGAGGATGTTCTAAAAGTTGCTCAGCAACTGAGGAGGAAAACTAACAAATATAATACCACTATGGCAACACTGAAGCCCAGTGGCATGACTCACATGATTCAATATTTAGCATATTGGGGAAGACTTAAGTGGCAGAAGGGGAGGAGAATGATGCTTTGTGCCAAATACAGGTTTAGCTGTTTGAATTACCAGTACTTTGGGAAGCTTCCAGTAACAATGGATAAATCTTGCAAGAACTGAAGCACAAAATGGTAGCAGTGGGTGTCTGCTTTATAATGATCAGGCCCAAGAACAGAATGACAGTTCTGTAAAGGTTTATTTATATGTAGTAAGAAAAAAATATACTTCACTGTGGAGATCATGGAAATTTTTACATGGAGTTTTCATGCTAGAACTTGCATTTGACTAATTTGAAAGTGATTTCAAAATGTCTCAGTATCCTAGAAGACAATTCCTCACTCAATTGCATGCTGAATATTACTAATCAAAAAATGTTAATTTGGACCTCATCCAGACTGAAAATGAAGACTCAGTCACAGCTCAGTAAGACAAAATTAAATTGAGATAATAGAAAAAAAATTGAGAGTTGTATAAAATATTCAGTGAATAATATAGAAAAGCCTAATGCCACATTTGATCCCCTTTTACTTTTGAAAACAGCTTTATTTTAGGGAGAGGTTAGATACAACTCTATAATGTTAGAAATCTGGGTTTAATCAAAGGAGAAGTACAGAAATAGAGAAAAAACTAAGTGAGAGGGAAGAATTGCAGAAAGCCAGATGATGGGAAAGAAAAGAACATTAAAAAAAAATCTACAGCTGGAAGATTTTGCTTAAACGGGTGTAGTCTGATAATGGTATTGAATCGAATTAATGCACTTGGAATAGTGAAACTAAACAGTTATAGAATCACCTAGGTTGGAAGAGACCTTTAAGATCATCGAGTCCACCATAAACCTAACACTGCCAAAACCACCACTAAACCATGTCCCTCAACACCATGTCTACCCATCTTTTAAATACCTCCAAGTGATTCCACCACTTCCCTGGGCAGCCTGTTCTACTGCTTGACAACCCTTCCGGTGAAGAAATCTTTCCTAATATCCGATCTAAACCTCCCCTGGTGTAACTTGAGGCCATTTCCTCTCATCCAATCACTTGTTACTTGGGAGAAGAGATGTTATGTTATATCAAAATGGAGTAGATATGTGCAATTACTAAAACTCAGCTAAGGATGAACTAAATTAAACAGCTGTATCACACTTGTGATTGATGATGCTGTTAACAATGCATGGAATGTAAATACATTAAGAAAAGGATACATAAAAATATTGTATGGGTAAATAACTGAATGA
Organism: Burhinus bistriatus; assembly: GCA_013397275.1. NCBI lineage: Eukaryota > Metazoa > Chordata > Aves > Charadriiformes > Burhinidae > Burhinus > Burhinus bistriatus. The sequence continues at coordinate 100,891 of VYXH01006316.1, read as the reverse complement.
ACATAACAAATGTTATGAAAAATGGAAAGGTATTCAAAAAACCCAGCTAATTTTCAAATATTTTTTTCTAAAGATTGCATTAAGAAGAACTTCAAAGTTGACATTTTGTTACTTCATTTTTCAGAATAATGAAAACCTCTTCTTTCCAGAGATCAAAAGAAAATTAGTACTTTTTCCAAGTGTTTCAGAGTTTTCATCTTTATTTAGTCCATGCAAAATAATGGAATGATTGAGAAAAAGCTTGAATAATGAAAGTGGGAAGTATAATTAATGACTCCTGAAAAGGCTTGATGGAAGATAGATCTTACCAAGTTGACTTGGTATAATTTTTTATGTCATTTAGATTGGCTAATACAGGCAATGGTGTTTTATGTGATAGATTCCTGTAAGCACTTGTTTAAGATTTTGGTTGAGAAAAGAGAAGGATGCTAAGTCATGTTGAAGACTTTGAATAAAGTGAATTCATACATAAGTTAGTAGTTCTGGCAATATTTGGGCTAGTAATAGATTTGTCAGACTATTATTTGGAATGCTTTTCTCAGTGCCCAGGAAGAAAACATAAAACGATTAAAAGTGAGAGTGCAGTGACAAGAGGTATGTGGGGGAATAATGAATAATAATTACAAAATTATACTGGTGCTTGTATAGTCAATTGAATGGTGGTGTTATGGCCAAAGGATAATACAGTTTTAGGTGTTGAAACAGAAAATCTAAATTAAAGATACTATTTTTACTTCACTTGTCGCTTTTATAATCAAAGTAGAATAGTGTGTTCAGGTTTGGAGTCGACAGCTCAAAACAGACGCCGATAAATTGAGACAGGTTCATAAAGCTGTGACAGCGATGGAAAATACACCTCGTGGTGAAAGATAAAAAGTATTCCATGCTGAGTGTCAGCAGAAAGAGCGTTAAGAATCAACTTGACCAGTACATAAGCATTTCCAGAGAAAACACATCCAAAAATATGCAATGCTTAGAATTTAGTCTTATATACTTTTTTTTTGGTCTTTATTTTAAATTGGCATTTTCTGCAAGAAGTCATTAGCCATCAACAGAAACTACTAGGCATTGGTCTGGTTTTTTTCCATCAGTGGAATTTTAAAATTAGAGTTGGATTAATTTTTTTCCAGAAGATGGTCTAGTGTAAATGTTGGGCATGCTGGGACCTATACCATGCAAAAGACTGTGCTAGAGAACTAAGAATATTCTTTACAAGTTGCTACAAAATAGGACTATAAATGGCACCATGGTCCTCTAGCACAGAATATTCTACTAAGAATATTCTTGTGGAAATTGGCAAAATACAATAGTGTTGTTCCAATGTTCAGTTAATAAAGTACAATGAACTTTTGTCTGTGCCTCACCGTAGCCTGTAGAATGGCTGAGCACCTGGAGAAGTAGGAGAGGTGTGAGGCCTGATTCTCCCATGCTGTGCTCCTTTTGTTAGAAAATGCTGTAGAGCATTGTTCTTTTTGTTTCTGGGGTGACAAAGAGTCTAGTTTGTTGAAACTGTCTGTTGTCCAACTAGAATGGGTGACTGGTAGTGGCATTATCCTTACTTTCTCCAGACTGACTAAGGTAGTCTGGAGCAAGGAGCATCTAATGAAGCTGTGCTGAGATAATGAGGAAGACCAGTCTGTTCAGTGGCACATGTAATCGAGCACTCTACGTTCATATCAACCTGTGTCCTTTCAGAAATAAAACAAATAACTTTCTGTGGCTGTTACCACAGATTTAGCTGAATCAAGTTCAGTGTGGTGGGAGCTCTCAAGTAGGTGAATCTTTAGCTGATCCTGAAGTTTGTTAGCAGTACACATGGTCTTTCTGAAGATTAACGAAACTTCTGGAACTATAAATGTGTTGATGCTTCCCCCCCCTGCCCCTGAGTGTGGCCATATCACCTGGGACAGATTTTATTTCGGTGCTTATCTGAAGCCTGTAAAAAGTAAAATGACATACTGATCCTATAGGAATTTACAGAGATGTTTACTTACTGGAATATTCTAGTTTTAATTAAATCTCAATCAAATTACTTATCAAGCGTATTTCCTTCCCTCTCACTTATATTTTGCAGGAAAAAAAAGATACAAATCTGGATCCTTTGAATAAATTTGCATTTTTTTCAATAACTCAATGAAATGATGCAGATTTAAACCATCTGTCCTCGCTGTCTGTAAGGATGGAAACTGTCTGAAATTCACCTCCAAGACAGTTTAAAAAGTGTCTTGTGCAACATCAAACCTCCCAGATTTGTCGATGAAGGAATTTTTTCTGCTAGTGTATAGGTAAGATTTTTTTTTTTTTTTTTTTTTTCTTTCTAACCAGTAGTTGCAGTTAGACTGTTATAATTTGCCTTGATAACATTTGGAGTCTTCTAGGAGGGTGGGTTTTTTCTTGTGAATTTTTTTATTTGGGAATCATTAAAGAGAAGCAAACCAAGATTTTTTTGCGCTATAAGGTAATTTTTTAGGTAGGCAGTTAGACGAACATGGCAATGGAAGTAGTAAAACCTCTCCTACATTAAAAAGGTCTTAATTTCCGCAATAGAAATTTTGACTGGGTTTATGGTATCTTGCATGTCCTCTGCCCTTGATAAAATTCTGTGTGTATTTGTATACCAGAAACCTGAAGAAAACTTACAGGAGTAAGTGGCACTTTGTTCTCTTCAGCATTTACATTTTGGTCCGACTATCTTGGGGATCAGTGAGCTGACTTAATAATAAAATACTGGAGTGCTGAGTCATATTAGCAGGATTCATGATGATGTTTCTAAAACTATCAATTTTTAGAACCTTTGCATAACTTAAAAATCAGACTGAAAGTTTTTGTTTCAAAAATTGTATTTACAAAACCATTTTATAAACACTCCACTCAAGGACACAGGCAAATATAGTATATTAATGTTATTAACATTGAGTAAATTGAGGAAAATAGCTACAAAATAGAGGACGCCACAGTTTCTGTTGTTAGAATATGTCACAGCTGATTTTTCTAATTAGAGGAGTACACGACTGATACAAGGCATAAATTGGATTGACTCATAAGTAGCTAATATTATTAATTGTTTAGTATTAAGGAAATGCTGCTGTTAGAAGGAAAAAAATATCAGACCATACTTAAACTGAAAATAGCACTCCTGTCACCTAGAAGCGTTTGTAATGCATGATGCCGAAAGCTCATGTATTCATTTTTTGATGGTGTGGTTTACTCTAATGTGGTTCCATGATGAAAAGTATCGGCTACTTTCAGTAATATGTATTTTCCGTAACTGCTCGTAGTCTGGCAAGAAATTTCATGCTCTTTAAAGGTGGAAAGGTTTTCCTTTTCATCCTTTGAGATCTATGGAACAGCAAGTTTTTAATAGGTGAAGAAAGTCCCAACCAAACAAAACCTGCTGCTTCCTGGAATTAGACCTCTTGCGGTTGATAGGCATCAGGGATGTTTTTGTGAACCACATGGGGTTCCCACTTAAGTTTTCCTTTGTTGCCTAATTGATAGGCAGACCAGCTATACAGTGGGGCTTGAACCTCTGTACTATGGTGCTTTGTAACGATGCTTAAGATTGGGCATGTTTGGGGCTGCATGTAATTCTTCTGGTTCAGTAATGTGCTGTTGATGCACTTCCTTTACCTGTAAATATGGTGGAAGGCATGAGGCAATGAAGAAGTGGAGAAAATAGATGCAGAAAACAAAGCACCTGGCTCACTTTGCAGGTTTATTTACTGAAGTCAATTGTTGAAACCGCTCAAAAAAGGCCTTTAAGCTGGCATTTGTGAAGCACGTTTCTGAAGTGGTGGAAGTGTGTAGGATGGATTCCTCACAGTGCTGCACTTCATCAGGGGTTTCACTTATGATTTAGTCAGTCAGTTTGGATAGTTTAGAAGCAGTTCATGCCACGTTCAGTGTGAGGCTCCGTCTACGTATAAATGGATCTGATTTAAATGATGCTGTATTTTTTTTTGATCTTACAGAAATCTGCATTGCAGAAAATATCAATATAAAAATATTTAAAGATAAAGTGAAGGTGATTGGATCCATGTTTTCTGCTAAAACTAGACCATCAATCAAAAAATAGGTCAGGATTTTAGTACGATATAACGCTTCCTCAGAGGAAAGAGAGGGATCTGTTTTGCAACTCAATCAACTCTTCGTGTATCAGTAGTAATGTACAGTACAGATTGTTATCAACACCCCTCTGTTCAGTCTGCATCCTTTCATTTACAAAGGAAAGAAACAAGCAACAGAATAACGCAGGACGTACACATTAGGAAGTTTGCACCTACATTGTGACAGTTTGATTTCTCCATAACATTGTGGGGGCTGTACATAGTCTATAGTTGTGTGTGATTTCTTGCTATTTTCCACCTCGTGGAATACCATGATATTGGCATGATATTGAAGGAACAATTAGAACGTTATTTTACAGTTAATTTAACACTTGTATGGTCCTTTTACTGTTAATGAAAGACATTGTTGCCTTTTAAAGCCTTTTAAGTTTGTCGTGTATCTCATAAGTATTCTGATCAAATTTAATTTTGATATCTATTTTAAGCTGAAGTACTGTAATTTTTGCCTGCATAAGTAGGAATGGCTAGTGGCACTTCTTATTTGTGGTATACTATCTTATTCTTCTGTTGTGTTGGTGGATCTATTGATTTCAGAGTATAGTAATAGTATGAGACTTAGCTTTTTGATGTCTAGTCTCAAAAAGGGCAGAATGAGAAACAAAGGTGCTTGCCAAGCATTGCAAAGAAATAAAGAAAAGTTACTGTGAAAACAGCTTCTGCACAATCCTGCCATTATCAGAAGAGAGAATAAAGACCTGTGCCAGAGTCTTCCTTTTGGCAAGGGCAGGGCCTCATGCTGCCCATGTAGCTCTTACGTTTTTGCTGTCGTCCTTGTACCTCTCTTCACTGACTGAATTGTCTAAAATAAGCATGAATCAGACAACAAAATTTCTAGGATAAAAGAAGTAGATGATGCACGTCTTTCCTGTGGCTTACCATTCTCTCTTGTGCTGGTTCAGTGTCTAAGTGTATTGGTATGAAAATAAAGGAAACTCTGGTCTTTCTTCCTTTGGTTGTCGTCTTCATTTGAGAAGCTCATCCAAAATCCACTGACTTTGTTGGGAGTCTTTTACCTTTTGTTAAACTATTTAACTTTAACTGTTAAACTATTTAACTGTTAAATTATTAAACTTTTACGTGTTAAACTATTTCATATGTCTAGTGAAAATATTGTGTGTCATGTTGATTAATCCAGTGATTTTTGCCGTATTCTGTATTAAGCTGATATTTACTTCAGTCTGAAGGTACTGTTCATGTGTTTTGTGAGAGAATGAGAAAGTTAAAAATCAGCTTTACTAACAACTTCATGTAGTTCTATTTTTGCTTTCCTTACTATGCTTTACATATTTACTCACTGTATTGCATTGAATCATCAGAAACATCATCCCTGCTTTTTTNCCTTTATTTCATTTAATCATCAAAAACATCACCCCTTTTTTTTTTTTTTTTTTTTTTTCCAAGGGAGAGGAATGTCTGGCAAGAGAAAGTTGAAATATGCTTCTGTAAATATCCGTTTTGATTTCAAATCCTATCCTTTAGGAAGGTTAGAAAGAAATTGAAAAATCAGATACAACTTTCTGAAGAATGCGTGTTACAGTTGTATTTGCTAAAATGCTGCAAAGAATTTCTGTAGGTTTTTTTTCTCTTAAAACAAAAACAAAACCAGAAACATTTCACGGTTACTGCATAACCACAGAAAGATTTCTCTTTCAAAAGTATGCTGCAACGTTGTCTGGTTTAAAATGATGTCTGTAAACTATACTTTAACTGCATATGAATAATTCTTCTTTTTTGCCCATAAAGTAATCATTTTGCACTTTAATGTTAATTTTGTATAGAATTAAATAAACTGTGGCATATTTCACTACATGTGGATTAAACTAACTTAAACTAACTCTTTTACCAATAAGTACAAAGGTGGTGATGTGCTGCAGTGTGTGAAATAACAGTGCAGGGTACTAGCACAAATGATCTGATTTATTAACAGGTTTCCCAAATCTTATTTTTCAAAAGAAGAATTAAAACATCAGTGATATGCTGCCATAAGCATAGAAGAGTCTTTCCCTTTCTGTGTTGCCTAATGCCACAATCAGAATCGGCTCGTTTCCTGGTGTAATCCATCATGTTGATTTACAAGTGCTGCTACCGTCTGTATCGTGCTAATAGGAAGCTCATGGCATCTGTCTTGGTGCTGAAAGCAAGCCAGCAGCGTAAACCACATGATTACTAGATGATGTACAATCGGTGAATAAGGGAGGGGAAGACTGGGCAAGATTCTGGACAATTTCTGGATCTTGGTCAATGACCTGGAATTACTTGCTTCTTTTTTTATAAAAATGTCTCCCATCTCCTGGATGAGACTATGCAATTCCTCAATGTTGAGACTGATCAGAGTATATTGCATGTTCTTGACTGCATCACAAACTGAACAGGAAAATTTCAATTGGTTGGTTGTTTCTTTCCTACCGTTTTGTGTGTCTCTGCTTTCCGCGTGGGCCCAGCTAATGCTGCCATAGTTAGTTCTAACCTCTTCACTAATCACTGTGAAGATGGATGAGAGATGTTCTGCAGACTTCTCCTTTGAATCCTCTTCTATTCTACTTCCTACTGGTTTAATGAAGGGAGAATTTGATTTCTGAAATGGAGAATTTGATTTTGCCATCCCAAAGGCAAATCTTTTTCAAATCTCTCTTCTTTTCCTCCCCTTAAGGAATTTTTTTTCCTCCTAAATTCAAGAGCTTAGTATCTTTTATGTGAATGGTAAGCTGCATTTTATTTCTTTTTGTCTTCTGTCATTTCTCTACCTTTATCTCCATAAAAGCCTCTAATTTTTAAGTCGGAATATGTTTGGTTTTTCCGGTTGAAGGTATGTTCAGAAAAGCCTTTGCAAAGAACACTGTGCAAAATGCAAAATAACATTTTAGAGGACCTTATTTTAGTTTCTTTCAAGTGATCAAGGCCATTATTCACTTCTGGATTCTGAATGGTACCTAGTTGATGCAATTAGAGCAGAGGCTGCTAAGAAAGTTAGACCCTAAAATGAGAACATCATCATTCGAAGTTCTGTCTATTTCAACACTGGTCCTGGTGCAGTATGTCCCTGTTGTGGATGGAGTGATGCAATTCACTTGTAGGGAGAAGCAGCAATATATTTATTGATATGAAACAGGCATTTAACAGAATTTGATGGTAAATGCGACAGTGTTTTAACAAGATTCAAGATGGCAAGGCACACTTGGTTATTTACTGCATAGAGGACGGGGTCAGACAGAACTGTCAGGGAGACCATCCCATTGAGTTATGAGGTTCAGAAAGGACCCCCTTGCTTTCTGAACTCCTTCTCAGAGAGGAGTCTAGGTGCAGCTGGATCCAGTCCTAGTTCCAGACTTGGTCAACAGTTTATGTCTAAAGGATTATATATGCGCGATCAATCCTTTATATCACTTAGCTAAGATTACAAAGTTCAGCAGTCTTTTAGTCACCTACTGAGGATCTATTGTGGCAAGGAATCTCTGAACCTCGAGGAATAACCTTGAGCGGCGTCCCTACTTGAGGGGAGATCCTGGCATGCAGCCCACTGCCATGCAGGAGATCTCAAAGGGCTCTTGGGCTTTTCACTATTTATGGGGGTAAGATGATTAACCTATAGTCATATTTGCATATTGACCACAGAACCAGCATTGCTCAAGTTAACCCTTGGCTATTGTGGTGTTATCTGCGTCCCCGAAACCACATTAAGCCCTGGATGGAGCTATCATGACTACATGCACCCACTGTGACCACCACAGGTGGTTGTCGCTTGGGCAGGGTTATGGGAGATAAAGATCAGGTTGGTGCCTGGGGAGGGGGAGCACACCGTCACATTCCACCCGGTGACTATAGTCAATTCACCTTTTTCTCACAGAGTGGTGGTACGGCCACCTCTTGCCTCTATGCCATAAATAGTATATTGATAATTTATGGGCTTACAGGTGCGCGGTAAGTAGATAGTGAATTATGGCTATTTGCTGTGTATTAGCTTGTATGTTTTGGATGGTTGGAGTTGAGTTATTTGTTTTATCATGTAGCAAACCTTCATATAAAATATGATTATAAGCAATAGGCACATTAATGTGAGAGTCAGCAAAATCACAACTGTGTGAAACATGAGATTAAAAACTCCCGTTGCGGTTGGTGACCGTCCAAGAAGAGTTTCCTACCAATGGTGTTCTCCAACCTTCTTCACTCTTTGCAAGACATGATGTATCTCTTCTGTGCCATGCTGAATGGTGATTAGAGTTTTGTAATGGACACATTGTTTCAAACTCGTTCTAGCAGTTGACACAGGTCATTGTGTTGCAGTAGTTTCTTCATTAATGTAAGATTCATTCCAATGGGAGTAGACAATAAATCTTCACTCAATGTATAATTAGTTTGTAACAACTGGTAAGACATAACAGGAGCTGAATAATTGCAGTCACATCCCATAACTTTAGTAAAGTTACAAACACAAATATTACACAAGTGATTACTTGTATCTACAGTAATGTTATCTATGAATACAAAATCACAAAGCATTCTCATACAAACACATCTTTTTCCAATATATCCAAGTACAATTTCAGGGGTTTCATCAGGGTGTATTTCAAAATGACAAACATTTTGTTCAGTGTCAAGACAAATACCTTAGGCTTTGATGGTGTTACTCTCACAAATAAATCCTTGTTGTTCCCATACAAACACATGCGATAACATCAGCAGTTTACCATTTGCTTCCATTTCATTGGGCCCACGCTATATGTTCTAATGGATAGAGTATAGTTCCATTACAATTTAATCCTGGCACAATGACTGGGTATATGGTGTATATCGAAGCACTGTGCATTGTTAACACAAAAACTGTAGCCTTATTGTTGATGAGGTCATAAGTAAAATTGACTAAATACCACCAGGATTGGAATGTCCTTTCAAATTCAGTTGCGGTATCCCAGATTACCTTTCAAATTTCAGTGGGTAAGCTGCCCTCTTCACATTCTCTTATAATTGCTGCTACCATAGATTGCATCCACAGCTGAGCTTGAATACAACTAAGAGCTAGAGAAACATTATTTTGGGCTGCACCAAGTGCATCCACAGTCAGCTGCTAGTCCCTTTCATTAATTCTTTCCCACTGAGGCAGTATATCTGATCAGAGCCATTGGTTATTTCCCAATGCTAATAGAGAAGACCACAACGGGTGTAAGCAGTGTTGTCAGGGTTTGAAATAGTAACATGAAAGCAGCATTTCCATTTGCCGTCCTGCTGGGTGCTGTAAAAGAACAGAGAGAGTTGTTTCAGAGGGGAGAGTCTGAACAGGTTACCTCGTTAAAAAGAGGGAAAAAAATCCATCATACACTAATTCTATTGCCTGTTGTAATATCTAATACAATGGCCTTATGTTGCCATTTACTGTTTACCCTTTTTGCTGAAGCATCCATAAACCAAATGTTTTCTGTTTGTATACCCTCAGTGAGGGGCAATGCATCCAGAACGGGTGAAGGTTGAAGGTTGTTGTAATGCTAAATTGTCTGTGTTTATAGGCATCTGCAATTTGGAGACCTTAGTGTGTCCTTCAGTTAAGTGCATATTTCCTGCAACTCCTGTTAGGTAGGCACGCTATTTTCTGATAGTGGGTTTTTGTGCAACTCCTTCAGGGGGAGCAGTCCCCTTTAGGATTGCTTCTAGTAAATTAAATGGTCCTCTAGTTTGCACACATTGTCCCCCATGTATTTCTCAACTTGTTTAACTGCTCGGACTAAAGATAAAAGTCCCTTTTCTCATTCAGAGTATTGTTGCTCTGTTAGTTTAAATGCGGTTGACCCCCATCGGGGCCACTTTGGAACAGTTTACTGTAAGTAGTCTGTTCAGCAAAACCCCATTCGGCTATAATAGGGTCGTGGGGGTGCACTGGTCCCGGTGACCTATATGCTTTTAATTCTTCAATTAGAGTTTTCACCACCTCGTTATGTTCCACTCCTAGGATTTGCCTTTCCATAAGAGTGAGTATAATGGATAGGAAATGGTAGAAAATTTAGGCACATGCTTCCTCCAATATCCTAAAGTTCCCATTAATCATTGGAAGTCCTTCCTTGACTGGGGCATTTGCAGCTCTGATTTTTTCCTTGAGGTATTTGAAGGAATCACAGCACTGCCCGCCATCCAACAAGTACCTGAAAAATTTTACTTTTTTACTTGGTCCCTGATATTTTCCAGGTGGAATCTCAATTTCTGCTTTATTTAGTGCTTGCCACACTGCTGCCGCCACTGCTCCCCCCCCAGCTCAGGGGAAGTTCCTCCAATCAGAATATCATCTATTTATTGGAAACTGTGAGAGCTTGGTACTCCAGCAGACGCTTGGAGGAGTGCAAGGCCTCTAAGAATTGTTCAGTATCCTAATGACCACTTGACCAAGAAAGTGTCCTTCTATTTTAAGCGTTCCTTATGTAGACAGGCATATTTTGGACCTGATTTTTTTGGATGATTGCTGGTGTCAGCATCTGATTTCTGTATCTTGAAATTGTGATGTATTTTAATTGATCTTTCGAATGTTTTGATGCAACTCAATCATTTTAAATGTCCATTTCTCCTAGTAGGCTGTAAAAGGGGATAGTCTTAAGGACATCTGATGAATTAGTAGAATTTATAACCTCTTACTGTTCCTAGGGGCAGTAGTGAACTACTGAGGATTACAAGCCATGAGTTTGCCTTTTCCAAGTAACATTGTTTGGTGGTTAGGTTTTGGGGTATCCCCCCCTCCCAGTGTTTGTGATCAGCAAGAAACGATGCAAGTAGGATAACATCTGGCAGTACCAATGGCAAAAAGCCTGGGATAAATGTGACTGACAGTGACAGAGATTCCTTAATAATGTATGCCATGGCTGTGCTGTACTCTGTAAAAAGTTAAGCAATTTCATATAGCTGACAGCTTGTTTAATCTAGATTCCTTTTTTGTGGGAATTAATGTGTATAGTCCCATGATGAGGAAATGTCTTGTTTTGCAGAGACTAGTCTGCTCAAAATATCTGCAACTTCAATAGCAACAGGACGGAAACTTCAGGAGATGAGTTCTTTTCAATTTCAACTATAAATTGAATTTACTCATTGAAGTTACAGGTTTTATGTTCTGTAACAAAGCCTACGCTTTGGATTTCTGCCCAACAGCCAGGGAGTACTTAATTCTTTACAATGTAAACAAGTAAACCTAAAGACAGCGAAGTTTTTTTGGAAAGTAGATGTTTTACTGCCCTCTATTTAAGCATCTGTCTTGTTAGCTGGACTTTCTCGAGGATTCTGGGACCAGTTAATTTTATGGTAGGAATTTTGAAAACATGGCTAGAAATAGTACAATTCAAATCAAATACAGGAGCTCAGCAAGCAGTTCATTATATTTTGGGCAATACTCTTAGTAAACTGCTAAAGGCCAGGATGTTTAGTAAGATCACATTATGGCTATGTAACTCACTTTTCCAACAAAGCTGAGAAATCTCAAGCTGCAACTAAAGACTGAAATTAAAGCATTCAAACATTTTTTTTTTAGTTCATATTGAAAGACTCTGGATGTTTTTGAAAGAAATCCTGTTGATCCTTTTAATTTAAAAACCCAACCATTTCAGTTTTCTTTTCCATGACAAGTTTCAGAACTGAAATAAATCTTGAATTTTTCTCACGGATGGAATCATACTTTCTAACCTTCCGTGTGTTTCAGCCTTCTATATTTGGATAAAACCATGTAGAGATGTGTGAAGGTAATCTGTTATCTGTCAGATGCTGTCTGATATCTGACAGGTGCTATTTACTAATTTTGGCAGAACAATGTATTAAAGCAGTTTAGTTAACATTAAGATACAGGGCATTTATATAGGAAGACTAAAGGAGATAATACATGATTCCAACTGGACTGAAAGGCATAAGAAAATTAAGCATCTTACCTCCGAACTGTTCTGCAATGCTGCAAAAAAAAGAGGAGGCTGGAATTGTTTGGGGCCTTTGGAACTATTCCCAAGGCTCAAGCTGTCTGAAAATTACGAAAAGATTGCTGCAAGCAACACTCTTAGGTAAAAATGGGTACTACAGTAAGGTATCATCAATAGCTACTGGGATCTGGCACATTAGAATCATTATTGGAATCCTAATTCATTTATCCTCATTTCATTTGTGAATTAGCAAGGAGCTTGAAAACAAACTTGGGCATCTCCTACATGTCATTTAGTTTGGTTTGCTAAGAGAAGAAAAGATGCTTTTGGATGAAAATCATGTGCTTATTAGATGTGTATATTTTTAGGAACCTGAGAGCTAAATGTGAATTTGACTTATATTCTCTTTTTTTTTAAGAATAGCTACTTATCCAATGAAAAAGAAAAAAGTTTTATTGTCATATGTCTTGTAATTTTATATTTTGTTTTCATGTTTAAATAATTGGTGACAAAACGTATAACAATTTAGGCCTCTCTATAATATTTGTTTGGATCACAATAAATAAACTATTTTCTTCCATTTTTATTTATTATATCTTCCCATTGACAGATTGCACCTTCTTAGATAATATCTGGAATCTGCAAAGCATCACAAATGTAAGAAAAAATGTATGAATAAATCAGCCTGCTTACTTTATCACTTTTAGATTTTGATTCAAGTGGCTGCCACTACCGCAGTTCTTTTGGGGTCAGACCATTAAAAAAAAATCTACACTGTTGATTGTAGATCTACCTTGTCTGAATGCCTGTGTTCTGCTACTTAACACTTCAAACCAAACAGCTCCACCTGTCTTGCATCTCTTCTTAAAGCCATATTCCATTGCTAAATGACAATTTTTGAAGAAGAATGTGACTTAACCTAAGAAACTAATATGATTGGTGCCTAATGAACTTGAAAACTCTGCTTGCTTAAACCCTTTTTGAAACAAAGTGAGAACATCAGTTCTAAAATTTATCTTTTGAAAGTTTGTAAAGGTTTGGTGGTTTTTTTCTGATTTAAATAAAAGGCATATTTGGTAAAGCAGGTATTTGTTATACTTAAGAAAATTGTACCTCAAAACATTTTATGTAGATGTTTTCAAATATGTCTTGCAGATATTGGGTACTTAAGACCATATTTTCCAAATTGTGTGGGAACAGGCTGATGTATTCCCGTAGGTACCAGGGAAAGCCCCAAACAAAAGTCCAGATTCCTGACTTATATCAAGTACAATGCTAATGGTACAAGTAGCATTACATGTCATCACTCAGTACAGAATTTGGGCTTTTGCTGAGAGAGAACTTGGGAAATATTTTGCTGAAGCTGCGAGTATTTTTCATAATAGGCATTCACAGAATAACTTATGAATAACAGATGTGTAATATAACAAATCTTGTTTTCTGAAGGAAGTGCTCTTGTTTCAAGAGCATAAAGTTGAAACTTTTGTGGTTTTTTTAATTCAGTGCACAAAAGCACATGTGAAGACAGGAGAATCCATAAATAATGCTAAGGTCCTAGGCAGCCTGCCATTCTGACAGTATATTTTATAAACAATCGTAAATAACACTCACTGCAGCATATCAGAGACAATTATACCATGCCATCAGCACCATTTTTCTGATTTACTGGGGTCTTGGAAGAAAAGAAATACTCACCTGCCATGCCAAACTGCAAAGCTCTAATATGGTTGATGTTTTTTTATCAGAGTTCATTATGCTCGGCTCTTGTTTTCTGTGATTTTCTGCTTGTTTTGTGTTTCATAATACAGTCAAGAGTGAACCTAGATTATTGGTTTTGGAATCAAAATGCCTAAATGGCTGAAACAGAGTACAGGTGCAAATCTTGTAGTACTGCTAATTAAGAATAATGCTCTTGTAAGAAGAGTTTAACTGTTTTTCTTCTGACTTTTCTGAGAAAAATCGTTTTGTTTTGGAAGTGTCTCAAGGAGCAGTAGCAAAATAACACAAGATTAGAAGGATAACAGGAAAAGTGGCAGGGTCTGAGTACAGAAGGATTCCCAAGAAAAGGTTATTAGGTGCATGTTTCTGTGATGCAATACAGTGAGGCTCGAGTGTCTTTCTAGGGGAGAAGTGATGTGATACAATGAAGAGCACAGTAGACTGGGTGGTAGGTTCTGCAGTAACAGATGCCAAATAGCTTCACTGGCAAGCGGTCAACTGGGAAAGTTTTCTAGTTAGGGTTGGATTATATATGGCACAAATTCCTAATGGAAATTAGTAGAAATTAGAGCAAACAACAGTCTTGGGAACCTTAACATTTGTCAATCATAAGTAGAAATGCCTAGCCCTTTTAGCTTGGGTATCTAGTACTTTGAGACCCACTGATCCTGTTTAATTTTTTAGAGGAGAAAGTGGGTGGAAATTCCGGGGTATTTTCCTGGGTGAAGAGGTCAAACAGAAGTTTAGAAGCTACATGTGGTATGGTGATCCGACAGGTGATGTTCATGCTCTCATTTTTCCTAATGTTATGGATGTGTAATCTTGAGTTTATTGGGGTATGTCTGCTCTGCCATCTGCGTGAAGCTTGTGTAGGTATACTTCAACTATGCAGCAAGGTGGTATCGGTGCTAGAACAACATATCCTTGACAACCTGAGTCTGAGCCTGTGATAACCTACCCAGGGTTTTGGCTTGATGTGTGGTGAAAGTCTTAAGGCCATTCAGTCTGGTGGTGTGTGTTGGTTTTCTGTTTTAGTTTGGTTTTGGGTTTGGGTTGGTGGTTGTTTTTTTTGTTTTGTTTTGCTTTTTTTTTTTTTTTGTTAAAATTGCCTCTCATGTCTAGATGAATCACAACTACAGAGTAAGTATAGCCCTGGAAATTTAAGAGGTCAGAATTCTTAACCCAGTTGGTTATTGAGCATCCTACAGCACTTAACAAGAGAAAGCTTGACCTGATAGCCTGGCCACAATGCAAGTCAAACAATTTGTTTGGTCTGCTTCCAGTTCCACAGACTGATGTAGTCTTTGGCCAATGTTTTGGAAAGTTCTTTAATGTCATACATAATTTAAAAAGCTGTATTTCTCTAGTGAATTAATTGTATTCTATAGTTCACAAAGCTTTTGAAGAAGCGTTTTGGAAAACTGAAGAGTATTATCTAATGCCACTGTATTTCAAAGCTGATGCTTTCTTCTGGAGTAAAAAAAGAAACAGTATTCTTTAGCTAGCCCACAGCATGCAAAACTTAGAAAGTAGAATTTCATGATTTATGGACACTTTTGACAAAACAAGATGTTCTTCTCTCTTGCGGGAAGTGTGTGTCAGTAAGAAGTGTAATTCAGCAAATTAATGCAAATAGATAGTTATTAGATGGTAGCCATCTGGAGTAGATGCAATATTGCACGGAAAGTTTCTTAAGATGAATTTTGTGTGTCATGGATAGAGGGTTACTCTAAACTGTCTGGTTTGTACAAAAGTGCCTGTATTTTCTGAAGTTTGAGCATTCTTGTAAATGTAAAACAAATATTTCATTTTGTTAAATCAATAATTATAAGACATTTCCTTGTAAATACTGTTTACTTTATCAGTTGCCAAATGTGTTTTCTTCCTAACTGTTTATTTTACACACATTTCAGATTTCTCCAGTCCCAATAATATATTTGGGGTATAGGCTAATTTGTATAAAGAGCTACTAAAAATACTATTTGAGGAATGATGGTGCTGGAAGTTAGTTTGACCAATAAAATGGGACAGATTCACACGCCTTGATAAAGAACAATCCTAGATAATTATCAAGGTGCACTTTGGGCTTCTTCTTTTGGATTCTTCTGTGATTACAAAAGAAATCCATCAGTTCTTCTGATAAGTAAAACGCTTGGCTGTTCCTTGCCTTTGCAGACAGTTTGTTTACAAAATAGACCAATATAAATTGACAATATGCAGGACTTTTTTTTGAAAACTCACAGGATTTATGATTAAAGAGTTTGTGCCATGCTTTTTTTTCATTCTGCATGCTGCTGTGTGCACTAGAACGGTGACTTCCAATTGTGGAAGATATTCCCGTAGGATTTTTCCAGTATACTCAGTGTTTAATCTTTTATAAGACTCTTCTAGCAGATGGCTTCTGCATTGTGCATATTCATTGTAATTTCTATGGACACAAACATTTAATCACTTATCTCTGAAACAAATCCAGAGTTGCATACCACTTTCTATTGAAGCTTCTAATTTAAGGAGGCTTTTGACAACTTCTTACTTCCCAAATGGCTCTTTGTCTGTTGAAGTCCAGGAGCTGACCTTTTATTGAAATAAAATCCCATCCAGATGGAACTCAGCTGAAAATTATTTGTCAGAAGTAACTAAATAGAATCCAGCCCCCACTGGGTTCACTAGTTCACTGGAATTACATCTAGGTAAAGTAATCTAGATTGGGTAGGTGCAGATTTGCTAGGTCAAAAAGAATAAAATAATAAAAAAAAATTAGGTAGACAATTGTCATTCTCTGTAGAATCTCAAAGTCCAAATCTGAAACCCATACTACTAAAAATTATTCAATAGTTATTAAAATTAATACTAGGAAACCTTAGGAGAAAGATGTGATTTTGCATAGATACAAAAAAGAAACTCTTTTTCTTACATCCTCCTAATTTTTTTTTTCCTTTCCTTGATTATGGCATACGATTCAGGGAAGAATGATTCTAAAAACAATCTCTTTTTGTTATACTGATGTGAATGATGTTCTAGTGAAAATTGGTGTTGCCTAGCAAAAATGTCAGAACTGCCTGTGGAAAGTGCAAATCATTGAAAAGATTTATTCTAATTTTTTTGACAGATGAATTCTGGAGAAGAGAAGAAATAATAAAGAGGTAAAAAGGAGAATCAAGTGTCTGTCTTTATATAGCTCTCTATTCTGGCTCAGGCATTTTCTGAGAACCAGGGTTACTTGGCTGATGTTTAACTAGGGGTTAAAAAAATAGGTTGCAATTCCAAATCAATGCCAGTTGTGATCAATTCCTGGAAACTAGTAATTGCCTCCATTGTGTAATTGAAAATATAAGGAGTGCTCTGCAGATTAATGTGACTCTGACTTTTGTTATGTGCTGTAACTGCTTGTGGCAAGCACCAAACCTCTGCTCTGGCTGTGAAACAGGATATAAAATACCAAGCAGGCACTGGCCAGTACATGGTGCGGCGCAGGTATTGTATCCAAAGACAGAAACTTAGATCCCAGAGCAGCGTAGCTGTGTTAGAGTGGACATTTTGGCATGTTGATGTATCTGGGTTAGTTTGTGCCTGGCAGCAGCTCAGGTACTCTTTGCTCATCTTCATCACGTGATATGGACAGGCATCAGAGATAGGTTTTGGGTCATAGTTCATTGTGTAATAATTTGGACTCAGCTCATTGATGTTGAATCATAGGAGCTTTTACATCTCCAGAACAGCCTAAACTCTGAAAAATGAACCCTGTATTGGTGGTGCTGGTCCAGGAATTTACATTTATTTCCTTCAGAGACTTGCTATTTGAGTCTTATCTTCACTAGTTCTGCACTATTTTAACATCTGCTGAGGATCTGTCTCACTTGAATCATTAAAATGGAGAAGTCTAGTTCAGCAGGTTTTGAATTTGAGGAAAAAACCCATCATCCTGAAAGTTGTTCAGGGAACATTGTTGACTTCTAGTTATTATTTATTGACAACGGGGAAGTTCAGGACTGAAAATATTTTGAACTCCAGATAGCCAGTCTATCACCTATTGGTTAAAGACAGATAATACTTACATAGAGACAACATACTGTCCCCCTTGCATAGCAAGATTCAGAGGTACCTGTGATGTCTGGTGGTAATATACAAATAAGTAAAATTTGTGTGACTTTCCCCACCCACCCCACCCTCCCCCCGTTTCAGCCTTAGTGTTTTAAATTTAACAGAATTGTCATCTTAGTATTGTACTGATGTTTGCATTACAGCACAATCTCAGGATGACTTTTGCGTGATTTTTGGGGGTAATTGAGGTTAGGTAAATAAATAAAGCTGTACTTAGAAATATTTAAATATAGTATTTTGTAATGTTAATATTCATATACTAGTGATTAAGCAGAAGATATATTTCTGGTTATTATAAGCATGTGCGTTACTGGCAATATTATTAGATCCATTAAACTCTGTTGGTAAAACTGAATAAATTAAATTAAAGTGTTTGTTCAGTTTTCCTTGTGTGCTCAAACTCCAAATTTAGCATGTTTTAAAGCCTTTTTAAATTTTGTTGCTGCTAATATTACTGAAGTTGAAGAAGTATAAATGTCAAATTATACTCATTTACCCTTGCTAATAAAAGTTAAATGTATTCACAATATGGTAGGGATGCAGTAACTATATATACTAGTAGCAGTTTTGCCCTACTTACTCTCATTTTTTTTGCTTATAAAGATTCAAGAGGGTCGTGCCCCGGATGTATGTCTTTGTTCAACATTTTTTATTTATGATGGATCTTTTCTATATTCAAAACTGGATGCAGACTTCTTAAAATACTGTATTATTATTTCATCCCAAGAAATAGGATAAGAAAAATTTTTAACTGTATTTTTGCAAACCAAAATGCTTAGTAGACAAGTAAACTTCTGGTACTTACGGAATTGTATTTAATGTCAATCTTCTAAAGTTTATTTCTGCTTTTCAGCTACTTTTCTTTTCCTTAATAATAGAATGAATAGAGTTTGATACTTTGCTTATTTTGCAAGAGTCACGTATACAAGTTAAGTGTATCAAACTTCTTAAAATTTTATTTTAGTGGATTAAGCATGAAGTAGAGGGTAGGAAAGGAATTCTGTAATCTTACCTAGAGCATCCTGGGTTATGTCCTTTAATTTTACTACAGTAGTAACAAAGAAGAATAGAAGACTAATAATTTAAGAATATTGAGTAAAATTTATTAAGTAACAATAACACACTTATTAATAGACATTTCAGAAACAAACATACTAAATAGCCTTAATATAACCAGAAAATCTTATAGTGGGAGATGCTTTATGTTGGATAACTAAGGTAGGTGTTGATTAAAAGTCTTAACTATTTTACTCTTCCACTGATATCACAAAAGAGTAAGTACTCCATTCCATCCATTTGGCTATCATTAATTATATATTGTTTAACTTTGTGTTAGCTGGTTTTAATTTTGTTTTATTAGCCAATACGCATATTTGAAAAAAAGAAACCTGTAAGGGTTTTTCCAGGTCAATTGTCATGGCGGAAGTTAAAATCAGAAAAATATGCATAAGGAATATGTTATAAGGAAAAATAGATCCAGTGTCAGGTGTTTCTATACCCAAACAAGAGCAACCTTGTTCCCTTGGGTGAGGATAGGTGTTCCTCCTGTTATTAATAATGATTATAATTAGTGGATTACCAATATACAAAGCCTATNGGTCATAGTTCATTGTGTAATAATTTGGACTCAGCTCATTGATGTTGAATCATAGGAGCTTTTACATCTCCAGAACAGCCTAAACTCTGAAAAATGAACCCTGTATTGGTGGTGCTGGTCCAGGAATTTACATTTATTTCCTTCAGAGACTTGCTATTTGAGTCTTATCTTCACTAGTTCTGCACTATTTTAACATCTGCTGAGGATCTGTCTCACTTGAATCATTAAAATGGAGAAGTCTAGTTCAGCAGGTTTTGAATTTGAGGAAAAAACCTATCATCCTGAAAGTTGTTCAGGGAACATTGTTGACTTCTAGTTATTATTTATTGACAACGGGGAAGTTCAGGACTGAAAATATTTTGAACTCCAGATAGCCAGTCTATCACCTATTGGTTAAAGACAGATAATACTTACATAGAGACAGCATACTGTCCCCCTTGCATAGCAAGTTTCAGAGGTACCTGTGATGTCTGGTGGTAATATACAAATAAGTAAAATTTGTGTGACTTTCCCCACCCCCCCCACCCTCCCCCCCCTTCAGCCCTTGTGTNTCTAAAGTTTATTTCTGCTTTTCAGCTACTTTTCTTTTCCTTAATAATAGAATGAATAGAGTTTGATACTTTGCTTATTTTGCAAGAGTCACGTATACAAGTTAAGTGTATCAAACTTCTTAAAATTTTATTTTAGTGGATTAAGCATGAAGTAGAGGGTAGGAAAGGAATTCTGTAATCTTACCTAGAGCATCCTGGGTTATGTCCTTTAATTTTACTACAGTAGTAACAAAGAAGAATAGAAGACTAATAATTTAAGAATATTGAGTAAAATTTATTAAGTAACAATAACACACTTATTAATAGACATTTCAGAAACAAACATACTAAATAGCCTTAATATAACCAGAAAATCTTATAGTGGGAGATGCTTTATGTTGGATAACTAAGGTAGGTGTTGATTAAAAGTCTTAACTATTTTACTCTTCCACTGATATCACAAAAGAGTAAGTACTCCATTCCAACCATTTGGCTATCATTAATTAGATATTGTTTAACTTTGTGTTAGCTGGTTTTAATTTTGTTTTATTAGCCAATATGCATATTTGAAAAAAAGAAACCTGTAAGGGTTTTTCCAGGTCAATTGTCATGGCGGAAGTTAAAATCAGAAAAATATGCATAAGGAATATGTTATAAGGAAAAATAGATCCAGTGTCAGGTGTTTCTATACCCAAACAAGAGCAACCTTGTTCCCTTGGGTGAGGATAGGTGTTCCTCCTGTTATTAATAATGATTATAATTAGTGGATTACCAATATACAAAGCCTATTTTTGTAACATTTTGTATATATAATCTATAAATGGATGAAATTTATTGTGTTCATAAAACAATATTTTCAGAGCTGTAAGAAACAAAGGTGAATTGATCAAGTATTTAAAAAAAGTTTACTGTTTGAAAGTTTTTTTGTTTTTTTTTTTTTTTTAAATCATACTAGCAAGTGTAACTCTATAACATCAAAACTAGAAAGACTGTACCTTCACTTTGTACTGTCCTGGGGATATTTTAAAACATAGTGATTAACAAATGGTGCGGAAATTCTCAGTTATGGAAATATCAAAATATTACATATACATATGGTATTTAATCACTTTGGAATTTGAGAGAAAATTCTTTTTATTACAAAGGGACTGCTTTGGTAATTTTGGAAATGTGTTATAATATTTCTGAGATATGTATCTGTGAGAATGAGCTACCCACCAAATGAAATTTTCCAGACTGTCTCTAGAGAAGCTGCCAGCAAACAGCATGACATAT
Organism: Burhinus bistriatus; assembly: GCA_013397275.1. Lineage (NCBI taxonomy): Eukaryota > Metazoa > Chordata > Aves > Charadriiformes > Burhinidae > Burhinus > Burhinus bistriatus. The sequence goes on along the minus strand of VYXH01006316.1, from coordinate 79,671 downwards.
ATGAAGGTATTCATTTTCAAACTTCAGGCAATTTCTTAGATCAAAATTTGGTTGTGTGATTATGGAATTGGTGTTTACTAGTCAACCTATAATAGTACATGTCAAAACTAATTATGTTTGTATATTTACTCAGTGCTTAGAAATTGTTATAAACTACTTTACTGATTATGACCTTCCTCATAATATGTGTTTATGTTAACAGGTGTGATTTTTATTATACCATATCCTTAAAACTAACACTGTCATTTGCAACAACTGCAGGAATTTTGAACTTAACTTTACAACCTATAGTTGTAAGTTCTATAATCATAGTGGTTTTGCTGATTGTGAAAATTATATTACCTATAAAAATCAATCGCTTATCAGGTGAAGCAATGGCTATGCACAGGTGATAAAGAATTGTGACCCTCACTCGGACCTATGCAGGTTGTCAGGAGGCAAGACTAGAAGGGAAAAAGCAAGCACACCAGGAAGATATGTTGCTCAGTTTTGATCCAGAATCCTTGAAGGGTTGTAGAGTTTGCAGCGTCTTTGCTGTGCTCCTGAGTGATGGCCTGTGGTTCAGTGATTATGAAGAGGGGATTAGAAGCTCAGTGTTTTTGCCATTGCCGGTAGAAGGCTGTAGGTTTGCATTGTCCTGGGTAGCCAGGACCTCAAGAGCTGTCTGGGCTTGTGTTGGGGCTGGAGCTCGTTGAGACTTACTTTCCTGCATCCAGCAGCCTCGTGCCTATGACCTCCCCGGCTGTAGCTTCAGCTTTGCAAGTGCCAGAGCTGGGAAGGGGCTGGCAGCCCTGGGATGTTGGTGCATCACAGCTCTGAGGGTCAGTGCATGACAACCCACATCCTGGTGTCAGCTGAGGCTGGGGAAGGCACATCAGCACCTGACTCGCAGTGGCTGGCATCCAGTGGGAAGGAAGCAGAAAGTGGTAAGAATGTGTAAAAACTAACGTAAGCATAATCAAGACTTCGCTTCCCAGGGAAAAGACCTTCCTTCCTTTCCTGCCCCCTCCCTCATCCTGTAAACATCATATTTATCCTGGCAAAGATCTCAGCATACTGATGACTCACCTAGTTGAACACTGGGGTGGTTAGCCTGTATGGTACTCTGTGTTATTTTCCTAGCAGAATTTGAAGCACTTTCATTAAGTGTGGTTTAGGCTGGTCAGCAAAAGCTCTAGTTGTAATGTTATGGTATTGTAGACGTGCCTTGATGTAACTAATTTATTTTTTCATTCTTCTCTAAGTATTGCCTTAAACTTATAGGAAATACTTGCAGCGTAGACTGGCAGGGTGAACATACTACCTTGGATGTCTGGAAGGGGAAAAGTTTTGTTAGGATGACAGATTGTAGCCTAAGTCATTCTTTAGCCTGTGTATACATTGAAAACTTTCCCCAGCTCTTGCAATTGAATTTTTTTGCCATTCTGGTTTATGGGGGATTAACTTAAAGTAACTACTTGGATATAAAATTCCCCAGTGAGTTAAATATGCACATAGGGGTTCTTATGGCTTACAGAATGCTCTCAACAGAAGTGCCCGAGGCTTTAATGGCATGTAAGGAACACGTTACACTCTTAATTGCTATTCTGTGCTGCTGTGGACAGATGCTTCTCTATAGTTTCTGAGGAAAATTTATCTTGGTAAGAAATGGGCAGGTTTATCACTTGGTGTCCTTCCTCGGGTAGCCGTTCTGTCTCTTCCCTGAACATACATTCCTTAGAACAAATATCGTGTATATACTACTACATTTTAACCATTTAAAGGATGATTGTGACAGCTGACAGTGGAAACATCTACTTCTACTTTTGGTCTAGCATCAAAATTCAAAATCAAAGGAATACTTAAAGTAATTCACAAGGTCAGCGCAAGAATTGATTTACTGTTTAAAGAATGCATTGAAATGTTTGAGTCCACACTATTAGGAGGATCAGGTCTCATAACCACTGTTTTATTAGGTAGATTTGTGTTCAAATATGACAGAGGTCTCAAGTGAAATTTCAGGATGTTATTTAAGCATGTGCTTAAAATGAGTCTTTCCCAAATAGGTATGCTTTTCTAAACAACCTTGCATGGTGTTTAATGTAGAAAGAAGGAAGGAATAATTTTTAATATCTTCATGCTTATTTTCTGTTTTTAAGGTGAGACTTGAATTTTTTGGGAGGCTTCCTTACTGATTGCTTAGTTCTGCAAGAAAATGAAGGATGCCACCTTCCTTTGCACTGCCATGATTCAGAGACATCAGTCTGTATGTGGGTATGTATTTATTTTACAGGAAATCATCCTTTTTTTGGTCCTGAGCCATCATGCCAAATTCACAGAGTTACAGAATGTTAGGGGTTGGAAGGGACCTTTGGAGATCAACTAGTCCAACCCTCCTGCCAAAGCAGGTTGGGCAGGATCATGTCCAGATGGGTTTTGAATATCTCCAGAGGCAGAGACTCCACCACTTCTCTGGGCAGCCTGTTCCAGTGCTCCGTCACCCTCAAAGTAAAGAAGTTCTTCCTCATGTTGAGAAGGAATTTCCTGTGTTGCAGTTTGTGCCCATTGCCCCTTGTCCTGTCACTGGGTACCACTGAAAAGAGTCTGGCCCCATCCTCTTGGCGCTTGCCCTTTAGATATTTATAAGCATTGATGAGACATGTCCTTTCCTTTCACCTGTGACTCTCTGGCTGACAGCTGTTCTGTGCAGCACGGTGTGCTCTGCTTTTCTAGACAGCAGGGTTTGAGTGAGGAAATGAAACTGAGATGTAAATTTCCATCGTCTCTCATAAATTGCATTTTTATGTAAGAGTTTACTCCCAATTCTCCCCTCTCCTCCTAGTTTTTTTCAAAATGAAAGAAAATGGGTCATTAGGATGTGTGTGTCAGAGCCTTGAGGGCGCTAATAGGCTTTTATGGCCATGAGGAGCCTCGCCTGGGGCCTCCAGCCCTGCCTGCCCCGAACCTGTTAGCTGAGCCCTGGGCCTCCAGTGCCCACCCCAGCTGTGCCCACAGCACTACGGTCTCCAGCTCGGCCGGGCCTAGAGCCTGCAGCCCAGCCCCAGGATGGCTTCCCAGCTTGACCTCATCTCCATGGACCTGCCTAGTGGTCACTGCGCTGCAGCCCAACCCTGACCTGCAGAGTGACTGCCCGGCTTGGCCTCCGACCTCCCTCATTGCTGCCTTGTGACCTGGGCTGGTGGCTGGAGTCGGCCACCGCCTCTGGGCCTGGCCTGCACGCTGTGCTCCTCTCCCCTGAGGGAGCCAGCACTCCTTACCATGGCCTGGCAGCACAGGTGTTTGCAGCCCTGACCTACTGCACTAAGTGCAAAGGTAAATTGTTAAATAGTATTGTGTATTTAGTCAGAAAATGTGGTATAGGAGAGAGTTTGGTTTGTGAAGGGATTCACTCAGTTGCCATTTGAATATTGGCAGCTATGTTAAAGTCAAACAAATATATTACCAGCTAGCTGTAAATTTAGTGAAACTTAAAAATATTTTCACTCATGGGCTTGTGATTGTATGACAAATATGCTAACCGAGGCCCTGGCAGGCAGGGAGTGATTTTAGAGGGATTAATTAATGTGAGGATAGCGTTCTTCCCGGCGGAGGAGAAAGCCGATTATATAGCTTCAGGAATCGGTGTCAGCTGAGGAATACATTATCTGTTTGCAGATCAGCAAAGCGTGTTATTGCCGTTAGGTCAGGAGTGCCCAACTTCATCCCCCCCCAGTACTGAACACCTTAATTAGAGGAGCCTTCCTGAAACTTTTTGGCATCCTGAAATTTGCTGTAGGGTACTATGAATTTGCAGCGTCCTAAATGAAATAAGTTCCAGGGTTCTGGTTTCCTAGATGAAAAATAAATTTCTCAAAGCAGTGAATCACAATTAATGAACAACCATGTGACGGTTATTGACAATCCCTTCAGAATACGCTACACAGCGGCAAGATACTTTCTTCTTCTAATAAGGCCTAACGTGACATAAGGTTCTACCTGAAGGACCTTCTTGCTTTATTAATCTCATTATGACCACTTGAATTGCTACATCCTCTGTAATGATTAAAACATTTGACTCCCAAGTGTGATATTATAATGAGGATGGAGTTCATAGAATAAGGCATTGTATCATTCTGCAAAGGCTGTCAGCAAATGGAAACACAAATCAACCTCCTCAGTGTAACTTCCCTACTGTTACCATGGAAGAACAAACTTAAAAATTTTACATGTGTATCTATCTATGCAGGTTTCCAAATCCAACTAAGAATCCTCTCGTGGAAGATATATTTTTGCATATTTAAATCTTAAAAAATATAGATGCCTTGAGCACCAATTTTAAAAGAAGTATGGTTTAGTTGGAGTTATGTGAATTGCCAAGCTAAAATTGACCACTTGTAATGTAGTATGCCCTCCTCTTCCCACCATGTGTATATTTTTGGGAAAGATTGGGGCTGAGTGTACTAGCTAAATTCAAGTTTGACAAATTATGTATTTTTTCGTGTTCTCTGCACTTCTCCTGTACTTGAAAATTTATAAACTGGTCTTCATTTTCTTGAATGTACCATTACTCAGTGGAAGGATATAATTAAATACATATTCAGAAACATGTTTTCATAAAAAAAATCCTCATCTTTTATTCAAAAAACTGAAAAATCCTGTATGAAATTTGGAATCTATCTTGTTTGTAAATAATAAAGCCAAACAAAAGAAAGATAGGAAATAATATTTAATTCTGCCACTTTTTTTCTGCAGGGATCTTGAGGGAGAGAAACTCTGCCACTCTTCAGCATGACGATCTAGAATAAAAAAGCATAACGCATGTTGGTCAAGCAATCCTGAGGTATGAAATGAGTTAGTAACTGGAACTGAGAATAATCATTTTACTTCAGGTCTTCCTTGTCTATTTTTTCAACTGGGTGGAACGGGTTGCGTTATTTTCCCATAGAATTAGTTAATCCAGCATTTTCCTGGTTTGAGAGAAATTTCTGAGTGTACGATTACCACCTTAAAAGCCTTTATCCTTGACTCTATTCAGCATGATTTTTTGCCAGCAGTTCATATGTCCCAGCAGCAAAAATGCAGTGACTTCAATTAACTGCATATTCAGTTTCCTTTTTACACTCTCCTTTTTGGTCTAATTACCTGTCTAATGGATACATCCAATGGATACATCCAAGCTACGTGTTTTTTCCTAATCTTGGTGAAAGTAGGAAGGGAGCGTAATGGAATACTGTATAGTTAGGGAAAAAAGGTTGGTATTTAAATGTAACTTGAAAAAATATGGAGAAACTCCTGCTTTTGACACCTCCTGGGAAATATTCACCAGGTGATCAGGGAACCTGGGGGATATTTGTTTTGGGTGAAGTTGATCTACAAGGGATTTTGTCTAGGACTAGAAACGTGCTGTCCTTTCAGATAGACTTCTTTCCAAATTATCTTTTTCCTGCTATTTTGACTTTGAATGAGTCAAATCTTGCTCAGACTTTTGCCTTTGTCTTGCTATTTGCAATAACTCTGCTGTTCAAAGATACTAAGCAGTGCAGCAAAGAAGTATTTTCAAGCCCTGAATAGATAAGTGGAATCTAGTTATCAATGAGGTAGAGAAACCACCATCCGTCATCTTGGGTTTAGTCTTGTGAGAGACAGTGTGTAAGAATGTTAGAAAAACCCATCAGGTCATCATTCTCTGCACTCCTGAGCATTTCATATTGTATGTATTAGAAAAGAATGTATAAGACACTTCCTCCCTCCCTCCCCCAATTACTAAGGTAAAAACACAGAACCAAAAGGATAGACTGTGATCAACTGTTACAAGAAAGCTAGAAGAAAATGCTGAGATATACCGAGAGATTTTTTTCTGAGGGTCATTTTTACTATTAATTATTTATTTTATAAGATCACTTTCCTATGATGCTATTTGAGGGCATTTTATGCACTGAACTAAAAATAATTTCCTTTATTTATTGCATGGAAGGGATTGTGAGCTTTTGGAAGCTATATGGTTTGGTAATTATATCATTGTTGTCAAGCTAACTGAATTTTCCCCTTGGTCTATGATTGGGTAGAATTTGTTCTCATTAGTCTTAATAAAAGACAGCCAGCAGTTGCACCAGGAGGGATCATATTCTTCTTAATGTTCTTCGAAAGCATAACTGCTTCAGGTTATTGCAATACATGTGTGTAATACATAAATACTTTGTTACTGTAAATTGGGCTAAGGCTAGCTGTTTTGGTTTGGGACATTGACCCAAATGTCAACATTGAGCCTGACTTCCATTTTTCTGCACAGTTTTCACGTTCCATTTTAATTTCATCCTTACTGTTAAAGGAAGTTCTCCTCTATCCGGTGGTACAGAAATTCATATGTGATATATGAGACAGTCTTAGTCTTGTCAAAAAGACAAGAAAGCTGTTCAGCTTCTAGGGGAAAGTTTTCAGAAGGAAAATCATGGATGGAATAAAGGGATCTAAATTTCATTTTCCTGTTATCATTTCTTAGTGGGATGTTCAATGTAAAGATGGAACTGCACTGATGCAAAACTAGGGTGATAACTCCTCTTACACCTCGTGGAGTTTGAAAAACGGGACTCTGGGCTCAAAATTATTAGTTGCTTAATTTTTTTCTCGAGAGTTCAAAAGATGACAATCATTTGACATACATCCTAGAAGTTGATGATACATCTAGTCAGCAACCAAAATCAGATAGGTCTGAATAATCCAAGGTGTGTTGATCTGCTTGTATGGACATGGATATATATTAAGATTGTAAGGGTAATATTTGCTTACTTTATTGTGACATGGTATTTTTTATATGAAATGATCAGACATTGTAGACAACAGAGAACTGTAATTTATAATTTCAGGAAAACAAATAGGTAAAATGAGGAAATGAAATTATTCCATGCATTAGTTGTGAATGCTGAACAAGATCTTACATAGCGCTATTTTTATTCTATCCATACAATAAGATCTCTCTTCAAAAAGTCTTCAGATGTTTCGTTGCCAGTAGTTGGTTCTGATTTGTGCCAAAAGTTGCTACAAGCCATCAGCTGGTATAGACTCTTTTCTATAAGATATTACTTTAATTAGCTGGTTTGTTTTTTTGGGTTTTTTTTGTTGGTTTTTTTTTTCCAAATAATATAGGCTGTTTCTATATCAATAGAGCTCTACTTTTAGTTTGTTACTGTCTTTACTATTTAATGATTGTTTAGTCCTTACCAAAATACTGATGTTATTAGAAGGCTAAACATGCTTCTAAGTGGACAGAGTACTTTGGAAGTGTTGAAGGAGTCTAATGTATATACATAGTGTAGTTTTTTGTGCAAGTAATGCAACTTAATAGAAGTGTTGGTACAGTGCCATTTTAACACAGTGCCAGATGCCAGAGGCACACAGCATGATTTGCTATTTAGCTAATCCTATTAGATAGGTAGTTGTGGGCTTGTGGCAGATGTCCCATTGACAGTGTTGTAACTCCTCAAAAGCTGGAAACCACAACTTCTGCACCTTAATTTGTTTGAACTACAAAACTCCCACTTGAAAATCTTCTCCAAAAGGTGTTTTTTTCTTTTTTTTTTTTTAGGGGATAATTTATCTAACTCGTATTTCTCAATATCACTGCTCTAAAGACAATTTAGGAGTCTAAAAACACAAGAATAGCAAAGCTGATGCTGAGAAAAAGAGTGACGTCCACGTGTTTTGTTTGTATGTAGATGATACTGGTATTCAGATGGAGTATTTGCCAAACTGTAATCTGTTATATACCTTTAAAAATGGACCTCAAAAGGCTTCTTCAAATAAAGAGGAAAAAAAAACCAAACCAAACAAAAAAAAGTAATCCCACCAGATCCTTTCTGACAACAATGCAAACATCAATGCATAGGAGACACTTCCACTTTATGTTGAAGTAGCTTTACTTGTGGGAAACTGTGTAGATTGCAAGACTTTCATTGTCCAGGAAAAGCATATTTAACATTCCAGGTACATTTCTCCTGGTTTAGGGCTGAGTTTCTGCAAGTGCTGTCAGCAGCCAGAGAAGCACATGGGTGGAATGACTTGGTTTCTGTTATGTGTCTATGGATTGTTTTAGTTTGCTGTAGTACTCTGCTGTTTATAAGATCATGGAAATAGACATACTTTTAGAAAGAAAACAGAATATGACGGTTCTGCCTGTTGAATTATTCATTTTTGGAGATGCACTTTCCTTAGAGAGAGGGTTAAGCCTTACATTGGTAATGTCACAACAGCAGGCCATTCTTTGTAAGGCAGCAATAAGGTAATGACCACCAAGAGAAAATTGATGTATAGTCTGTGAGAACAAGACCAAGAGAAAATTGATGTATAGTCTGTCAGAACAAGAGAATGTTGTTGGTATTTTTAGAGTCATTTGAAAAGCCTTCTTAATAAGAAAATTAATAGCTGTAGCATTTCTATCTGAGACTGACCAGACCACACAATATTTTATTCCAAGAGTTTAAAGTTGTGTGTATTGAAACATATGGGTCTTAAGTGTTTGCAAATGGTATACTTACACTTGGGAGGTTTTGCTTTATGCATGCTTACATATAAGATATTTTGATATTGTTAAGACAGCAAACATTCTACCTAAATGTGCAATTTGTGTTTTAAAATTGCTTTGAGAAAAATGTGGGGTCTTTATTATCCATCTCTTCTATATATCTTTCTAGCTACGTACGCAGAATCACTGTCAACATGCTAGTTTGTACCTGCCAAATGATGAGGCTTTCCTATTACAGAATAGACTTGAGACCTAAATAACTTTTTTTTTTTTTTTTAACATGAAATCAATCAGTCAGAAGTTAGCAAAAGATTAAAAAAGGTTGCCCATATATGTTTGTTATTTTCCTTCTTGTATGTAGGCATTAGAATACAGCCTTGAATCACAAAATTATAGGACTAGGACTAATTTCTGCCATGGGCCCAAAATTAAATCAGCTGTACTGTGTATTCCTAAACAATACTTATCTAGCCTTTTCATAAATGTTTGCAATTATGGAGAGTCAAAAACCTCACCTGTTGGCTGTGATCTCATAGTATTTTTTCATTAGGATGGCTGTTTTACTTAGCACAAAGTGTTGCTCACATAACACAACACTGATTACCTTCCATCTTATTGATTTATATGTATATCTGAATTTATTTAGTGCATGCTATTTCAAACTTTGCTGTCAAGATAAAATTATTAATTTCTGAGGTATTCATCAATAGGAAGATTAAGTTTTTTGCTAATTTTGATGCATTTTTCCAGTCCCTCTGTAATTCAAGAAGCTGATACCAATATCTTATAAATTAAGGAGTTATAAAGTCAGAAATATCCAATAATGCTGGCTCTGACATTTAAGACACTTAGGACCCTTTTAGAGTTTGTCCCCAACTCCCAAAGTGGTTCTTCTACTGACCTTGCTGAAAGCTATGAGTGCTCAGTTCTTCTGCAGATCATTCTAAGCTCCCAAGTCTACGTATTTACAACATGAATAGACAATTAATGCCTAACTTGGAAGAAGTGACCCCCACCTTGTGATTTGGGAGGTAGCATTGGTGCCAGAGCTATACATCTGGCTTGTGCTCTGCTACCTAAATTGAAAGAGTACAGCCAGGAGGTAATTATGGTCTGTGTACATCATCTTGGAGGTGGGAGCCCATTCTGCCTCCGTCTCTGTTATGGTCCCTTTGGGTATGGGCGAAGTGCAGTTGTTTTTTGAACTTGTGTAGTACAATGTCAGTGTGCTCCAGTTCAGGTCACAGCAGTTTACTGAGACTGCACATGCTGATTTTTGCAGTAAGATCCAAAACTCTCTGCCACAGTAGAAAAGTAGATTATGCTGCATTCTTCTGATTAAACTCCTGGGTAAACGAGATGGAATGTTGAACTCTTTACCTAATTTTCTGTGGAGCTTTTCTGACAGAAGAAAGCTTAAACTATGAGCTCTGTTCAGGCTCTAGAAAGGACTACACTTGATGTGAGGACAAGTACCCTGGTTTATCTCCTTAGCCTGTGTCCCCCAATATAGTAAGTCTGTATCTTTTGCTTATTCATTTCTTGTGAATCCTGTTATATCCTTCTTCCCTGCAGCTCATCTCGTCATTCATTCTTCTCAAAGTCCTCTAGACATGTGCTCTGTTTACTTTAAGTCAGCGGTTCTCCATGCCAGCCTCCAACAGAGCTCTCACAGGCCCGTTTTCTGTCTCTGAGGTTGACTGGAGATCAGCTCTTTCCCCATTGCAGCTCTTACCAGATGTCTCATTGCATCCCCCATGTTAGGGAACAATCTGTGTTCCTTCTAGTTCCTTCTACTATTGCCCTGATGTGGTTTTGTCCAAAATGTAATGTGAATTAGATTGCATGGCACCTGAAAGAGTTACAATCACAGCGTGACATAAGTTCAGCTCTCGTGGTAATTGTTCCTCGGCATCTGCATAACTAGCTCTCACTAAGTTTAGGTATTCACATTCTAACTTCGTGTATATGCCAGCTAGGGCTGACGTCTGCTTTACTTGAAACTACCACCGAGTTCCATGGGATTAAGGAGGACAAGACCTCTTAATGTAATTTGTAGTCCCTTTAGGGCAATGAACTAACTTTTTTATTTAACTCCACCTGTTTTCACTTCTGTATCCTTGTGATTATTCTGAAGGAGAGAAGCGTAAGATGTGGTAAAAGCCATCAGAATTTTAGTGCCTGATTGGTTTTTCTGTAGTTTCATTCTCCACTTCTTATCTTCTCATGTAAATAGCCACTAAGAGCTCTATTAAAAAGTTCTATGATCAGGGTCAAAGAATTATCAAAGCTAGCAAACTAAAAGTTGAATTGGTAACCAGATGCTTGGAAGAAATGAGCACCATTTGGCTGTGAACTACCTTTACCCGAGATTTAATTACAATATTCATTACTTCAGAGACTAGGAAAATTCAATATGACAATCTTAAGGGACCAATAGTAATAAAATAATGAATGAAAAATTCTAAAAAATCAACCAAGTGAGAGAGTATTTCTGTATCAGTAAAAAAACCTATCATAATTAAAACAGTCATTTAATTTCAAATGTGGGATTGTTTTGTGTAGCCTTTAGAGGAAAAGGATAAAAAGAGAAACCACTGAAAAAACACTGAAATATGTCTGCTTGTGCTCCTACTGGATGCCAAAGATGGTTATTCTCTTAGTTATGCCAATTTGGGTCTTTCTGCTAATTTGGGTCAATCGTACGTATATCTTGCTGTAATCACTATAACTTTTTATTCCTTATTGGCCCAGTTCTGTTGCTATCACACCAATGTTCAATACCAACCCATTTGGTAAGTGATAGAAGAGCCCAAATGTCACGGGGCTGCTTTTGCAAAATATACCTGATGCCTGGTCATAACATCCTTCCTTGCAAATTGTAGAGAGTTGTTCTTTGATTTTGTTTTAAAGCAGATAATTTACACGTGAGCCACTTGGATTCTGCAGTGGAAGAATATTTCGAGTTTCAATTCAATTATAATTTCTGCAGATTTTTTTTAAAATCTTTGTTTCATGATAGCAAATACATCTTAATAAACTGCATATCAGCTCTGGGCACCTCATATAAATTGTAAAACTGACCCAGGGGTTCAAGTGTAAAATAGTTGTTCTCCAAATGTCAGCAATTTCTGAAACTGCATTTATCCTAGCATTAATTCTTATTTGCACTATGCTGTGAGATGCTGACATTAATCCATTACTATACTATATAAAGCTAAATAGTATATAATTATACCATGATACCATGGAAGAGAACAAAGGATACTACTTTTTAAGACAATATTTTCGGTATCATTTTTACAGCTTGCTACTCCGTCTACTTTTTCTATTATACAGACTTACTGTTTTTTTCCTACATCACAATAGCATAAGTACATTTTGAAGGCTGAAATATGTATTTAAAAACACATTTTCTTCCCATCTGAAAGATTTTTTCTTCTTTTTTTGTCATTTCTGAATTGACAGCCTTTCAGGTAACATTGTTTTATCAGTCTGTTTAGCTAATCTATTGAGGATGTAATTTACTGTTCATACTGCACAAGCAAGGCATTTTCTTTTCTGTATGTTATATACATATGTGTGTAAGAATAATGTAGTCCTGTGACTGCTATTATATCTTTCTTTCATTGTTAGGTGTTTCATTTACTACCATATGTCCCTAAGGAGCAAGACTGCTGAGTTTCATTTGGTTGGATTTTAAAATCTATTTGATGAATTAGGTCCACCAAGGCACACCTCTGATGCAACATGGGTTCTACAGAAAGTATTGGGGATGCAAAGAAATGTACTCAGATAATCCTGTTTTCAAAGTATGCTCCTAGAAATGCACTAGATTTAACCTAAACAAGTGGAGAAACACAGAAACTAAATATCGTTCCCAGGATGCTTTCCACAACAATGGCGTATATCTTCTTTAAAGGCAAGCCCATACTTTTATGATTCCTCTATAAATCTACTTTAGTCAAAGAAGGAAGGGATGTGGGCAGAATATGAAGAGGTGGTAAACCCAAGTAACTTTATAATGAACAGTCATTAGATTCTTGTGCTTTGAAGAAAATATATGCAATGAAAATTCCTGAAGTCACGTGCTCTAAGCTGCATAATGGTCTGCACTTCACTTATGAGAAACTATAAAGTATATTTTCCCCACAGCCACATATCAATCTGGATTATAAATAACACAAATGCAAAATTTGGACCCAAATATGGATTCAGAAATCTCTCTGAACAGTTGTCTGTAAAAAATAGATCTTTGATTTGGCTTGGAAGGTTGACTGAAGATTTTGTGGGTCTCTATGTACAGAGCATAAATGATATGAACATTTTTCCAAATATGTTGCATTAAACATGTACGTTAACCTGTAAACATGCATTAAAATGTAGTAGTTTATTTGCTTTGATTCACATTATTTTGTTTCAATAATTTAATATATTAAAAATAAAAAGCACTTCACTCATTCTGATAAAAGAAACATTTTTGTGAATAAATTCCATCAAGACGATTAGCAGAAGAAATCAGGTGTATATTACTCAGAAAATGGACTAACAATATTTTTCATATAATATGTATGTGAGATGGGAGGAAGGTGGAATACAGGATGACTACTTAAGACTGACTTTCCCTTAGCAATATTATGACTCCAATGTAACCTATGTCTTTACTTCCATATCATCCATATGCAAAACATTAGTAACTCTCAAGGCATTAATAATAGCATTACTTATTGTAAGTGACGTCAGCAATTCTGGAAGAAAGTAGAAAATTAATTTATTTCTAAAAGAAAAAAATTGCTCTGGCATGTTCAAAGAGGACAGGTATCTGGTCAAGAGAACAGGAAACTGAAACGTAACTGACTTGAGGGTGTTCTTTACATTCATGAAACAAAAAGAGATGACAAGATTTATTCACAAGTGCATTAACTTGATATTTAAAAAAAACCCCAACATTATAAGGAAAAAAAATATAAAACCAGGAAGGTGAGTTTATCTTTCTTCAGTGGGGTATTAAAGGCAATCTTGGGAGAATAATGAAATAGATTTTCAGAAGTGGAGAAGCAAATCTCTTTCTGGAGAAAGGAAATGTCTTTTGCATACATTAAGAAATATATACTTTTAATTTTTGTCTCCTGGGAATTTTAAACACGGTGGAAAAATATTAGATGGGACAAGAATCGGCCAGGAGACTATTTTTTCTCAGTCCCTTCAAAGTTTGAAGAGAACTCTGAATCACATTATGTCAAACTTCATTTGGCCTTCATTTGTGCTCAGTGTGGCCTTTATATGCAAACACAGATCTGTCTGTTAGTGTTGACTTCTATGAATATGTTACCTAAGGTCCATGCCAGTGGTATCTCCATAACAACATTAAACACCAAAAGTCCGTGTATTGCAACTTTGAAGTCTGGTAGTGGAGTACAGTGATACTCTCCTAGGCCCCAGCTGTAGACTTGCATGTCCTCCCATTACACTCTATGGGACTACTGCTGTGCTTGTTTAAATTCTGAAGTCCAAGAGAAAGAAATTACCTCACTGAAAATATGACTGTAAGATATAGATGTCATAAAAGTCTTATTGAAGTTTAAAAAGTTGAACTGAAACCTTACAGTGACAAAGGCTTTGCCTTAGAATTCCTACTTATTCACGCAGGGCTTTTTTATTTCCAACCTACTGAACAGAATTTCTTTGGACAGTACAGAAGAACCTTGTTATTCCTTTGACAGAAGGAAAGAGTCATTAAAAAAGATAATAAAAAAGAAGTCTTGCTACTTTGCCAAGGACAAGTCACAGTGGACACGAAATTCCTTAAGGTCTACTGTATGTCATATCCTTCAATGAAATAATGTTTTACCAAAACCTCATGCATCCCTTTATTATTTCTCTATCAAAATTAAAAGCAGATAGTATGACAGTTATTTTGTCTATACTGCATTTCCACAGTGAGGTAACATTACATACAGTGAAATAATGCATGAAAAAGTATGTTTTTGTGAAGTTTTGAAGGAGGTACATTTGACCAGAAGATAGATGATGTGCAGCTTTTATTTTCTAAATTAGCACACTCTCTTTGCTATGTTTAACTTTGTCTACATCATATTCCCAAAATGTATTGCTTAATATATTCTTTTCATTCATTGTTGAAGAAGAATAAAAGCTTTCTAACAGTTTTAGATTCTGGTAAACAAGATCTTCCAAACTGTAAGTTTTAAGTTCATTGTAATCTAGCTGGCTCAAACTGGAAAAAAAGATCACTTTTATGATACCTGTTACAAAGCACTTTAGTATGGGTATACACCATGTGTGCCTATTAGAAATAATCTTTTGAAGCTGTGCAACAGTTTTTGTGTTAGAAAATTAATTTACTCAACAGCTGAAACTTCTTCAGGAATTTAATATTTTCATGTGGGAAACATGGTTTCAAACTTTGCTTTTGTTTTTAGAGGCTGCCATGTTTTACATTTCATTTTGAATTGGATATTGCAGTGCATAATCTTTTGACATCTAAAACAAACAATGTCATAAACATTTAATGGCAATGTTATAGAATGGTATTTATCTACACAGAATATTTAACTGTCAATTCTTAATTAATTTCTGCTAAATGAAGATTATTTAGAATCCTCAAACTGGAATTCATTCAGGGAGTTTGCATTTATCTTCTGGCTTGGAAAAGCAATAAAATATTCAAAAGGTCAGATATACCCACATACCAAACAGCAGCTTTATGTGATCTGCATCCCTCCTTGTCCATGGAACATTTAAGAGCCCTGGTAACCAGCGTCTTGTTGTTCTAACTGCTGTAGAAGCATGAAACAGAAATGGTCCGAGACCTAAGGTGCTTCTGTCATAAGAAATATCCTATAATAATGTAAATTATCTTCTGTGCATCCTCAGTGCTTTACAATCAGAATATAGTGTGTGAAATATTGCTGTTGTACTATTAAAGTATTATTAATGGTTGGCTCCAAAGTTAACTTGCTAATTTGTGGAGAATTTGACAGTGAATTCTCTTCAGTTTTCTCAAACAGTGCCAACATAAAACAAGGAGTGCTTTTAAATACTGGGAGAATGCAGGCTGGAAAGCTGCATCCTGTGGTTTTGCACAAATAAAGAAAGGTTTTCTATACTTTGCTGTTACTCCATTTTACAGCTGTAATAGGACTGAGATAACACAACCTAAATATATGAAAGTTTTCCTGGTGTTCACAATACACTGCAGCACTGTGAGCAGCACTGCATTCTAGGAGTGCACAACTATAAAAAGAAATATTTAAAATATATACACAGGACTAGAGTAGTTTAACAACTTAAACTACGTCACAAAATTTATGCACTCCCTCTTCTATTCACAAAGGAGCCACCGGAATTTAAGTGGGTTTTGAAATTTTATGAAATGGACATTATGACCCAGTATACCCCTCTGTGTCTGGGCCAGATACTATCTACTCATTTCACAGTTTGTATTGCTTACTAGCATGAAGATTTCAAAGCCTTGTTTCTGTCTGAGCACTTTTTTTGCCTGTGTTTGCATTCAAGATTCACCTCCTTTCCTTATATGCTCCCAAATCAAATATTCTTTGTACCAATCATCTTATAAGCCAGAATCTACAATAGTAATAATATAGCCCTTGCTCTGTCTAAAGAGCAAAGAATTCTACAAACTATCAACTCTAACACAATAGAATTAAAAATAATAAAATAGACAGTATGAAAACAAAATTAGTTGATAAACTAGAATAAGTCTTATCATTGATATGATAAAATGATCATGAGAACAACTGGTACATAGGCCAAAATTAATTAAAGTAGAAATATTTTCAATATATTTCAGTAGAACTCCTTGTACACTGTGATTTCCTCTGCAGACAAGAATGATTTCTCTTCCCTGTCACCAAGTGTATAAATTCTGTCTAATACCAACAGTTAGGTTTCTTTCAACCATAGGTGATGCATGTCACAACTTGGTTGTAAATGATTTTCAAAAGTGAATAGTATTTTCATTTCTTAGCAGAGTGACTTCTTGTGGAGCATCCTCAGTTGCATGGTTTTGGAACTTTCATAAGGTAACCCACTGGAATTACTTTAGATTGAGATGAATCTCTGGTCTGTCACTAGTTTAGATATGTTACTATTTTTCACATTACTGTATACTGTTTTAGTAGGAAATTGTATGCTTTCTCTTTTTTTCAAAGAGATATAAGTTTATAGTAATAAGTCATAAGTTTAAATTAATATTGTCTGCTAGAAGTCTGAAGAATTTGACCTGAGATCAGATGATACATTTTTGTTAAAGAGGTTTAGGACTTTATCTTAAAATATTTTGAGTGGTTCCCACAGACTGCGTAACATATTGATGTTGGTAGTTTCAGTCACATTTGTAGATAGATGATGGAGTTGTGCTCTTATCACTATTATACTTTTTACTTATAGCTTAC
Source organism: Burhinus bistriatus (assembly GCA_013397275.1). NCBI lineage: Eukaryota > Metazoa > Chordata > Aves > Charadriiformes > Burhinidae > Burhinus > Burhinus bistriatus. The sequence continues at coordinate 62,739 of VYXH01006316.1, read as the reverse complement.
AGTTGACAATATTAATGATGGACTTTTGATTCCATCCAGTTGTCCAACGGTGAAATATGGCCTGCGTATTCCCTGACTGTGGTGCCTTCCATGCCACAGTAGTACTGGAAAACCCCATGAACTGGGAAGGGAGGATGGTCGTGATGACTGATTCAGGAAAAAAAATATGCACATTTCTATCATGTGAGGTATTTTCTGTAAAGTGGGAGAAGTATACGTTTCATTGTGCAAGGACTGTGAGACCTTTTCTGAGATACTGAGTAAAGTCTGAATATCTGTGTACAAGAAGACTCACTCCAGTTGGAATAACTGTGTGTGTGGCAGACGGGGTTGTGCTGCAAGTGCTTTCAAGGAAAGAGAGAGCTGTTTCTACCAGAAAAGATGAAAGCCTGGCTTATTTAGGCTAGGAGAAGTGTCTGCATGCTAATATGATTGCATTCTATAAATAGATTGGTATTAAGAGGCAGGAAGGAGGAGAGGTGTGTGCATCTTTAGGCAAAAGTCTAGTTTGCAGTATAAGGATGAAGTAATTTACTTTCAAACATTCATACCTAGGTTGGAAATTAGAAGTAGTATATATCTGCTAACATAGTGATATGCTCAATACTCCTCTGAGAGGTGGAGGAAGGATTACATTACAAGACTGTTATTGGTAGCAAGTGCTCATAGCCTTTAATATAGATTTATGAAATATGAACTGTTTGGGGGGGGGGCTGGATTTTTTTTAATTTTTAATTCCACTGTTGTCTGCGAGAAGTACGATTGCTCCTTCCATTTGTGTATAATGGATTTCCAGTTCTGCTGATCAGTGCTAAGGGAGGGTGGGTTTTAGTTTGCTTGTTTTGACTCAATAAATTTTTCTATTGCATTTTGGTAATGTAAAATATAAATTATTAACCAGCCCTTGATTTTCTGTCCTACCTAAGTCTTTTGAGTAATCTCTTATATTCAGGAATTCTTAAGTGATTTTTTTTTTTTTTTTTTTTTTTTTTTTTCCCAAAAATCCATTGTTCTTAAATTGCTGTCATTCACTTTCTGGAAGTGTTTTCATATTGTTGTGATCTGTGCAAACTGGGTAAGTCTTTACCTTGAGAATTTTTGTGGAGGTTACCTTCCTGAGAGCATTTCAGAAACCTCTTGACTGTTGTATTAAAGTGCTTCTCCAGCATTGCAGATTCTTCATCTGACAATGAAGCGGTTTCATAGGGTAAATTATAATGGTTTTAGAGTTTCACAGATTAGCTGAATGCTATGCACTCTAACACTATTGGAGAATATAAATTATATCATTTGAAGTGACTGTTTCCATTTTCTTGCTTTCAGGGTCAATGGGTATTTTGGGCCCACTTGATACCACTTACTGAAAATTCTTTCTGAGTGGTTCACTTGCCATTGAGATAGAAGGTTTGAAAAGCTGCACAAAAACAAGCACTTTTCAAAGATTTTATATGAAATTTGGAAAGAGGTTTCCCATTAAATAAAACAGTATATTTAAGTACAAGATTGGCAACTGCAAATTTATGGTTCTTAATTCACTGCGTATCATATTTGAGATCACCATTTTACATTGAATGCTGTATGTGTGGACATGTGCCTTCATGAATTCCTAGAGAAACCAATGGGAATGTCACTTATCTTTTCTGGATATGTACAGTTTAGTTTTAGCATCTAACGATGTGCTGAATAACCTTTATCATAAATAAAGACTAAACAAAGTATTCATTATGATATTGTTTTCCTTCCTATATACTGTTGAATATATTGTACTTACTAGTACAAAGCCTTTTATGTTGATGTACATGATTACATGTATACTAGCACTGATCATATTTCTGCTTTTTTCTGAGACTGTAAATCACTTTGTTCTCTTGTGGGATCATACAGCTGAGAGCACTCCGGAAAGATGAGATTAAAAAATGAGGGATTTTTGTTGTCGTTCTTGGTTTTTATAAATCTCTGAATGAATCTTCATTCAGCAAGGTTTAAGTTCATTCCTGCATGTTTCCAAACAAGGCAGATCACTCATCTTCATAATAAAGGCTGAAGAGATGTAACTTAGTAACAATAGCTACTGGGCTCTGTGTAGGATGGCTTACCAAATAATAGTGCAATTTTCATGTAGTAGCAACTGCTTTTGTGTGATCCTCCTGCAAGCAGAATAGATTTACTACTACATGGGTGATGATGTGTATCCATGTGTGTCAGTTTGATAAAATGCATGTAATAAGATCTGACTTGAACTCTAAAACTAAACTAAAATCTAGTTCAATCCCTGGACTGAACGAGATACAACCACCAGCACAGCCACTTAAAAAAGGGGTTAAAAGGGAAGGTCTTACTGAGAGATGATATGAATTTTCATCAGGGCCTTCTGAGATAGCTTGCTGAAAACAACTTTCCTTTTCAGTAGATGCACGAGATTTAAATACTGCACTTCTGCAAGTATGCACATACACAACATGTGGAGACAGGGGCATCCAACTGTGGTCTCAATGCAGAGCACTAATGCCTAATGTAGATTCATCTTTTGGTTACTGTTACTTCCTTCTCCTTGGAGATGAATTAAGTTGCAACTGTATAGGAGCTTGTTAGTATGAACTTTGGTAGGATGCACATACAAAGTATACTAGTTCTTTATCAATATTCATGTCACCATACTGTGTTAAATTTAAGCTACTTTGAAAGTTCATTATATTAATCAGTAAAAAGGCACTCTTTTCTGGAATAAGAGTAGTTTCATGTGTGAATGATTTGTAACAGCATATGCATAAGCAAGTATGTACATAAGAACACTTTTTGGATCAGAGTATGGGTGCAGGCATTTGGTTTTGCTTTGAAGATTATCTTTGAAACTGTTTTTGGATTTACCTGAAGTCTACCACCATGTTTTTGTATTTGATCAGGTACTCTGTTACAAGTTATATCAAAAATTGCCTTTGTCTTTTTTTTATGCTAAAATAATTAATAGCTTCACTAACTCATACATAAAAAATGCCCCATTGACTTTCAAGGTGGAAATTTGGCTGGTCCTGATGAAATATAGGTACAGGATTGTACTAATCCGATATATTGCAAATCCTCCCTCATCCTACTGAAGACCAAAAGCAAAACTGGCAAATGGGGCAAGCAGAAGAGCATAGAAATCAGGACTAGCAATGGTTTACCAAAATTTTAATCTGAAACTCATCAAGAACATGAATGGTCTATGGCCACTCCACTGCTTTGAGTTGCTTATGTCAGAATAGTTCACTGACTCTTCTCTCCAAAAAGACACATATGGACTAGGAAACATAAGGAGTTGTTTTTGGTAGCCCAAAGATGACTGTGGTAAAATGAGAGAAAGGAAAGAAGATGCCCAGATTCTTAAGTATATCTTTAGTGTTTTCATGGACTCTTAAAATGTATATAGATATTTACTTGGAGAATAGCCAAAACTGACAGAATTTTCATTGAAAAAGAAAAAATTGCGGAGCTTCACTACTGCCTGATATATGCCTGTATATAAAGGTCATTCAGGCATAATACAGAAATGAGAGTAGGAATTCAGTGAGGGCACAAATTTATGGCAGAATGTCATGATGTTTTCAAGCCTGGCAGACTAGAGGATAATGAATTTCCTGTGGTGAGAGCCACGGCACCCAGTGATATAGGTAGTGGCATACTGCCCCATCTTACCATTTGTAATATATGTTACAGTTTCAATGAAGTAATCTATTTTTAGATTCTCTGTAAATCTGAGTACTGTTTCAAAGGGTAAGTGTGCAAGTATTTTTTCTCCTGGTGCAGTGGAATATGAGAGTGTAGGAACCAGTGAGTATGCAAACCGTGGATGGGTAAATATAAAGAACTTATGCACAATGCAAATGCGTGTAATAAATAAAATGTAGTCTAATATCCGTCTCTTGTCAAAAGTCTGTATCGTTCTTTTTCTCCATTTGACTTAATGCGCCAATTTATTTTTCTTTATTTTATCTTGGGTTTGTCAGATTGTTATTAGATTTATGGGTGCAAAGAAGTTTTGCAGCCTTTGGACTGAAAACAGGCGTAAAAGCAATATTTTCACTTATTTATTGTGAGAAAATGGACACAAAGTGTTAAAAGATGTTTAGTTACAACTTTGTTGCATTTGCTAGTAAACTCTAAAATATTATCATTAAGTGAGAAGTATTATACATCTGTTGAACAGTAGGAGTACATGGGTAAATTAAATAAAATTGCTGTGTTCAGGATTTTAGACTTTCCAAAACAGGTCCAGGCTTAGAGACAGACTTTTAAAGTTAAAAAAAAACTTTTAAAAAAAAAAAAAAAAAAAAAAAAAAAAGTGGGAAGCGTTGTGTGATGATGTGAAGAATAATTCCCATCACAATCCCAAATCTATGTGCTGTATGCTTATTACAGATCAAAATAAATTCCTTGCAGATACTTTCCACTTTAAAATGCAGTAATAATTCCAGATGACTGTAAATAAAAATATGAATATTAAAATGTCACACAACTAAAAGTTTCTATAACAACGATACCTGTGCTTTAAGAATGTTTAGTGTTTTACTTCGTTTAAATCTAGTTTTTTCAGGAGAGGATTCTAATAATTGACTGAAGTCTCATTTCATATTCCTAGATCAGCTGAGTAACTGATTTTCAGCCATCTCCAAGGTGAGTTTTGTGCAAGTTTTAACCTGCATGCATTTTTGATACATTTTGAAATTGACTTTCATTTCCTGTATGCCTAACACAATTCCGTGTCTTGTTAGATTAATGCCATACATCATATTTACCTTAATAAGTTAAGAAAATGTCTTTAGAAATGTCTCCCTTAGAGCTAAAACTGGAATTGGGTCTTAAAGATTAATCAGTTAGTGGGTAACTTGAATTACATAAGGTGGAAATACAGGCTGGCAATAATCATGTTTAAAACAGCATAGTTATCCCTTGATATGATTTATTTTCATGTGTTAATAATCTTTGATTTTAAACTTGGATAACTGCCACTAGGGCTAGCACATGAAGTCTATTTTTGGTTTCTTTGGAAAATATTATTGAATTTAAACCCAATTAAATAACTCTTAATCTGTCACCTTATATTATTTCCTGCTCTGCCTTGCAATTGTGTTAAATAACATGCATGCCAGTGGTGGAGATCAGGCAACGGTTTTTCCCAAAATACTTTATGCAATAATTTTTCATTGGTTTGTTGTTTTACTTTCTCCAGTTGCAAATATGTGTATATAACCAAATGATACCTTCTCAGGCTATTTCATGATTCTTATGGAGAACAGTAAAGAAAAAGACTGATATTTTTTCAGTGAAACACATTCCTGCAGAATGGAGACATGGATCGAATCTCCATGGAACTAAATGTAAGTTAAAATTTTAAATGTCAAATGTATGTTATTTCAGCAAAATCAACAGGCTTGAAGGCCTGTCCTCATATGAAATACAGAATATGAATTGCCCAGAAGGCGTAGGTGTTGGTGAGTTTCATCCTGTAAGGATGACAGCAAGGGTTAAAAACCTTAATCCTCTCCCTGCAAGCTAAGGTTAAGCACAGCCTAACTCCCAGTTTAAACAAAGAGCTAGTAAAAGCAGTAGAAATTTGTAGTTTAAACTTACACCAACATCAGACTCATAGGTTTGAACTATTTTGTTGAACCCTTGCCTTAGTTCCAGTTCAGATTTGTAGTAGACTACAGAAAGGAGTTCCATGTGATTATTTGGTATAGGATGTGATAACCCCCATACTTTCCTTAATGGTGTTCACTTGAATTTAGCCTGTGGGACCCATACTATCTGGCCAGAAGTAAGGCAAATAAACATTTTCAGTACCTCTCGTAATGTTATACTGTCAAAGACCATAATCAGGATTTTGCAAGTGGAATCTGGCACATGGAATACAGTGTCCAACATGCTTAGCTGCAAGTACTGTTGAAATGCTTGCATCTATTTAGATGTGAGATGTCTGTTACTATATCTTCACATCCAAGATGTTTCCACTGACTTGAATGAGAGTATTCAGAGAAACTAAGTTCACAACGAAACAAGGAAAGTCCTTGATTTTGTCATGATCAGAGATTAAATTCTGGTACTTTAGATATTAACTGAAAAAAATTTCCTTATTGGGGATGTTAATAAGGTGTTTAATCCCACCCTTATATACATCTTCATAAGTCTTCATATGTAAGGTGCTTGCATGATTACTGTACTATTGAACTAGGTTGTGCTAATAATCTTACCTAAAGTGTATTTGTCTGATGTTGTCCTCACATCGGCAGACTTGGTGGTTTTCATTTTACTGCGTTAATTTTACTGTGATGAGATTGTGACATATGTTTTCCTGTCCACTGCATGCTTATGATGATGTCAGTGAGATAAATTTATCTTAACTTCCCTTGCAAAACTAGTGCATGTGGGGGATGTTCTCCATCAGACCTGGATTTTATCTACAAGTTGAAAAGAATAAAAATATAGCACTTAAAAGCACTGTTTGCCTTCTCAAAGGGCTGCAGGAAGCCTCTTTGTAGAAATTGTAAAGCTTTTCAAACAGCTTTTTAAAGGTTTTGTGTGTGTGTGTGAGGACTTTGTCCTTCTGGTTCCTTTATGTAAAAAGCAGGCTGTGTAAAACAGGAAAAAATGCTTTGAAAGTTTTATTGCAATATATTTCTTTGCCTAGGAGCATAGAGGATTTTATTATATACTTTTTGTTTTGCTCCTTTATCTTTCACAATACATTCCCTGGTCCTTGGGCTCTGTCAGAAGGAGTGGTGATGTTCCTGAGATGCATCCTGCCAATACTGGGTCAGATGGTTAATAGTGTTAGATTGGGGAAACCATGCTGCCTGTTTCTCATACCCGTTTTGCATTTATATGAGCCATTGTTCTGTGTGGTTGAAAGAAGAGCCCCAGCTGAAAAATACCTCACTTACAAAGCATTCAAACAGTTTTAAACAAGCATTTGGCTGGTTTTCAGACTGTATCCTGCTGTAATTTCTGTCCTTCAGGGAGGGGGGAAGGTTCTCCCATATAATTATAGCTGTCATTTTGCAGCAGTACAGGAATAACTATGGGGGGAAAATCCTTTCTTCAGATTACATATAAAGCAAAATATATTTTGAAATGGCTGTGTGTAGATGCTTTTTTTTTCAGAATTCTCTGTAGAAATACCAACATAATTTGGAAAATATTATATGAAATTACGATACTATAATATGTATTCATACAATGTTTCCTAATTGATCCCTGCAAAATTATACTGTGCAATTACAGGTTGTTTCATTCTAGAATAAAACTTAAGCATTACTAATTTACCTGTCTCACATTAGAAACTGGTAATATATTTTACTTATTTTATGATTACATATTCCAAATTACACATGACAAATATTTTGCAAGGACAGCATGACTTCCAATTATCCAGAACCCTGAACAGATGAAGGAGTTGTAGACTGTTAAAAGCCATGAAATGAAGAGATTTTGGCAGGGAAAGAGAAATATTTCAGAGTATAAAACTTACCACTGATGAAAAGATTATATGCACTATATCTAAAAGTTGAGAGTGATTTATATTGGTAAATACTTTTACTGGTTCAGGAACGGACATAGCTCTAAAGCTGGGAGCTTTCCAAGTCTGTCTTAGACCACCTTGTTTGTTAACTAGCAATAATNAGCTCAAAGAATTTTTTTTTTTTTCCTGATCAGCTAAGATTTCTTAACCATTTGTGGACTGCAGTTGCTTAACTTTGTCATGAGGTCTTACCCCCCTTACTTGTAGTTGTAAAAAAAATTATGGAGTAAAAGTCTTTCAGTAATAGCAGTGAATGGCATTCAAATCTTCTGTTTTGAGTACCTGTCATAATATCTATAGTCATAGTCAATGGGGACGGAAGAGGGCCCTCCTTTAAAGGATGGTTCAGAGCGCTTAGATTTCTGTTTGAAATGTTTTGGAGAAGGCATTATTTCTCGTTATGACAAAATTAATTAGGGTTACTAATCTCCTAATCCAGTAGCATCAATACCCTCTGATATCTTGCAGAAATCATTTCCAAAGCAGAGAAGATTTAAGGGGGGGGAAAGTAATTTATCAGGCAGAAATTAGGCTTGCAGTCTAAGTGACAGGAAAATCTCAGTCTTTGTGCCAAAACTGTGATTGAATTTGGGGTTTTCTCAATTTATCTTCATGTCACTAGGCATCTTTGTGCTTTATTATACAGAATGGGCATCACTTTACTAATCTTCGGCATATAAGTGTATATATGAAATGTCCTAGAAAAGGGAATTATTGGGCATGATTTGAGGTATTTTGAGGAGTGAAGCTGAACAACATGAGGGGAGTCATGGATATAGTAGGTATAAGAATGAGAACTTCAGCAGGACCATCTCATATTTCCATAAGAATTTTTAAAAAGTGTAAAAGTCAGTGTAAGACCAAGTATAGAAAGATAATCATGTCTGTTCCCCTTTTTATTTTTTAATTGTTTTCCTGCAAGCACATGTTCATGCTGTCCTGGGAATTTGGGTGAGTCCTTTTAAGCAATGACCCCCACAAAGGTGGAAATTTTTGCCCTTTAACTGAGACAGGATGAGTTTCATATATGGTCTTAATCTGTTGCAAATAGCAGGCAGCTTTGTCTTCATAGTAGTAATTTCTAAAGAGAAGAAAGCTTGTTTGCTTGGTATGACACGGATGATCCACTAGGTGTTGAAATATCTCTGAGGGAAGAGAAGGGAATGGCAGTTGAAATGTGAATACAATACTGTTATAGTCACTAATCTCCTCAGGATAATCAGATAAAAGAGAAGATACAGAAAACAGTTCGTCCCAGCTTGTCTTTTACCCATAGTAGTGGGTACAGTTGCCACAAAAGCTACAATTTTCACATACAAATCCATTGGCTTACAAACCAACTGAAAACAGAGCAAAAATGAGTTTCCTGCCTGTATGTCTCCAGACTTTCATCCAAAATGCCTCACATCTCAAGATGCAGCGTTATGTTTGGTTTGTACATACATTCATTTGGTCCATAGAGTTTGAAATCAATATCATGCTGGCTAATGTCTACCCTTAAGGATACAGTGGAAGAACAGATAACTGCTTTGTAATTAACAGGATCAGGGTTGTGTTGATGCAATTTACTACAACAGTGTAGTCTGAGACTAAAATACTCACTGAAAAGCTGTTTTGCATTATATAAGAATATCAGTATGCTTACATAATACAAATGAAAAATATAAATTTTTAAGAAATTAGTCTTACTTACATGCAGGCTTTCACAAAGTAGTATGGCTTTGAGTTATTTGGAGGACCTTCAAATAAGCTTTACAAATTTGTAAAATATGTCTTTATATATTTTGTCCTGGTTTGAAGTAAAACAGGTCCGTTAATGCATGATCTTCTCCATTTGTCATCTTCTTCCCCTGTTTCCTAGGAAGCTGTTGAATTCAGAACAGAAGTGTTAATTGGAGGCAACCCAAAGGTGGAGCTTATATTCTAATGGCATAAATTTATTTGATCTTAAAAGGAATCACACTATATTGTCAGGCCATAGGAGGTCAGGATTTCCTAACTCTTAGTTTCTCAAATATAGTTTGGAGAACAAATACTGTGAAGAGCGGTAGGATCCCGGTAATAATCCTAATACTCTTTAATATTTTGTCAAATACATTTTTTTATCTCAGTTTTTGACCTAGCAGGAAACAATTTATTTTAGAGTTCATTATAGAAGTTTGGGGAAACAAAAGAGAGCTTATCTTTCTGGAGTACAGTAAAGAATTGGATATGATGTTTCATTGAGAGAATGTCTTTGTAGAGCTCTTAAAAGGAATGTAAAATGCTGACTGGCTACTGCCTTTGGGAGAGGCAGCTGGTGACAAGTAGCGTTCCTCAGGGATCCATTTTAGGGATCAGTGTTCTAGAGGAGTACTTCATAACTTTGCGTGAAGTATCAGTCTTTGTATATTTTCAGGCCACCTACCAAGGAGGCATGTCAGGTGTTGCTTTCCATTTTGAAACTGCATGACGTGTTGATCTTACCTGCTTAGAGTACGCAATCTTTCATTTCCAGCTAGCAGCATTTGGGTTTTTTTGTAGAGCAGCAGTTTCATGTTAGTATATAACAGGTATCTTTTCACTGTGTTTTGTATGGTACTATATCACAGTGGGAATCTTTATCACTTGGTCTTTTTTGCTCATTTCTCTTTTACTTTTGTATTATGTCTTTCTGTATCTTTTGTATCTTTTTTTTTTTCCTTCCCACTGCTCATAATCCTTGTAGAATTCATCACTCTGTTTCCTCTGTTGGCAATAGGTAGAGGGCTGTTCTATCAGAGTTGGATCAGTACCACTGAAGATGATGGAGATGTTTTCATTGAATTCAGTGGGCACAATTCAAAATTGAAGCTGTGACAGTACAAAGGGATATGCAAAGGAACAATACCCTTGGATCTTACCAATACCTAGTTCATGGTGTCTACTGCACAAAATTTCAGTCTCTTGAGGTACTATTTTGTAGGTAGTTATAAATAGCGTCACTACTGGTAGGCTAGCTGGTATGGCCAAACACGTGCAACTCTATGAAAGAGAGAAAACTGAGTAGCAGATAGATTATGTGCACATTTTAAATGCCTTTGGGCTCATAGTACTTAATTTCTTTTCTTAATTATACCTGTATGAAGATAGGTAGTCAGCAGAGAAGAATCCTGTACCTATAAAAAAAATTTCAAACAAAATTCTGAAGGTTATGCCAAAGGTTATTTCCTTACAGTTTTTCCATGTGATAAGAGATTACGTTCTGTTGAAAAATGTTGCAAATTTTTGAGTGCAACAACGTTGGATTTTCAACTAGTGGAAATCAATGAATTTTCACTAATTTCAAAAGGGCTGGGAATATTTACAACAATTGAAGTTTTGTGATAAGATCAACGTTTCTATAACAGCATCTGAATGTTTAGTTTGCACTAAAGAAAAACAGTCAGCTTCATCCTGTGTTTATAAAGAATTTCCATACTATAAATCATCAACTAGTCTGAAAAGCCAGTAATTATTTTATACAAAATGTCTAATATTTCTGCAGTAATTTAAAACTATAAATTAGCAAATATGTAAACAGTAGAGTATCAATTAATAAGTGTAGGTCCTGAGATGTCCTGGGACAAACGCCCTTTTTAAAAACAAAGAAAGAAACACCCCTCTGCCATAAATGTAGGCTTATGGCTGTTAGAATCATGTCATTTCTCAGATTGGTTGATTATTAAATGTTGCTGGTTTTGTTAAGGAATTTCTCTATTGTCACTTGCCTTTTTTTTCCTCCTCTTTTTTTCCCCTTTCTGTGTGGAAGGAAAATAAAAGAATCATAATGTTTAAGGCAATGAAGTAAACCACCTACAGCTACATGTTCAGAAGTTAATCACAAAATGAGAGGGAACTTGCTCATAAAATGGAGGCTAAATCTCTCTGTGTATCAGATAAGAGCTGGATGAAGTCACAGATCACAGATATATAGGGCAAAACAGTGTGTTCAATTCAGAAAGAAAAAAAGGTCGGTTGAAAGAAATCTGTTTGAGTCCAAATCTAGAAAACTATTTTTACCATTTATCTTTCAGAGTATTTCTCCTCTGTGCCCTTCCCCTTGTACCATAGTAGTCTGGCAGCCCAGAATGTACTTGAAATGCCTTCCCTCACTGCCTAAAATGATAGCTTTTATTTCAGGACTTGGCTTATTATTATTTGATCCTATAACCCCTTAAGGCCAGCATTAGCAGTTGGTGTCAGGAAATCCCAATTCCCAGTGCCAAGGGGTTAATTGCTTTTTACCGTTTGATCTTTTTTATACGCACTTTATATGCTACCTGACCCTTTTACCATCTATAGGAGGTACACATACTTTTCTTTGCTGGCCTACTTCCTGTATCTCCCCAAGCTTTCCCCACTGCTGCCTTGCCAATTTTACATTACATATTTTACACCAAAAAATTGCAGTTGACCTGATTTTTTCCTTTTTATGCTTTCCAATTTTCCTGGCAGAAAAGATGCAGTGTGCCATCATTGTATTTCTAAGAACAGAAATAGATGGATAGGATTAGGATGGGCACATGATATATTAAAAAAAAAAAAAAAGAATATGTATAGAGTTATGAAATTGGACTGTTGATGAGTTAAATTTGAATAGCTTTTTTGCATAACAATAATTTTTGTCTTTTTAAACAATAGAGCTAAAGTGTGGGGGGCAGGAAGGGAGGAAGCCTTCAAAACTAAATCAAGATATCTCAGGATATCACAGATTTTATTGCTAAGTTAAGTAATCATCTCTCCAAGCAAAAGTGATGATCAGATTTGACAGAAATGTTTGCCTTGTCAAGGACTTTAGGCTTACCCTACATTCACTGAAAATTTTGTTTTGTTACAAGGTTACAAGCATAATATGTCAATTTCTTTAGGTCTACTTGGTTTAAAATACCAATTTTATTTATATTTTCTTCATATTCTACAAAGCTAGCAATTAAGCTGATATTCTGCCATAGTGTGCATTTTGAAATCTTTGCAATTATTTTTAGGCAATTAAAATTTTTGTGGCATAAATCAGTTTCTTTAAGAAAGTGACAAAATATTCAAAATAGCTGTGAAAATAAAAAAAACTAGTTCATAGTTTTTGATTGTTACAATTCTAAGAAATACTTATCGCCTGGATTTTTAATGCTGTTGAAACTTTAATGTACCACTGCAGCTTTCAGATTTTTTAAATAACTCTATCAGCTAGTACTGTAAAACAACAGAAATAGGGAGGAAACTTGAACAGTATATCTGTAGGGGAACGATCAATATCAGGTCTTCAGTATAAGTAGTTTAGGTGGGGAAAAGAAGTTCTGTCAGCACTAGAAATTACACATATTCCAGTATATCTGTGTCTCACAGTAAATTGTTCTCAGTTTTCCTCCAGTTTGTGATTTTATTAAATTTCTTCCATGAGGATTATCTGATCTGTGATAGCATGGGAACTCACACATCATGATTTTTCCTCCAGCAGGGTGCTTGTAGGTAGTTAGGTAGTCTTTCAGGCTACCTATTTTTCACAACAGCAGTAGATACTTGATTCTTCTGAAAACCTTAGTAATTTTCAAGTTTGATAAAAATGTATTGCTAAGTTAGAAAATTATTTTTTAGGAGGAAGTGAGAGGCAGAGAAATAAGCATGCAAAAACCTAGTGAGTTCATGTGAGATTTATTGACTTCAGAAAATAGATTAAAAATATGAGTAAAGTTTTAGCTTTTGTGGATCATGATGTGTTTAAAAGCTTAGCTGTATTGGGCTGGATCTTTGAAACATATTCAGTAAGACTGTACAGGTCTTTCAAAATGTAACTTGAAGAAAAATTTACATGCTCTTGAATTTTAGTATGAAGATAAAAACCTGGAAATATCATTTGAAAATCCACATGGGAGTTATGAACTTCACAGACCTTTATGCTGGTGAATTTGACTATTTTGAATTTCTCCTCCTCAGCTACAGTTTGCTTCCTCTGCAGGGAAAGGAACTAATGCTTTATCACCTTAGAGGAGGCCATTGCTTCATCCTGGCACTTGCCTTTAAAAGGCCACAAGGATAGAGCCTCTTTTCAGTGACACAATTGCCTGTCCTCTCTTCCGTGCTAACCTTTCTTCCAACTTCTGTTCAGTGGTCAGAGTACATGGATTCTCATTCAGGTGCTGCTGTACTTGATCCTTCTAACTCTGGGACTGAATGGTGCCTTAAAGAGCATATGGCCCTTATAGGGACTTGGGAATTTCATTCGGCTTGCATACTACCTACAGCACTTTCTCTCTTTAAAAGATAAAAGACTCTATGTAGTAGGGTCCTTTCCATTTTGGCTGCTTCACAGTATGAGACTACAGGAAGAAGGGGGATCTTAATGTAGATAGGATGACCTGGCCCTGCCAACCATTGTTTTTACTATCTCTCAGGATGCTGCATGAGTAAATTCAGAACTGGCTTCTCCCTAACTAACGTGAAAGTTAGAGTGACAGAGGTTAAGTAAAGATTATTATTATTACTCATATATTTCTAAAAAAGAGAATGCATCATGAAGATTAGGCTGAGAGAGTTGGGGTTGTTTAGCCTGCAGAGAGAAGGCTCTGGGGAGACCTTAGAGCAGCCTTCCAGTATCTGAAGGGAACCCACAAGAAAACTGGAGAGGGACTTTTTACAAGGGCACGTAGTGATAGGACAAGGGGTAGTGGCTTCAAACTGGAAGAAGGTAGATTCAGATTAGATATCAGGAAGAAATTTTTCACTATGAGGGTGGCGAGGCACTGGAACAGGTTGCCCAGGGAAGCTGTGGAGGCCCCATCCCTGGAAGTGTTCAAGGCCGTGTTGGATGGGTCTTTGAGCAACTTGGTCTAGTGGAAGGTGTCCCTGCCCATCATAGGGGGATTAGAACTGTCTGGTCTTCAAGGTCCCTTCCAACCTAAACCATTCTATGGTTCTATGATAAGATAAAGCAGTGATTTTTTGGAAGTAGGTGCCCTGTGGCATTGTAGATATGTTTAGTATTTTCCATAGATTCTAATAGTGTCTGGAAGTAGACTCCTTCAGTGTGAAAGCAAAAAAAGCCCAAGCCCCATCTTACAGCCACTTCTGATAGCCAGCAGAAAATAGCACCCCATGAATTTGTTTATAAATAAAATATATAATTCTGACAATATAATCTGCAGCTTACAAATGTTTTCATCTTGGCTGCCTTAGCAATGGGTCAGGAATAAGGATTCTGGTACCTTTCTCATTCATTATCCAGACTTTTATCTTGCTACACAATAATACCTAGCTTAATTTCCCTTAGGCATCTATAAGTTTTGCTGTTACAGAAGTGCAATTGCTGTATCTTCAGATCCTTTGTGAATGTCAGTACATTTTCTCCTCAAAATGCAAAATGAGAAGTACAGTTAGTAGAAAAAATATGCGGAAAATAGAAATGTTTCATTTCAACTTCTTGATCCAATATTTCATACCTTTCATGTTGACATAGCTCAACAAAATTGTTTATTAAATTTCTTTTCCAAAGGGCAAACTTAAGACTTCAATTTCTAGAAATGATTATAAACTGGTCTGAAATGTTTCAATGGAAGTTGTAGCGGAGAGCTTTTTTGGACTGACGAAGCCAAAACATAGAAAGAACATAAGTGAGTTAGTTGTTTAGCAGAAATGTCTTGCTCAGACCTCAGGTTGTTGTTTCAGTGGCACAGAGCTATACCGTTTCAGAAAGCTGAATGTGGGAAGAGATTTGTGAAGCATTTGGGAAAACCTTCTGCGAGTTCAGGGAGTTGTCAGAGGTGGATACCCATTCTATTGGGCTCCTGGCTCTTAGCTAAACCAGAGCTGCAAATGGATTTATGGTAAACGGTCCTCTAAATAAATGGCAACAAGTCTGAGCCTCTGAATAGACCTACTTTTTTGCATCGTTTTAGCCTTCGTATCAGGAAACAGTGTTTTTTAACACTGCTGGGTTGAGGAAGAGGGTAGGTGAGGTGCAGTACCCTTCCATTGCATGTTTAATGTTCTTGCCTGATTACTTCCTTGGGCCTTGATAAAATTATTTTATTTATTTATTTATTTTTGCCACAGTAGCAGATTGCAAGTTACAAGATCAAGGTACTTATCAAAATATCTGAGTTTCTGCATGCTTGAAAGCCAAGGACAAACCTACAGGATTTCCATGGGCTATAAACCTCGTTATTGTGTGCTGCATTTACACTGTCAAGCTATTACTTGAAGTGTCTTGTAGCTATTCCACTTTTAAACTTGACTGTGACCTTTTATTATTTTCATTCCCATGACCTCTTTGCCCCTCTTGTCCAATTTGAAGTATGTCATATCTATCTGGCACCAAATGGTTCCAGTACTCAGGAGCTTGGGTAAATGTTACAAAATAAGAGCAGCTAATTAAAAATCTGTACTGTTGACTTCTGTTTAATATATGCAGTATTTCCAGAACTTGATAGCAGACCACCTGACAGTGGCAAGGGTCTAAGTCAGACTGTTTAAATAAAGTAATAATGAAGTATAGTGATATGGTTGTAAACTTGGAGCTGTTCCAAATGGAGTCATAAAATGTGCTAATTGGTTCTGAGAATTGAAATGCAGTAAAAGTCAAATTTTACAACAGTGACTATTATACAGTGAAATTAACTTGGCTACTTTTGAGGTATTAAATATACCTAGCTGTTAAGAGGCAAAGTCACAAGATTACAGGGATTTTACTTGACTAACAGAGATTGATATGTCCGTTTTCATTGTTGAAGATTAAGATAACAGAACAACTTAATTAATATATTTAGTTAAATGAGAGGAATCTACAATGCTATTTGTTTGAACAAATTAGCAGTACCTACAGGCTTGATTAGGTAACATGTTGGAACGTTACCAAAAATTTAAGTAATGATTTGAGTGGCTTGTTAATAGATCAAAATATATTTAATTAGTTGTACTACCATTATTTAATCAAAGTTACAGAGCACCTTAATTTAATTAAATTCATTAAGTTAATAAGAAGTATAGACGTTACTGCTTTGATAGTGTTGAAACATCTATAATTTTTAAGACTATAAAATACATGCAAAATCATTTAGCACCAAAGTAGTAATCTCAATGAAACACATCACAAATGTCACATCTATTTAATATATTTCTGTAAATTCTAAACTAAAATGAACTGTTCAAGGGTTTCTACTTCAGTGGCTACTGCTACTTGAGGCACTCCATTTTCTGTGGCAGCGACTTCTCAATCCATTAAAACTTTTTCTACTAAAGATATTTTTATATATATATATTGCTGGGGATTGATATGCCATTTTTTTATTATGACAGTGAAAATGTCACCATTTATGTAATCCTTTCTCTATCTGTAAGATAATGATTATTGGAATCTGAAAATAAACAGACAAGTCAGTAAGTTGTGGTTATGCCAATCCACTATAGTAGTCTTACTGTCTTAGACCACTGCCTACCTAGTCCGGTATCCTTTCTGAGAATGGAAAGTACAAACTTGGAAGGAAAACACAAAATACTGTTTACTGGACAGTTATACTAAAAGTGGTACACAGGGAGCATTTGGTTGCTCCCCTGTTATTCTCTGTGGCTGTTCTAATCTGAAATAGTTCTCTAACATGAAATTCAGTGTTAGTAGTTTAATTAAAACCAGCTATGCTCTGTCCAATCTGTCCTGGTGGGTAGCTTAGCGGTATGTGTTGGAACAGGACTCTGCTGAACTTTACAGGATCTGTTTTCTGAAAAGGTGTCTGCTACTAATAATCTGTTTCTGAATCTGGAGGAACTGTCAGATATGGAGAAAATATATGTTGGAGAAGGAAGGCAAGTAGTAGATGCAAGCAAGATGGTCTTTTTCTTTAAGTCTCTGAATTCTCTGTATCTGGAATAAAACAATTTAGAAGAACACAATTTAAAAGACGAATCATAAAAGTTAAGAAGTAAAAGTTAAAAAGAGGCATTGTATGCACTTGCCTTCTTAAGTTGTACTGAAGCAAAGGAAAAGGTAACTGCAATAGACTATTCGCATTAATAATTCAATTGGAGACAGGTGCAAGAGTTGAAGTATTTGAACTGCACAAAGATTATGTTAGTTTAGTATCAATCAACAGCTGTGGAGTAATTGCCCTTTCAAAATGTAGTTATAAAATTGTTGGCAACAATAACAGTAAGCCAAATTATGACGATGTTGCTAATTTGATATTTGGATCACCAATAGATGCTCAAAAAAGCAGGTTTTCCATTGATAACTGAATTTGTGGGTAGCTTTTTTGCAAGTATGTCATAGAAATGATAAGCTAATAAAATGTGTTGATTTATCCTGCTAAATTTAGATAAAAACTTACCTTTTTAATGTACTAAACTGTCAGAGTAATACGATGTGAAAGGAAACCTTATGATTGAGCCATTTGTTTTTAAAAGAAGGTATTTGCATTTAGACATTGCAGAGCTAAATGGAGGCATTGTAAAAAAGAATCTGATTCTGATCAGATTTTCTATAAGGAAAAGCTATGTGATGCTTATATGATTCTTAAAAGGTGCTGAGGTAGCAGATGCAAAGTTGTTAACACTGTTGTGCAGTCTACTGCTACAAAATATAATACAAAGCTGGACAACATCAGTTGTCTCCATGTGTGAATAAAAAAGAGAGATGCAAGTTTATTGAGCAGTTTATTGAAAAGTCTGGAAGGAAACGATAAGCTTTAGAGTATGAATTATTTTTAATTAGGTGGTTAAAAAGACTTCTGGAGGAATTCTGCAGGATGTCAGTAGAAAAGCACATTGTCAAGACCTCAAAAGTGTGATCACTAGAAACTAAACACGAGAGTTTATTGGGGGAAAATGGGCTAGTAGTGACCTTTTTACAGAAAAGATGCATTGTAATCAACTAGCCCTTGTCATCTTATTGTGAACTGAAACTTATGCTTTCATTTGCTTGTCTGGCACTAAAATGGAAGCGGAGAATATTGGTTAATTTGAAATGCATATGTTTATCTCTGGTTTGTTAGTATATCATAGAGGTAAGTATGGTAATAAGGTGATTGGAAGAACTGTACATTAGTTTTCTGAGAAACCCAAAGACTTGCGTATTGAGCAAGTGTCTAAGCTATGCAAATCTTTATTGAAGCTGGGGTTATCTTTTATAGGATATAGGTTGATTTACTGTAAAGAGTGTGTAGAACAGTGCGACTGTTAGGTATTCTGCAGTATCATGGGCCAGAAACTATTGTTTCATTTCCAGCTTGAAACTATCTGCATAAACTTGTAAACTAGTGTGAAGTAGAAAAGACATGATTACAGGACAGGAAATAATGCTTCATTTTATGTTAAATGCTGCCAGGTCTTACACTGTCCTAGTCATTAAGAGAGCTTAGTCCTGAGACCCTGTTTCATTTGATTTCAAAAATAACCTCTCTAGACCAGAGAGTAATGAGATTTCAAACCAGCAGGTTCCCCAGGATTGCTGTGTTGTTCTGACTGCCATTCTTCTGGGAAAACTAAGAAAACAAGTGCTACCATATTTCCATCTCAGTGATAAGAAATGGCTTTCTGGGGTTGTTTGTTTATTTATTTATTTATTGTCTTTTTTTGTTTGTGTTTGGTTTGGGGATTTTTTTTTTTTTTAATATACTTTCACAGTCTGTTTTTGTGCAGAATGAGAGATGAAATTTAGAAATTGGATTCATCTTCCTACCATTGCCCCTCAAATAAAAGACTTCAAATACTTGTCATATAATTAACCAAGTAAAAACCTGGATACTTTGCCAAACTAAGACTTTGATCCTGAGTGTAACTTCTTTTCATTTGCTTGGAAAGCTGTTTAGGAGCTGTCTTCTGCAACCTTCATTTGTTTCTCACTACGAGTACACTACGTGTTCTACAGACCCATTTATCCTGAATCTGTGTAGGCAGCTTTCTGTGTTTAACTGTGAGGTTTACCAGAACTGCATCAGGTACAAATCATCTTTTTATAATGATTAGAATTATTCTTTTGGAAGAGCAACTGGACAAAGATAGTTTTTGTAGAGCTTACAGGAACCTTCTCAGTTTCCTCTTACCTTGCTGACTGCAGAACAAAATGACAGTGACTGCTGAAATTCATTTCTTATATCCATTCTTCTGTTTAGAATTTCATGACGATTTATTCTATGAACAAACAGAACAAATTTGAATATATATGCAATATTTTAGTATATTCTTTGTCAGTTTAATTTTTTCTTTCCAATTTCAGATGATATTAATATAAATTTTCTGGTTTATATTTAAATTGCATTATTTTGGTATCTTCCTGAAATTAGTACTAGTTTTCCTGGAAAATGTAGATAAACCACCTTACATTTTTGGAAAAACAGACTTAAATTGTCCCATTAATTTGTATTTCTCAACCTATCACTTTTCACATTTCTTCAAAGACATATAGTAGTTTAATGGCATGCATTGGTTTCTTTTTTTTTTGCTTGTTTAAAAAGACCTCTTGCTAGCATAATCCTAATTAGTTTAGCGTATTGATTTGACTACAGGAATCACAGATGAGTATATAATATGCTAAATGTTATCAAATTTATGAACATTTAAAATCAAATGTCATGGTGCATTATTCCCAGTTTTTCATTTTTGGTAAAATACATCAATAGATTCTATGATACCAATGCACGCATCCATGAACTTAGTCTTTGCAGATATATTCACAGCTTCTCCGAGTTACTCCATTTGGATCATCAGGTGAATGCAGCTGTAGGAGAAAAAACGTCAGATAGTATTTGGGTAAATATCAGTGAAGAAAGGTACAAGAAGAATTAAATCTGAATTTCTAATCTGAATGTTCAGTTACTTTGAAGCTGATCTTACAACAATGTAGATCCAAAAAGTAAAGACATTACTAGTATTGACAACAAAATATTGCCAGTGTTAATGGGACCATGGTAGCTGTGTACAAACAGAGTAGGACTTGTTCCTGTTTTTTGAGGGAACATAATTTGAGCAGGAATTTGTTTTTTGCTTACTCTCTGAATGAACATGTATGCAAGGTGTAACACCAGTTGGTTATCATAGGGGATTTTCAAGCTTATAACTAAATAAGCCCACTTTGGACGGTTATATTTTACCAGCTTTATTTCAGCTAATTCTCCTGCAAAATAAACTCTACGGTCTTGAAGAAAAGGCTGGGGAAATGCTTCTCTATATTACAGAGAAGTGACACTGCTTTTCTTCTTTCTGTTCTCTTTTTATCTTCTATCCCCCACTTTTGTTTTCTTTTTTCTCTCAGGCTACAGATACACTGCAGAATAGCGATGAGGCAAAATTCAGCATAAATTAAGGCAGTCATTTGCAGACAACTGCTTTAGTGTCTAATCAGCCAAAGAGTGTTTATTTTCAGTAGACGAAATTGATTCTGTTCCATTCTCTGTAGATTCCGTACGGGCCAATATCTGGTAGGTTTTTTTGGGTTCGTATTTTTTTTTTAAAGCACATCTTGGCGTTATGTTCTCTTCCATCACTAAAGAGAGAGAGACAGTATAACTTCTCTTGTTTCTACCTTTCTCTCTTTTCTCTTAAAGATGTTTAGTGGAAGTTTAAGAATTCAGGGCAGCTACTAAAACTGCAAAGATTATGCATAAGCCTTGTATTTACCTTCAATCCATATTTCACAAATGTAAGATGGCTCAGATTATGAAGGGGTATGAGTTGTGGAGCTCTGCTTTTATCTGTTAGGGAGTACAAGCTGGTTTGGAATTGTTTGCTTTTAGCACCAAACTGCTTGGGTCAAGATAACTCCAGAAACTGTTCTTTATGATAACGGGATTCTTTGTTTGAATAATATCTTCTGATGTATTATGAATGCCAATTATTTTCTAAAATAGACATTACTGCTGTGCTGCAGAGCCTCCAGAGCTATTTGACAGTGGATCAATCACTTCATCTCAACTTTGAATAATATTTTCTTTGCAAAGTATTATTTTTTGATAGTCTTATCATGGAAAATAGCAAGAGTTACCAAACTCTTTTTTTTTAACCTAGTTTGCTGGCAAAAACCTTAACAGAATTCAAACAGAAGTGCATTAAAAGTCCACTAGTAACCATGTGTGCTGAAATAAGTAAGAAAACCCATTCAACTAGTTTCATCAATCCACCCTGAAGAATTTCATGGTCTGTATGTGTTGTGATGGGTTTGTACCAGGATTAACCCTCATCTCTGTCTTGGCCAGGTTATGTTGCTTTTGCTGTGCAAATGCAGATGGGTTGCATACTCTGTGTGGTATGTTGGATTTGCTGTACACATACAGCAGATCTGACAAGGGCATTGAACTTATCATCAGACTTGCCAGTGTGGTCAGGCTTACATTTTTTTAAATACAATTAATTCCTTGGTCATAAGAACCCAAACCAGATCAAAAGAAAACCCTTCTGAAACATAACTTCTACTAAGAGGGAATATGACTTCCACTGGGGACATTGTAACTGGAAAGCTCGTTTTGTCATAGTTATCAAGATGTGCTTTAGCTGCAGACAGTGCAGGATCAGTACTATTCACATGGAGATCAGCACCATTCATTTTCCTACTAATAATAAATTGTCTTCCTTTTTGATTATCGGGTCCCATTAGTTGAAAATGCGGCCTGACTCGATATTGACCTAAGACTGATCTCATAGTAAGATAACATTAAGTACTCAGCTGAGGTAATATGGGAGTTAAATCTTCACTTCTCAGGCTCTCTGAATCTTGCTTTACTGTAGGGAAAATACCTGGTTAGTCCTGTTCTCTACCTGCCTAGAGGTCTTTGCTGTCCCCTGATGTTTCTTTTATTTTTTTTGTATGTACAAAATGAAGATTGAAAATAATTTCCCCCTGATCTAGCTGGTCTTTTCTATACATTTCCACAGAGCCAAGCACAGCCGACCTCCTGTCTCAGTTAAGGTCTGTGTGTGTTGCTGTCAGCTATAAGTTTTAAATCAGCCTATAAATGACGTACTTCCTAGAAAAACCTCTCTGTCCTCTAGTGGAGTTAAAAATAGGGATAATATTTTGATATATTTGCATAATATTTTTCCTCTTCAGGATGCGTGTTTTCATGTAAGTACTGTGAGAGGGTATAAACTTGTAAATGTCAGCCTAAATCCTGAATTGCATTCAAATAAAAAACCAAGTAGACTGTCTTTCATGAGGTAATTCAATCTGTCACCACAAGAGAAAAATATGAATCATAACCTAGTGCCCTAAATCTTTCTATGATAAACAGCAGGACAGACACAGTAACTATAAATGACAGATACTCAGCTATTAAAGTAGTTTAAATGTTTTTGTGGTGTACACTAACAGATTTACAATTATTTAACAAAGTAAATAAAAATAACAATTTTATCAGTCAAGATTTCATTCTACAGGCTTTAGGTGCTCTACACGTAATTATTACATCTACCTGTCAGTGATGGTGCAGTGTGACAGAAAGCCTAATTTATAGAATGAATCTCCTGAATTTCTCCAGAAGCTTTCAAGAATGAAGATGCAGGAAGAAAAAGCTGTCTTTGTACATAAATGGACTCTGACTCTTCTTTTCTGTTTCTCTTTGGATAGTTTGTAGGACACTTGCTAGAAATCACTACTGCTTTGCAGCTGGTATTATGACTGTAAAGTAGATACCTTTTTGAAGGAGAGGTCCAAAATAGCTGGAAGTTAGTGTTCATTTTCACATGCTTTCTAGTTACAGAGAATTGTGTTGATGCAAAACGTGTCTGAATAAGAAGCTTTACAGATACTTTAAAATTTGAATGTGGAAAAAAGCTATTTACTTATTGTTCTGAATTTCAGTCTTCTGTGTTTTGAGCAAATACATGTGTGGTATTCCTCTAAAGGAGGCATAGCTACAAATGGCAAAACCTTGCTGTGCAAACCCAATACATTTGTCTCCTGTTCTGAGCAAATGCTCAAAGGATAAAATATCAGGTGAATTATATATGTTAAATCACAGTCTTATTAATACATCACAATCCAATTTCAGTAATAGATGCTATATTCATATGCATTATCATTAAATTAATTTACCAGATTTTGTAATGTTTAGTTAAAAGTATGAAATGGAAGATGGAAATATAATAATTGGGACAAGAAGGAAATTTATATTTTCTTGCCCTGGGATGAAATTCTATTTGTCCTCTTCCTCTTTGTAAGCTTTCTTGAGTAGCACAGAGTGAAAACTAAAATTGGTCTTCAAATTTTTTACTTACCTTGCTTCCTTTCTTGGCTATAAGTCCTTTCCAGAACCTCTCATCCAAAGCGTATCCTCAGTTCCACAGAAATATGTCATCTTCACACCTTCATGTAAGACAGTTGCCTCCTTCCCTAACTTTCCTAAGTCTTTTCCTTTTTAGCCCTACAAAATTCAGCTCCTTGCACATTTTCTCTTACTTAGATTCCTTTTCTACTATATGATGTGAACTTCCGTGCTCTTTGATGAATATTCTTGGCAGACTTTCTTAACTTTTAATTACACTGGGAGGATGCCATTGTTATCTTTTTTGGCTCTTTTATCTTTAACCTCAAATTTGTTGGAATTCCATTCTGAATTGTCTGGATTTGTTATCCCTGTTGTTATTTACCAAGAAATACCTCACAGTTTCATATGTAGGTTATAATAGGCAATTTGTGGTAATTCTCCAGTTACCTGAAGTGGTTGTTTCAAGAATTAAGCATTGTAATTGTGTGTTCTACAACTTCTCCATTTTGCTCTGTACTACTCCTATGAAGAGGGATGCGGATGATTTTGGATAGCCAAGTTGAAGAAGTGAGTTTTAGTTAAGCTTATGTGACTGAGGCTTATGATCATTATGGCTTGATTGTTGCTTTATGGGATCTTCTGTGACTAGCAGTTTTCAGTGAACACAGAACACTAAAATGCTTGTAGGAAGGTGTAGAGACACTAGGACAGACATGAGACAATGGCAAGCTTCTTCAAAGCTTTCCTTTTGTGCCAGCAGATTTTAGAGTCTACTGAACTCATCCCCCAAACGTGATGAAGCTCTGATCATAGAATTATAAAACATCCCAGGTTGGAAGGGACCCTGGTAGATCACCTGGTCCAACCTTTTTGTGGAAAAAGGAGCCTAGATGTGATTATCTAATGCCTTAAAACCTCCAGTCTCCAGTCACATCTTAAAAACCTCCAGTGATAGCACTCTACCATGTCCCTGGGGAGGTTGTTCCAGTTCTCACCATAAAAATATTATTTCTTATATCAAGATGAAACCTCTCCCAGTGCCACTTGTATGCATTGTCCCTTGTCCTGTCCATGTGGCTCCTTCTTACAAGAGACCCTCTGTCCCCATTGTAGCTGCCCTTTAAGTACTGCGATGTGTTCCCCCAAGCCTTCTCCTCTCCAGGGTGAAATTGTGAATTGTGGGGACCAGAACTAGACATAGTACTCCAGCTCAGCCTGAGAAGTGCTGAGTAGAAGGCTCAACTGGCTGTATTGTCATTGTTGATTTGCTGAAGTAGATTGTGGTGTTGTAATGTTTCTATAGTGAGAGGTGATAAATGTACTTATAATTACCTGTTATGAGAAAAAGGTTTGTAACCTTAGTTCTCAACATAAGTCTATCTAACTTGGTTTCCAAAACCAGGACTATTTTCAGTTGTGAAGTACATATTAATTCTGCACTGTAACTGGGTCATATATGCGTGTGAGAGGGAGACAATGTGATAAGTATAAAAATAAATTTATAGCACCCAGGTTGCGTGGTGAATGCTGCTCCATAATTATCTTCAAAAGAAATTAACATATTTCAGGTGTAAGCGGAAATATATCTGAAAATTAAGGAAAGTGACCAAAAATAAAAGTAGAGGAGCTTGTCTAATAAGAAAATACTGGAAAGGATAGAAACTGCATGGCCTCACAATCCCACATCTCAACACAGTTAGAAAAGTAAATAAAACTAGAAAGGAGTTATCACAATGGTCAACATTAATCTTTGTAAAAGACCCTTTCTAGTACCATGGAATGATTTTGTATTCCAGGAGCACTGGGGCAATCACCAGTGTTACTGATAAATCAGATTAGGCTACAAGGTCAATCTCCTTTGTGATGAAGTCTGTTTGCAACTAAAGGAGCAAATGTTCCAAACTTTTATTTCTTTTGCAAAGTCAAACTTTATTGCTGAATCAAGCATTTGAGTTTGGAGTTATTATTTGAGTGGGACTGTCTGAATCCTGTCCAGATCTCACTCTGAAAGAATGTGGAATATCATAAGATACAAGCAATGGATTTCTGATACTTAAGGATGTTTTTAGAAGCTCATAAATAGTCAAATAAAATTGCCCTAAAAACAGCTGCCTAGGCTTGAACCAGTTATGGCTTTGTTAATGTTTAGCACCAAAGTAATAATAAAGGAACACAGGCAGGAAAAGAGAGAAAATGAGAGTTGAGAGAGACAAAACGGTGGTCTTCTAATTGAGGAAAAGAGAAAAGAAAATCACTTTCAGAACTTCGTTTAGGAGAATAAAATTCAGAGATGTGTTGCATTATCATTTTAAGAATTTAAAACTTTGCCACCATATATCATTTATTAAGATGCAGCATTAACATTGTGTTGTACTGTTTCTATGTACTTTGGATTGTATCAGATCAGTTTTTATTTCAACATGTATGCAAAAGGAATCCTAAAACGAATCCACAGCTTTTTAATATTTGGTTAATTTTTTTTTGAGTATAGTAAGTAGTAAATCACAGGTCCAGGATGAGACATGATTGTTTATGAGGTTTGGGGGTTTTCTATGTCATTGGGGTTTTTTCTTTCCTTTTTTTTTCCTTGAAGGGGGAGGTTACATTTGTGCCTGATTAATATTATAATTAATGCTGTGACATATGTGTATTGGACACCACCTCAGTTGCCTACGTACAAACACATGGATTACTTTTCTAGTAGATTTTGCTTCTGTCTTGGATAAGCCAAACCCTTTTTTTTTTTTATTTTTATTTTCCTTTTCTTTTCAGATACGCCTAATATACTATGTAGCATATATATCTCATTTGCTGTTTTATAAATGTGCCTGTTTCATATATTCAGTACTATATAGCTATTCAGTGAGCAAATCTCTTTTTTCTTTGTTCCTCCTCAAAACAAATAAACCATTGACAAAAGCTTAATAGTTGATCTGAAATTGGATGGACAGAATCATCCATACCCAAACACTAGATTTTTAGTTCCTGTCAGCTTTTGGTCTTTGTTTAATCAATATATTTAGTAGTAATACAGGATGAAATGGTCAGGACTGCACTGCCCAATCTACAACAATTCTGTATATGGAATTTGTAAAATTGAGAATTGATTTTGTCCCAGTGTGGAATGTTTAAAATAAATTAATTAAAAGGTTGCACTATGGAAAACTCTGATTTAGATGCTATTACCTAGATTCAGACCACGGATTTTTTTTCTTCCCAGATTGTAGTGGGAAAGTTAAACACATCAAGGACAGCTTTAATTTTAGAGAACACTCAAGAATGGTGATGGGGAGAGATATTTTTGTTGTCTTTGTTTTTCAAGTAAATTTCATATAACTGAAAACATCCTGCCTGGCTCCAACAATGATTTTTAATTTTTGGCATCAGGATTAGTAATACAGATTTGAAAAGTGTATTGCTTTATAACATATTAGTCCAGATATGCCAGTGAAAAGAGTGTTAGAGAATGTTAGGAATCATTCATTACTGCTCCCTTTGTGAAAATTGTTATAAGATTTACACATAAACCAGATTTAGGAGAAAATAAGAGCAGTAACTTAAAACAAGAAAAAACTGTATTTCTGTACATACCACTGAAATAATAATTGGGTGTGGAATTACAGTGTTCCAAAACATCTCTTATCAATCACAACTATCTTCCAAAGCTAATAGTCTGAAATTCTAAAAATTAATAGTTTGAATTAGAAAAAAATGTTTTTGAACACTAATTTTTTTTACGAATTTACATTTGCAGTCAGCTCAAATAAAACTTTTTGCAATAATTTTTTTTCATTATAAAATTGACTATAATAAACTGTTGTTTATTACCTCTTTTTCGATTGTTTAATGCACATTTTTTCATCAAATACTTGGTATAGTATTTAAATGTAACTCAGCAGAGAATATTTTTTCCAGTTAACTTATATATAATTCTGCTTCTCACATATGAATTTTCAATGTTTCTTCAGTAACTTTGTATCCTTTAACAAATGGGAAAAAACAAACTAAATAAACTAAATTGTCCCAAAGCATCTTGCAGCCCAGTGCTCAATCTGAGAATGTAAGAAATATTCGTTCAGAGTGCAGGGCAGTACCATCTCCTCTCCTAAGGTCTAGGATTTGTCCTCAAGGATTCACATAGGTAGTTTCAGTTAAACTATATGAAGAAAGTGCTGAAGTATATGCTGTTTTTGTCCAAGAGAATGTGTGATGCTTTCTTTCCAAGCTAATGGACAGACCACACTTGAAGTATAGTTTCTACTTAAAATAATTATTTAAGGCTTTGAAAGAAGGAATAATGAACCTGTTACATAGTGTTAATGTTTTAAAGAGAAAATAATAAAGGTGACGTTTTAACCTTCCCCCCCTGCTCCCAACCATCAAGTAATTTTAGAATTGTATGCTGTCCCTTAACATATAGCTACTAAAAAGCAAGAGTCAGAAGTTTGGAGTTTGGTTGTTGGGTTTTTTTTTGCTTTTAGGTAGTGGGTTTTTTGGGGGGGTGGGGTTTTTTACCTCTTCAGTTTTTGGTGTTGTGGGTTTTTTTTCCTTTTTTTTTTTTAAAAAAAAAAAAAAAAGTGAACAACTAAAGGCACTAAAGGTCACTGTAGCAATAAATTAAAGTTTCTTCCTACGGAACAATTTAAACAGCTAACTCCTTGCCTCCTTTCTTTCATTCTATACATTCCACTTATTCATACAGTATTTTAGCACAGCCAGAAGTCAAACAAAAAGGTCACAACCTGGGTTACTTGTGTTTTGGTCCACCATCCAGTAGGTCTGCCTGCTGCATTACATTGTCAAAGTTAGCCTTTCTATTGACAAGCATATTGATTTCCTGATTAATGTACCTCTGTTTTATTGGCGTTTACTACAGGAGACATAATTTTAATGTTTGTATGATCAATAGCTCCATCAACACCAAGAATTCCTACTGTTAGCCTGCACAGCTGTAACTATGGGGAGTTGTATATTTCTTGATAAATACTACAGGGAAGTTGTAAACATTAGAAAAGCAAAGAAAATTGATGTTCTCTGTAGATTCCTATTGTATTTCACCCCTAGGAGAGAATGCAAAAACTTTCAAGTAATTCTCTATAGGAAATGCAACCAGCAGGTACTAGCTCTTTGGGCTAGAATATAAATGGATGAGAAGTAATTACTTGTAGAATTCCCATTGTGTAGTTGCTTCCTCTCAAATGTGTAAATACCCATAAGAGAAATTATGGCTTTTATTCATTTTAGGATTAAGAAATGACATTTTAAATACCCTTAGTTAACTTCATTAGAGGAATGGAATTCTGGGGCTGTCATAGATGCTTCTAGACCTGCAGCTGTCCATAAATTGCACAAGGTACCTGAAGGCATCTACTTAAACTGTAGCTGAAGCAGTTTTTGTTCTCGGAATTTTAATGGGCTGTACAATCTCCTGCTTGTTGCCAAGTAGTTTCTTTTCTTCCTTCTGCCTGCCTGCTTGCCCTGTTTCTGCCTTTTAAAACCTGAGAAGGATATCTACTCAGATAAGGTAGTAAACTTAAATCATCGCTTTTTTATTAAGCTTTGAAATTAGATAATCAGGAGAACGACAATAAATTGCACCATTTACCAGAAACTTTGTCTAAATATTTTTCAAATTAGATTCCTTCATTTCAATAAAGTTTAAGTTTCCCTTTGGTCAGCTAGTTTCCTTGATTATCTGGAGGAGGTATCTTAATGGCATTTCTCAATGTCTGAGAATGTTCTTGTGTTTGAATATTCCCATGAAGAACATAATTTTGTATGAATGTCCTGGTTAAATCGGTGCTAATTTATCCTTACAGGAGTGGGAAGGTGATGGCGATTTATCAGGTAATTTATGCATTACATATCTCACAACCTGTTCTTTCAATCAAGGATCAGAACAAAGGCTATGTATCTTGAGAGACTAAGTACCCACCATTAATTAAGGAAGGAGAATGATGAAGTGAAAGCTATTGCAAGTTCCCCATCTGCCAAAAAGCAGGTACCTTTCCCTAAACTTTTTGTGAATAAGGAATAAAATTGTACTAAAAAAAATCCAACAGTTTCGTGTTTTCATCTTTCAGTACAAATTTCAGACACTGGAGTGTTTGTCACCTGCTGCCAGCATTGACATATCCCAGTGGATGAACCTCTAAAGCTAAAAGAATATTAGTGCGATGATTAAATCTGATAAAATTACAGCTATGATGATCACTGTAGAAAATGCTAGCGATAGGCAGCTAAATCCTCTGGTATATAGAAGCAGACAGAAATGAGGTCAGTAATGAAGGTTTAGGCATTGGTTTCACATATTTGTCCATGGAACTGTTTTCAAAAATGCCTGTACTCCTGAAATAATTCACCAAACCGATGTCATGCAAACCTAGAGATATTTGTGCCTCTGAAAGTTCATGTAGCAGTAGTGACTGTTTGCCTAAAAAAAAATTAAAATATTATAAGTAGGTGCTGCTCCTGATGGCTATCTCTATGGTTCATTTTAATAGTATATTAATTATTCCACTTGCAGCAAGGCAGCTAATTTGAGTCATAGATTTCAAGTGATTGTTTTAACTGTCGGAAATTCTTTAAAGCCACAAGGTTTCCTGGGGGGGGTGCTGATGCTGCCTTTTACGTCAGTGACTTTGGGTCCCATCTTCTGTTTCTTCCTCCTCTTTTGTTGAGTAGAGACTTGCTGTTCTGAGGTTTCACTAATTTAGTTTAAACCCTGTGGGACTCTTAAATTCTTCCTAAGGGGTTGTCAGAGCATTGCAGTCATCTACCTTCTGGGCCATAGTAGGGCAAATGGAGTTACACAGGGGCATGGCAGTTGATGAAGCACTACCTAGGTAATGTATATACTCATACTCCAGTGCAGGTTGCGTTCTTTAGGTTCACTGAGGGAAACATCTGTGTGAAAATTTAAGCTTTAAACTAAAGGGTTGTAAGGCCTTAAATGTTGGCTTTGATAATTTGGTTCTAATCTTTTGTTTCCTCTATAAATTGTATGAGTGTATAAATATTCATTACCTAATAAACTGAAGTGTGCGTATCTGTGTACATCCACTTTTTTGTTAAGTAAAGGACATTAATATATAAATCTTTATCTGAAACAGTAATGTAGAGTGATTGAGTTCAGGTCTCAGGAAGCAATGACCCTTTTTGGCCTTAGGCATCTTATTTAACTTCCTTATGATTTGTATCACTTTGTGTTACATGAAGGTAATTTTGTCCGCATTTGATCCTGGAACAAAAAACCTGCTTGGGTAAGTACAAAATTAATATTACAGATTTTTTTTTTCACTGTTTCACCTTGTCCATTTTTTATGATCCCTCCAACATAGGTACCAATCAGAAAGATTTAATAGAAGAAATGAGCTGCCTTTTTTTCATAAAAGAGAATATACTCCCTTACAAACAGTTCCAGCAGAATTCAGGAAAAATGGTACTTAAGTTTCATTTTCAGGATTGGTCATTTATCCAACTTTTAGCTTCAGGGTTTTCCGCAATTCAGCTTTCAATTTTTTTTCTCTTTTTTAAGCAATCACTATGGCAACCTAGTGTTATCTGATGAGCAGTGCACACAGAGGGCAGATACCCATACATGCAGCATAAGATTAAGAACAAAAAAACCACAGAGCCAAGTAGACCAGTGAGGTACTATATTAGCCTGTTACACAGAAGATCTGAGCCCAAGCCGCAGTTTTTAAGTTCGTTAGCAGGGACAAATTTTGAGATGTCATCCACCTTAGTGGATGTCTCAACTTGATTGGTGGTTTCCTCCTATAAAGAAGTCTCTGGCTGAAATAGCAGTGTAGCTGGTGGATTCTATGACACATAAGAGCTGTATGAAAAATTGATAGGGTTTTCAACACTATTTCCTTTTATTTGTGAGCAATGCAGTGGCACAGGTATTGTAGGGACAAAATTCTGTATGTCTCTTGGCAGCTGTGTTTAGCCAAGGAAAGGTCTGTGGGGACAATATGAGATGAGGAAAGGCAGGCTTTACATAAGTTTTAGGTAAAGACTTGGATTTGAACTTAACTAAAAAGGTCCACAGGCTCTGACAAACTATGTCAACCTTTGAAACTTGCAGTATTGATACATGAATTTCAATGACTCAGTTGTTCAATCTTTATTCTTGTTGATTAGTCCTTAACTAATATTAATTATAACAAAAGACTGCATTGGAATGGAGTAGCAACTAAAGGGCAAAGCAGCACTGCACATCTTAGCCCCGGATCTGTAGAGTTAATGAAGTAGTAACAGGCTGTTATATGAAAGAATCACTTCAAGAGAAGGTGCATCTAATTCACCTGCTAGTTACTCCTGTGTTTTCATCTCTGCCCGGGAAGAATATAGTGAGTGTTCTAATTACATGCTTTTCTGTCCCACCTCTTTCTCCTCCTGCAGGACAATAGAGGACTTTCTATCCCTGTGTGTCACAGGTTTGTTCTTGCAACTCTACTGATCAACCTGCTGCTTTCTATATGGTTTGTGCCAGTGAGAGCAGCACTAAGGGAAAGGTCAGCACTCAGCTACTCTGCACTTACACTTCAGTGCATAGTTTGTTACAGTCAAGGATTTTGGTTTCACATGTCATATTAGTTGCAAAAGAAATAACTGAAAATTTTGATAGAATATGTGAAAAGAAAGAGGAATGTTAATGTGCTCCATCTGCTGTTGTGGGCTAATATGGATCTCCTTGTCTCTGTGGTGCTGATTCTCTGTACAACTGGAAAAGTGTGAAGAGCACATTTTTCACTTCTTAGTAGGAAAAGGGGACATGTTTTAAATAGCACTCTTCAAGAAATGGCTTTTACATGCTTTCATGGTGGGTGTTAGAACTCTACCTGTATGCATGCCTCGATTGCAAAGTAAGGTTAATTGCACCTCATCCTTCACCTTCTGAATAGATGTTATTTTACACTGATTTATACTGGTATTTTTACTGATGGAGGTCATTGTATTCTTCAGATAAGAAATTGTCAATTTACATTTTCTGTCCTCACTCCAGGCTCTAAAAGGGCTAGGGAACTTAGTGAAATTCTCTCTCAATTTTCTGGAATGGCAATGCTTGCATCTGCCTATATTGGGTCTCATTATCATGGGGGTGTCTGAGTTGGATATTTGCTTTGTGGTTCATAAGATGGGTGTGTGCATCTAATTTGGGCCATACAGAGGATTTGGAGAAGAGGCTCCACTTCTTTTCAGAGGGTGTGAGGCCCTGCTAGGTCCTTTCTCTGCAGCATACAAATGTCATGGCTCCCGCTCCAAGTGTCCAGCATGGGTGACTGGCACATGGATCAGGAAGAGAAGAGGGTAGATATATTACTATGAATGCTTTAGCAGGTGGCAGTGTGGAGCAGGTGATGACAAGAAGACACATGAGTGAAACTTGAAAGATCTATTATTGACAACTTTAGCCGCTGTTGTTCTTCTCACCTTGAGCCTTATCTATGTGCTCTCCTGCTGCATATCTGAGCTCTCAAGACTCATTACTTGCTCAGACCCTGAGCTTTGTTTCCCAGTTTTGTCCTGGAGACCTGTAATGACAGAAAGGGAATGTTAATCTAGTGTAATTCCTCATCCCTGCGCTCTTGTGACAAAAGGTGTAGAGCAAGAATCACAGAATCACAGGGGTTGGAAGGTACCTCTGGAGATCACCTAGTTCAACCCCTCTGCCAGAGCAGGGACACCTAAAGCAGGTTGCACAGGATGGCGTTCAGATGTGTTTTAAATGTCTCCAGAGTCGGAGACTCCACCACTTCTCTGGGCAGCCTGTTCCAGTGCTCTGCCACCCTCAAAGGAAAGAAGTTCCTCCTCGTGTTTAGATGGATCTTCCTATATTCAAGTTTGTGCCCATTACCTCTTGTCCTATCACTGGACACCACTGCAAAAAGACTGGTGCCATCCTCCCAGCACCCTCCCTGTAAGAATTTATAAGCATTGATGAGGTCCCCTCTGAGCCTTCTCTTCTCCAGACTAAAAAGACCCAAGTCCCTCAGCCTTTCCGCATAAGAAAGATGTTCCAATCCCCTAATCATCTTTGTAGCCCTCTGCTGTACCCTCTCCAGCAGTTCCCTGTCCTTCTTGAACTGGGGAACCCAGAACTGGACACAGTACTCCAGATGCGGCCTCAGCAGGGCAGAGTAGAGGGGGGAGGATACCCTCCCTCGACCTGCTTGCCACATACCTCTTGATGCACCCCAGGATGCCATTGGCCTTCCTGGTGATAAGGGCACATTGCTGGCTCATGGTCATCCTGTTGTCCACCAGGACTCCCAGGTCCCTTTCCACAGACCTGCTTTCCAGCAGGTCAGCCCCTAACCTGTACTGGTGCATGGGGTTATTCCTCCCCAGGTGCAGTACCCTACACTTGCCTTTGTTGAACTTCACGAGGTTTCTCTCTGCCCAACTCTCCAGCCTGTCCAGGTCACGCTGAATGGCAGCACCGCCTTCCGGTGTGTCAGCCACCCCTCCCAGTTTTGTGTCATCAGCAAACTTGCTGATGGTACACTCTACCCCTTCATCCAAGTCATTGATGAATATGTTGAACAGGACTGGACCCAGTACTGACCCCTGAGGAACACCACTTGTCACAGACCTCCAACTAGACTCTGTGCCACTAATCACAACCCTCTGAGCTCTATCTGCCAGCCAGTTTTCAATCCACCTCACCATCCATTCATCCAACCCACACTTCCTAAGCTTGCCTTTGAGGACGCTGTGGGAGACAGTGTTGAAAGCCTTGCTGAAGTCAAGGCAGACAATATCGACTGTTGTCTGTGGCAACTGTGGAAGAGCATTTGCAGGGTGGAGATGTTAGGAGTGCCTTGGTTGTAGGAGCTAAAAAAAAAAGTGTTCTGTACCCCAAAAGGCTACTTTTTTCTTGTATTTCAGAGAAGGAGGCAAAATTCATGGTGGAGAGATTGTATGATTCAAGTAAGTGGGATGGCTGTATCAGCTCATGTTTTAAAGGGACATAAATAGTTCATTGAAAACGGACCTCAGTTTACATTAATATAAAGAAGCTTTGTTCACAACTGTGAGCTACTAGGTGTTTCATACTATACAGAAATTGAAAGAGGAGAGTATAAAACCAGTTCTGTAGCAAGTAGAAAATTAAGCTACAAATTTGGCAATTGCAGAATAAGATCTTTACCTTTAAAACCTTTAAAACCTAAGGTAGAAAAGGGAAGGTTATCAAAATATACCCAAGGACTTAGATACAGAGTTTATAATCCTCCACCCCTTGCCCTGCAGGAAAATCTATATACTGAAAAGCCCATCTTACTAGTGAAATTAAATTTCTCTTCCAAAACTAAGGAACTGAGTAAGACCTAATGTTCTTCTGATGCTTCTTTATGCTAAATCATAGGGGGAATTTGAACTGCTGGGAATAGACTGATGTATTTGAAAGTAGCTTTGTTCTTCACTACCCTATTTAAAAACAGCATAACAAGCTCCTCATTCTCTGCTTTCAAGCCAGTTATAGTATGCTTTTAATTGAACATATGAAATCAATATCAATTTAGCAGAGATCTAAGAATCTATGACTTGAACAGTAGGTGTCTGATGTGAACAGTAGGCATTTGATGAGTAGCCTTTTAAGGGTAGATACCCAAAGTTCAAATGTTTTTAAAACAGAATGCAACAAGCTATAAATGCTCTTATGAAAGGTGGAAAGAGAAAGGGGTGCTGATTTAGTGGCGGGGTCAGTTTAGATTGCTTTCTCTGCTGAACTTTGGTCCCAGTCTTTTACCCTTGCAACTGAAGTTGCTGTGGAAACTTATAAGGATAAACAATATTGAAACTTTCAAGCATGATTTAGTGTTACCAAGGTAACCAATTGTAATTAATTTTAAGCACCAGCTGGCTTATGATGAGCATGAAACCTGACAAAGGCTCTCAGAAGAACTGTTTCCCATTTTCTTAGCTGCAGTAATAAGAATGTGAGACATTTCTTTAAATAAGGCATCTACCACAAGAAATGAAGCCACAGCTTTGATATTGGTCAGTTAAAAACATCAAGGAATAGGTTCCAGATGTAGACGAGCAGAAATGTGCAGCAAAAGATCAGGAACTGTGAACTCTAACTTGATGGACTGGGGAGTCTGGTTAAAAAATACGATCTTTTAGGAACATATTTTCAATTTTTTCTTTCATCCCATAGCATTAGAAATATTTTTTTCCATCACTAGTTTTTCTTGAATCAATGCTATGATTATTGCATAATTCCTGGGTTCCATCATCTAACATTTTGGACAATCATAGTGAATATCCAAAAACATAGCAGTATAACAAAATAGTAAAGCAGAAAAAGAATAAGTGAGGTTTTCATAGTCTTTGTGTTCAACTAATAACACAGAAAAATGCAGAGTGCCCGAATATTTAGAAATTGAGCTAAATTACTGACCTAGCTTGATCATTTTGCTTTCTGAATGTCAGCTTTGGTCTGGAGAGCTCAAGTTATTCCATATGGTAGGGTAATACAACGTCAAAGCAATCCCAAGTGGAGTGGTTTTTCCTTCATTTTAAAAAGGGACGGTATTCTAATCCAAAGATTTCCAATACTTCATGTGAAAATAAATATCCTATCTTAAATTAAGAAGTTATTAAACTCAAGTAAGTAAAATGGCTCAATTTTTCATTTGGTTTTGATGCTGATCTCCTTAATCACAACTGAAAGCTTAAGATTAGTGAAAGCTAAAACATTACTTCTGCTCAAAATGAACATCTTTGAAAAAGAAATTAATTTCCCAATCCTACAAATGCAAGTAGTGCTGTACTGGGTATATATAGCCAAGTCAAAATTTAGAGTTTCAAGTAACTGAGAGTGAATAAACATAGTTACTACTTTAGCCCTGTACAAGTTATTTTATAAACTGTTTGGGGTGACCGTGATTCTAACCTTGTTTATGCCAGAGTACATCCACAGGAAACTAGTGAATGATACTAATACTGTGGAAGTCAGTAAAATTATAGCTGAATTATTTCAGAATAACAGATAAAAATCTGTCTTACTTATTGTTTCACTTGGCACAATATGTCCCTAATGAGCCACATTTCTCTTGTCTTTAATTTTGCTGGGTAGGACTTTGATAGCAGAAAGTTAATTTACACAAAAAGGTAATGCTTTTAGAGTAAAGAGGCAATTGCAAACACTCATTCCACAGGCAAGTTCACAGCCAGGATATATAGGACTAGAGGCAGCTGATTACTGCTTATCAGCTGATTCAGAGCATCCTCTTAAGCAGCAAGTGCTGTGGACATCCAGTGGCTCTCCTTCAGGGCCAGAACTGGATGTCTCCGGCAGGGTCTGGATGGTCTCAGGCAGTTCTGCACAAGCCTGTCCATTAACTGATGTCTCTGGCCACTTACATGTCTGGCTGTATTCAAACCATAAAGGGAGGAATTTTACTGAGATCTTTTCTTCCTTCTTTTGTGTGTTTCTTCTCACTATTGTGAGAAGGGTATGCGCCCTATTTAAATCATTTTATCCTCATTGCCTCGACTGGGGAAAAACATAATATTTATATCTATATATCAGTTGTCCTTTGTTCTTGGTAGCTTTTCAGAGCAGCAGCCTGGAACTGATGCAATTCTTAAGGGTTTTACTGCTGCCAGAGTTCTGAATGGCAGTAGTAAAATGACTCCATCTTACTAGTTTCTTTCTGCTATTATATAGAAATGCAGAAGCAACACTAGAAGCACTTGTTATTAATCTTCAGTATTACAGATCCTTCTCCAAACCTGCATCATGAATAGTATTCTGGTTTTAAATTCATCCAAATTGGGGAATTTTCTATTGGTACAGGTCTCTGGAGTAAGTCCATACCAGTGGTATGATGTCCTGTAACTCAGAAACAGAATGTGCAGTAGAAAGAAAATCTGCAGCTTTTTTGTTTGCTTGCTTAATTTTGCATGTAAGGTTTTTGGTTGTTTCTTGTTTGTCCAGCTACAAATCAAGCTTGCTGTCAAAGCATGTTTCTAAATCTAAGTATTTAATGCCTGTTAGCTAATTATGCTTTCAGAGCATGAAAACTTTGGAAATCAAATATTTATTTTGAAAAGTGTTGTTCTCATCAGCAGTTGATTTGTCTTATAATTAATTCCTTCTGCAACTCTAACATTATATTTTTGCTGTGAATTTAGAGAAGTAAGGATTGCTCTATTCAAACAAAGTCGTGTATGTACAGGCAGCTAACGGTTGCTGGAATACAGATGATGTCTGATTTGCCCTTAATATCCTTACGTTCTTATGTTCAAAAGCATCTGTTTCCTGACTTTCTTGAAACTTGTGTTATTTTTCTTGTTCATCTCTAGTCATTCAAGAGAAAATTCAGAAACTTAATCAGGTGGAACCCTACTAAATATTTTTTAATTGGTTTGCCCACAATTATAAACTGAAATGGGATAATTCAGTGTTAAATGTCTTTATTGAAGTCAATCAAGTGATATTTATGCACTCATTGAGAAACTGGCTGTCAATGCCCACTAGGAAAATGCACACCTCTAGTTTAACAATGAAATATAATCAGCGTGGTACATGTTGTATTTTCTGTAATGAATTATTTATAAAAGCATATGGATTTTTAATTATTTTCAGTGCTGGGTTGCGTGAAACTTGTGTGTGAGACTCTATGATGTGATGGCTAAACAAAGAATTGAGAAACTTCTAAAAACTTTGAAGGATAATGTTTGAGGACTGAGAGCATTTGCAGCCTCAGGCTATGCCATGAAACAGCCACAGCATACTCTGCTTCAAAATCCACAGCACAGTTTTAAAGAATTGTAGTGGGAGTATTGAGGGGAGTAGGGGGGAAGGCTTAGAAGTGTTTGACTTCTAGTATTTCTGCATACATATAGGATAAAAAGCATTAGTTTATTACCATATCTAAACCAGTTTCATTTTTGTGTTACAAAATCTCTTTGGATTTTTATAAAAGAAACAGGAATGAAAAGATCAGGACTGTGATGGTGGGTGGAAAGAACCTTCTATTTTCATATTAAAACATTCTAAGAGCAGGACTTAAAACTATTTTAGGAAAGATTTTTAAGTTCAGTAGCATGTCCACATGTCATAATAAAGAGTCTCTAATAGGTTACTCAAGTTTAATGACACATACTTAATACAGTTACACACACGTAAATCAGAATATTAAGTTTTGTTATTCAGATTTTTTATTTCTGTCTTATAAATC
This sequence comes from Burhinus bistriatus, assembly GCA_013397275.1. Taxonomy (NCBI): domain Eukaryota; kingdom Metazoa; phylum Chordata; class Aves; order Charadriiformes; family Burhinidae; genus Burhinus; species Burhinus bistriatus. The sequence goes on along the minus strand of VYXH01006316.1, from coordinate 23,797 downwards.
CATGCAGCTGAGTTGCATTTTCTCCATATTTGTGTCTGTTCAGTTTTAAAGTGAATCCTGGCAACACAGTCTCTGTCACCCATGAGGCTTACTCTGAATGATTGTTTTTTAATAGCCCTCACATTGAAGTTGTTTACTGCCAACAGCTTAAATTAAAGGTAGTGCCTGGCAGCCCAAGAGAAAAAAAAAATTGTAAATTAGAGGCTCAGCACTTTTCGTTTCTCAGGGAGCCTTTACATCAGATGCTCTCAGAAAGCCAATAGAAGGCATTTTAGCAATTTAGATCTTGGTAAATGATTTTAAGTTATTTGTTTACTAAATCAGGTTTAGTAGTAAAATACTGCTGGAAATCAGTTAGGATTTTGATGTGTATCTAGAACAGGAGCATGAATGAGAGAGGATGCTGTGCAAAGCTGCCTAGGTGGATTTTCTTCTTCCCTTTGCTCTACCCTAGTGCCACTGGTATTCCTGTCCACTGCTGTTTCTGAAAGAAGAGGTCCCTGTGCTTATGTACTAGCTGAGGCTAGGAACAAATTCCTGCCAGGGACTGTTGAAGTAATGAAGTTTAGTCTTAACGTGAAACTGATGTTACGCTGGTGTGGTTGACTGGATTGAAATGTGTAGTCCTGTAGCACAGTAACAGTGTATTGCCATTGCTAGATACCAGCCCCAAGTGTTGTACTAAGTTTGCAAGGCCCTTGGACTAAGACTTCTTAGGCTTCTGAACTCATCTTGACTTCCCTGGAGCTTTGTTTTAACTTGGACTTGCTATGACAACAATTTTTCTTCTGACCAGGTGGTTGGGCCTAATTTGTTTCAATTATGCATATCTTTCCACGGTACAAAATTAGCTTTCATATAGATAATAGTAAAAAATAGTTATCCTGTGTAGAATGAGATATTTATGACTCTAGACTAATGCAGAAATGCAGGGCTGGTATGACAGCAGAGGCCTTGAAAGAGGGGATACGAGATGCAGTGTAATGAAGTATGGGATGATAGGAGACAGGACACAAGCTAACACTGGAGACCCTCAGTATTGTAAAAAAACCTCTAATGTTCAGTAAAAGAAATGCAGGTATGGGAGTTGGACAAAATTGTCTTTAGGGGTAATAAAGAAATAGGATCTAACATAAGTAAAGCACATCATATATAGTACATTTGTATAACATATGAACTTGCGGACCAATGACGAAAAAGCAACATCTAAAAGTGTATTAGGAAACATGTAGAAATGACCCCAATCAGATCCTGGAATGACAAAGAAGAAACCACCATCATCATATTCCTCCCAGTGAAAGACCCAGCATGCGTACAACTCTGTGTACATCTCCCATGGCCACACTGAAGCCGTTAACATTAGGACCCAGAGGAACCTGGGAGTCCGAGAGAAGTGAGAACTGAGTATTAAAAAAAAGGATATGAAAACATTTTGCTGCCTCCTTTTCACTCCTCTGAAATGCATACTTAGCATGGGGGAAGTGTGTGTTGTGTGTGTAGGCCATTTACAAAGAAACAAAGGTAACAGTGGTTCGTTGCCCTCCACAAGGTACACTGTTTTCATCTGGTGAACTCAGTGTTCTGCATTAGAGCTGCATTCTTGATCTCTAAATACCTGCTTTTCTTTGTTGAAATGATGTATTGTGCACTAGCAGAGTGTTGATAATGTAACTGACAGAAATGAATCAGAAGATATGAATAATAGAAAAATTTTAATGTTTCTGAAAAATGCCAGGCCCTTGGTTGACCACATCTTTATCTATCAATCTATCTGTCATCTTCTTGCCACTTTCCAGCTGTTCTGTTCTGAAGGACAGAGGTGCCAGGATTCCCTTGCACATTTCCAAATGAACCTTTCAGTAGCAGACTGGTTCTTCTTATATCAAGTATGAATGTTGCTGGCTTTAGTTTTTCCTGGCTGTTGGTTTGGGGCGGGGAAATGTTGGGGTTGGGTTGTTGTTGTTGTGGTGGGTTTTTGGTTATTGGTTTCTTGTTTATATATCTTAACAGGATGTTACACAGAGTTGATAAACTCCTAAATTCCTAATCCCCTGTGAGTCATGGGATGCTACACTGCATGTAGTGATCATCCCAGAGGAAAAAACCCAAACTCTTCCCAGCATAAAACTAAAGTTTCTTGCACTGGTGACTTAAAAATAGGGCAATTCTACAATGTGAAACTGCTTTAGAAATGAGAGTAACTGGACTTCAGAAAGAGATGATTTTCTTTTCATGCTTAACAAAGTAATGCACCTTGAGATTTATTTCTCATCTCTAATGCAGTTTTGGCAGAATAACAGTACAGAATGTACCTGCTCTTTTGCTTTTATCAGTTTCTTTGGAGCATAGCATGAGCACAGACTGAAACAAATACAAGTGGCAGAGCAGCCCTCAGAATTTTAATTCATTTTTCATCCTATATAAAGCAGGCCTTACCAGCCACATGTACTTTAGGAGAAGTATTTATTGTAGAGAGGGATTCTTCAAAGGACCTGAGAAGAGTTGGAAAGCAAAGATCTGTGGTAGGACTTCAGAATAGGTGGCCAGGGTAAATGAAGGAGCTTTGTGATTTGATCCAGAACAGAGTGGGAGAGGCAAAACCCCTGCCTTTTTTCAGTATTTTACCTCCTGGCGATGATTCAAAGAATAAGGCCATGGAAGTATTAAGCGCGAACTTTCTCAGATTCTTTCTCGCTTCCCATCCTATCTCATTCAGTACACAGGATGAATGGCTGTGCCAATCATTAAGGGGTTGGTTGGTCACAGTCTCCACCTCTACGTTTATAAAAAAAAAATTGTCATAGGCATAAGCGTCACAATATTTGTCTGTTCCTAATGTCCATTGGTCAGCTGAAAGGCCAAATGCCTGCTAACTGGAGAGAGAGTGTCAAGTTGCTGTCGATTTTACAAACATAAGGCACTCTTCCTTTTCTCTCTTCTCACTAAGTATGAATAGAATGTATTCTTTTTCAATCGGTCTAATAGGCTTAGAAAGATTTTCCTTATTTCAGAGCAATGTGTACACTCAATAAATTGTTTCTTACATTGTATCTATAACTTTTTTTCCAGATGAAAGCTAAAGTGCAAATAAGGCAATATTTTTTCAAACGGAGAACCACACTGTTCACAAGGTTTGCTTGTATGGGCTGGAAGAGAAGCACAGGGATGGAGTCTTTTCACATTACAGAAGACCAATAAATTGCCCCATGTTTTTGTACTATGGAAAGCACACTGATTTTACAGAGGTGTTTGCAGTGAAAGACTGCGCTTTAGTAAGGGAACCTCTAGTGGGGGAAACAACCACATAGAGAGCTAAACTGAGTTCTGGGCTTGAGGTCTGGTGTAGCATATGGCACGTTTTCTTGAGCAGAGCCCTCCATCAAAGTACACATATTGCGTTTGTGGTACAGGTGGCAGGTTCGCATGCGGTGCTCTTCCCAGCTGCATGGACCTTTTGGCAAAGGTTTCTGTTGGCTTGGAAATCTTCATGCTCCCCTTATTTCACTGTGGCTTGGAGCTCCATGATGACGAGGGAAGGTGGGCCTTCGCCTAATGTTTTTAAAATTTCTGATGGAAACTGTTATATTGTGGAGAGCTGCAAGGTCCGTATTCATCACTGAATCAAGAGAGGGCAATTTAATAGTGAGTGAAGTTTTATATATATATATATATATATGCATATATTTGATAGCAGTGGAAGTAACACTGCACTGGGTCTAGATAAATATCTGTAAAGGGGAATGAGCTTTTGGGGAGGGGGGAGGGGACAGACGGTATTTAAAATGTCCAATACTACATGACTACATGCACAAAAGCAGAGTGGAATGGGCTGGGAAAAAGAGAGCTATAAGCACGGAAAACAAGTGAGGAGAAGGCTAAGAGTTAAATAAAGAAATAGTGGTAGGAAACAGGGATGGGAGAAGAGAAAATTTCTTTTTGGTATCTATTTTTCCCTGAAATGAACAGGTGATGTATCCATTAAAAACACATTAATTTATACTCCAGGGATTACTGCTAAGTGATAATATCTACACGCAATGTTGCTAATCTCCAACATCTTCTTTTTTCTAGAGCAAGAACTGTAATTCATTCTTTTCACTGTATTTACCTGGCATTTTGGAATATATTGTAGATAATGAGTTGTGAACAAGGAGTGCTCAGTATGTTAAAGACTATGAAGTTTTAGGTCAGCCACTCATCAAGAAAAGTTTTATTTTGCATTTGCCATGACTATTTCTTGCCGTAGATAGATGCTAAAAGATACCTACAGATAGTCCTAAAATAATGAGGAACTGATAATGCCGAAAGTATGCAGCCGATTCAAAAGTTTTGTGTCTGAACTGTGTGTTTTATGTTGTGTCATGGCAAGTTTTTTCCCCTGAGGTCACTGTTTTGGACAGAATGATTGACCTCCACTGCAGAAAACAGGTTTTAAATGTAAATCAGCTACATATGCTGCTTTCTGGTTTCTAGGTGTAAAAGGAAGAGTTAAGAGTTTTTCCTAACATCGTATAAGTTGATGGATAAACCCTACCGGAAGAAACTTTTAATGTCATCAAGCTTTGTCCCCTAATACTGCAAATTCCATGTCACAGAATTCCTTGCATTAATTTAGTGAGCTTTATGTTTAAAGCAGTCAGGAAAACCATGAAAGACATAATTGATCTAATGGTTAGGATTTTTCTCATTTCTAGCCTAAATTTACTCACGGACAGCTAATACCTGTGTTATGTGTGTTTGGGGTTTTTTTTGTCAGCATTGTCTTTGAGCATCAAAATAGTTCTTCAGAGCCACGTATCCCTTGGCCCTACTTGTAATAATTCTTTTGTTTAGATTTAAGACACACCCACCCACCTCCCACTCCCCCAAAAAACCCACCAAACAACCCACAACAAAACCTCCTTATTGTCAGCTCTTTGTTTTCCTGTTCAATCTGGGGGTCCTTTACTGTACCAATTCTAGTTTAAATAACTCTTTCTGCAAAAATGTTGATGTGTGATATGCACGGATTCAAACAATGTCTTGGACAATTATACTATTTTTTTTGCTTGGTGTGTCCTGAGGTCATATTAAGATTCTTTTGCAGCTGTATCACATTGATAGGTTATGGCATTTTTATGATCGACTTTCCTTTCCCCCGCGTCTTTTCTTTAGATGCTTTCCATGCATGAATTCCAAGTTTGTCAATTAAATGACTTTCTTTTTATACTATTGAATTTTGCTGCTTGTCCTACTGCGGTCCTCGAGATTTCCATCTCTCTGATAACTTCATCTTCCTCTTTATTAAAGATAGTGTCACTTGCTCACTCTTATTTGTGTCCATGCCATTGATGAGAGTACTAAATAAGATACTTCACAAGAATAATCCTTGAGGAATTTGAGATAACCTGTTTCTTACCAGGTGCATTCCCTTTCACTGCTTTCATTTTCCTTCTCCCTTAAACTTCTTAATTCCTTGCATGTTTTAAATTCTGCTGCTAATCCTCACTTTCCAACTTTACTACTAGCTCTAATGTGACACCATCTGTAATGCTTTCCTGAAATCCTGTTAGATAAGATATTCTTTGTACCTTACTTATGTTGTATTGAAAATCTGTTGAAGAAAAGCTGTCAGGTTAGTCTAGTGTGATCCATACCCGGCAAAATCACATTGTGTTAGATCTTATTTTCCAGTTTCAACCAGGTTTTTAATTGTTTTTTCCTTGCAAAATTTGTTCCAGAGTTTTGCATGCTCTTGAAGAAAATCTAATGCAAAGTGAATCATTTTTGTGTGTATGTATGCGTGGGGTTTTTATCTCTCTTTGAGTGTGTACTTTCAAAGGGGTAGCAGCATTAATGAGAGTTAGCTTCAGGAATAAATGCACTGCAGACTGCAAGGCTCCTGAGTGTTAAAGTTAATTGGTATTGGAAATTAGTTTTTAGACTACTAATAACAATGCTAAGCCACTTAAGTATATCTAAATAAACCTGAGATTTACTCATATTAAATAATAATGGACCAGGATTCTTTTTCCTGAATGTAGAACTAGTGACTCAAATGAAATTCAAGTTATAACTGAAAAGGCAGAATTTTATCTGCTTAACTTTCATCTGAGCCATAAGACACTACAGGGAGAGCAATTCTGAAGAATTTAAAATTTTGCCAAAGGTGAAGGAGCTTTTTTGCATCCCTAGAACACTACCACTTGATCTAGTAAAAGTTGTCATAGTAACATTAAGAAAACCTAAAAGTCACACTTTTTGTTTTAAAATACAGGCAGTTGAAAGATAATGTTGAAATTATTACTGGAAGTTTGCTTCTTCCCAACTCCCCCACCCCCTCATTTCAGTTTTCTTTACACACTGCATTTGATACCCAAAAGAAATGTTTCTAGCTTAAATTAGAGCACACAGTAAGAAGTGTATTTAATAGCAAAAGATTTTTATTCTGTGTAAACATTAATTTAGTAATGCAAGGCAGCTGTGAATGACAAAGTAATTAGCTGAGTAAGAATAATAGATGGAAAGTGCGTTTTGATCATATTCTTTAATTTACTTTCTGGAAAAATACTTCTTCTCATGCAACGAACTAATGTAAATCCCATGATTATGGGATACTCCAGAAAGGTTTGTGCTGAGTGCTCCATTAAACTATAAATTATATATTCTATGAGATGTAATTCAGGCAGGGAAACAACTGTAAGTGCATCTTTTGGGTGTCCTATGGTAGTTGATCGAATAATTCTCATTGACCAGACACTCACTTCCATAGGGAATGCACATATTGAATGAAAGAACAATGCAATCTGCTATAGGTCAAAAAATCAACATGCTTCATTAAAGCCCAGTCTACTTAGTATTCTATTTAGCATCTCTTTCATGGACTTTTGAACAATTTTACAGACTTTTGACTGCTGTGAAGTTTTTAATTCATTTAGAGAGGCTTGAACTTAAACCAATTAATTTCTCTTTTTTTTTGTCAGAGAAGAAAAAAGTGACATCATTAAAACTGGAGTTGTAGTTACTGTTGTATAAGCATTTTTTACAACTTTCACATAGCTGATTTGCTTTTGATTTAGTGTTCTAGTAGGTAGATTAGCAAAGAGCATTTCAATTTGTACTTCATATGATGTCATTGTTTTTATTGCAAGTTACTCTGCCACCTGATATACTGTGGATTGATCCCATTGAAAAGGTGAGATACCTGTGAAATTAATTGGTATTCTGTTGACTAAAACACTTATTTCCTGACCTAAATCCACACCTTAGCGTTTAATTAAAATACTGGTATCTGATGGTTTTCTGTATTATTTTGAACCAAATCAAAGTTTAATGGATTTTCTGGAAGAGAAACAGGCACCATTCACACAAAAATTAAAAAAGAAAAACAACCACCAAACCAGCAAGGCAATGTGATATTATAAACATAGGCCTGTTCTTGTTTGAGGACATGCATTTTTGGCATAATAAGAATGGATGTCAGTGTTTATCTAGTGAATAATAGAGACAACATTGATATGTAAATGTTGGAAAAAACTAAGTTTCTAATTCATCATTTATATAAATGAATTTTAAATCCCCACTCCTCAAATTTATTGAAATGGAAGGGTTTGGATTTGTTTTTTGAATTAAATCAAAAAACTTAATTCAGACACTTTAGATTATTTTTCTAAAGTATAAGGAAAAGACAATGACTTTTAAAAACAAGCATGGCAATTACCTTTGCTTTTGTATTTAATTACCTAAATCTACATCTTCCTTTAAGTTTCTACATTTCTTCCTTTCACTATTCTTAGTGTTAGGTTTTACAATAAATGGAAAGTTGCATGATTTACAGTCTTATTGATTAATATCTCTGCATATTAATCTGTCTCAAAGTTTGGTTCTAATAGCTGGTATTCCCAGGAATGACATGAAAAGGTGATCACACTCCTTAGTGATAGAAACACTGTGGTTATAAGAATAGCTGTTGTTACTGCAGTCAGTTGTTACTTCTGTGCTCAGAGGCAGTTTGAATATTAATTTTTAAGTGATGACATTATGTTGGTAATATGAGCAATTTAGTTACTAGTATCCTTTAGAGAAAAATTGAATCTGTTTTCAGCTGAAAGTAATTCATATCTATTCATCGCTTGTTGTCTGACACTTGCTATTCTGATATGTCATATTTTGATACATGAGATCTCAATTTTACTTCAGATAGTCAATAAGTCATTGATACATTAAAATGTGTAATTTCACTTGAAATGTATTATTTCATAGTCTATCATAAGAAAGAGTCTTTTTGTCACATTTGAAATAAAAAGGCCATAAAAAGGTAGTACTGTTGTATACTTTATTAGTAGGGGTCACTAAATGTATGTTTGTAATAAGAATATTTTAGCATGATAGTAAGCAGTGCTTCTGACCCACACGGATAAGAGAGAGTGGCTGTAGGCCTGTACTGAGCCCTATGGCTTCTTTGGTGTGGTTCCTTTTGCACAGAAGGCTCTGGGTAGGATAAGCTTTGCATGTGTGGTTTCAGCTTTGTTTCTGAAGGAGAGTGGGGGTTTATAATCATGTGCTGCCGTGTGTAAGTATCTGTTAATTCCTTCCTAATAATTTCTGAACCTATTCAACTTGAAAGGAAGAACTGAAATCTTAGAGATATGAAATTGCTACATATTTACAGGGGAAAAAAAAAAAAGGTGTGGTTTTGGGGTTTTTTTGGTTTGCTGGTTTTGTTTTTTTCTTCCTTCTCCCACATCTAGCAGGAAGACTCTTTTTGGAGTGTATGACATTTGCACTTGTTGCATTTTCAGTGGCTGCTGGAGTGCAACTGTCTAAAAAGGGTACCTTTTTTGTGATTTAATGTGTCGGTTTTGCTCTTTTCAGCTGCACGGGCTCAGAGTTGTGAAACTGGGTAACAGAACATGCAGCAGAAAGATTTGATTTTGAAAATAGCTCTCATGCTTCATCTTTTGATACCATATGAGTTTTCTTTACTGTTATTTGCTATGGTATCTGGATGCTTTAAGAAATGTGGAGTGATTTGAACATCAGCAGGTCAAAGTTCCCTTATATTCTTTTCTGTAGTAAAAGGAAAAACTGTGTAATCCCTATTGAGCATGCACACCAAAAATGTACTGTGAATGAATTTTATTGTAAGTGGATCTGCTTTGCATTGTGTACTATGCATTTTGTGAGGCTATTTTGTGAAATAGTGTATGTACCCCTGCAGAAATTAATGTGCCTATTGTAGAAGCATAAGGTGTGATAGCATTTCCTAATGAAGCTATGCTATGAGGAATGACTTTGTCTAGATTGGCAATGGCAAGCATTAACACTGTAAGTCTTTCAAGACTGACACTCCAGAGTACTAATTGTTATCCAGTGAATGGCAACGAAGGTTAAATAATGCAAGGTCACTGCTGTGTTCTTTCGTTTTTGGGAAAGCTGATTTCAAAAGGTCATGCTGTCCCGCTTTGTCTGACAAGATGGAGGACTTATATTTTGTAATGGCTGTGACATCTAACTTAACCAGAAATACTGGGAACTGAAAATGTTTCTCATGAACTGTTGTAGAATATAAGCGTAACTTTGAACTCATATTTTGCTGATGGGCTTAAACAAATTGGTAATACTTGAAAACTTCAGTTTCAGTGTCTTTTGGTGAAATATTGTTTATGTATACATTTTATATTGGACTAAAGGAAAACCTTTTCAGAACTTCTTGCCTCCCTCCCTATGTGTTCTGGTCCAACAGGATCTCGGTCAGGGTAAGGTAAGGACTTTTCTGACATCCTGTGCATGGACCACTTTGACAGTTTAAAGGGAGATAACGGAAAAACCTTTTCAGCTATGTCATTGAAACCCACATACCAGTTCACTGGAAACAAAATATACAGTGCATATAGCTGCCAGACTCTACAAAGAGTTGTAATAAACTTGGAGGACTTTTTATGATAAAGTCAAATTTCTCCATGAAATGTCCTGGCCTTCATTCATGTCAATTCAGAAACATAATAAAATGTAATTCATTTTCATATAGGCAAATATACTATTTTTCTATAGTCTTATTTTTCTAATAAATTTCAACTAAAAACATTGTTAAAATCAGTTTGAGGTAGCATTTCTGTCTAAACATATAAACCTGAGCCAACTTAATAACTTCAAATCGTTATGAATTAAGATTGTTGGCTTCCTTGGCTGGACTAAATAATTTGGTAAAGATCACGTTTGCAGTGCTCATGCAAAAAATTGGAAAAAATATCATAATTAATATAAATGGGGTTTAGATGCCAATCTTGTTTTTTCACCTTGGATTGCAATTCCAGATTCTTTATTTAGTGGAACTCAGTTTTCTCTCCTTATAAAAGCCACTGTAAACGGAACTAAATTCTGTGCCTTTCAGACTTTTATAACTCCTTAATAAGAATTCGTTCTTTTCCTGCTGTGTAATGAGGATACATAATCAAAGGCTAGGGAAGTTGCCTGGATTCTTGTCCTAACTTTACCATACTTTGAAACGTTTGCCAGGATGTCCCTTTGCCATTTTCCCTCTTTGGCTTCCCAAAGAAAAAATGTCAAGTATTCCTAAAAAACCCTCCATGACACCACTTTCCCTAAAATAGCTTGTTAAATCTGTATCTGTGTGAAGTATCTTTCTTTTTGACAATTTTCCTTTCAGAAGTTCAGTATGCAGTAGAAAGGACATGATATTTGCAGATACATAGTCTACAGAAATGCTAAAAATGTGGCAGAAAGGAAGAGTTGCATAAGTGAGAAAACTCTCTCCCTTGGGGCATTCAGGTTCTTGCTAAAAGTCAGTGGGTATATACCTACAGAATAACTAAAGAGAAAAAGAGAAAAGATATTAACTAGAAAATCATATACTACAATCACGCTGTGGACTTGTGTTCAAAGGCACCACTCTAAGTGAAATTGCCAACAGTTGCAGTCTTCTACAGAGAAACACCCACTACTTCTTGATACTCCTTTTATATGTAAAATGTCTCATTTTCTGATGTAGACTTATATACATATAATTCAATGGTATGTGGTGATGAGTAAAAAGTGGTATCTAGATTTGCCTGAAGTTAAGGGCTAGTCTCTGACTTCAAGGAAGCAGCTTGGACCTGTTTAGGAATTTAAGGACAAAAACTCTCTCTGTTTTTCCCCTACACTTCTTTCAGCTATGCCTTCCCAAAGATAGATGATTTGACATTCCAATTTTAGCTCATATCTGAATAACTGAAGCAAAATTAGTTTCTCAATTACTTTAAGTAGCTATGCTCAAACGTGGCTGTTGTTATGGAATTAGAAACATATGTAGTTTGAACATTGTCTGGTTTTTTTCTGACTCTTTTCAAGGTACAAAAATTTTGTAGGAGCACAGCTAATCTAGAAGGGCCTGGAAAAAACCCAAACACTAGAACTGGGAAAATTATATTCTGGGATCTCTATGTTTTTAGCCATTGTTTCCAAAATGGACACATCCATTTCTGGAGCCCTGGCAACTATAGAGCAAGTCTATACTGCAGAAGTGCTACCCAAAGCAGGGTAATAACCTAATGGACTAGCCAACCTGCTAGAGGGGCACAGAGGCAGATTTTGAGCAGCTTGTTGTCATCTTCTTTATCCCTACTGTTGTGCTAATAGTCAGGGTAATACATTGCATATGTGCTAGATGGGTTCCTGTTTCCTGCTGACTTCAGAAGTCAGCAGGGTTCAAACATTGTGCCAGGGGCTCCCAGGGAGCTGCAATTGGCACATTTAACTTCCAGCTGCAGTGTTTCCTAAGTTCCTTGGTTGCCCGCTGCATTAATTTTCAACATTCTTTTGACAAGTAGTTTATTTAGTGTGCAGTTGCAGTGTTAAGACGAGAAGTCAGTTCACTAACATCAGCTTCCCAGGTGAGGGTCAAGAGGGACAAAATATGATCTAGCTCCTGTAAGAGCACACTTTTTCTAAGGAAGTGTATGTTTATTGTGTAATTTTGGGAAAGACGAAAGAGAAGATCCAAAGTTCAAATGTACCAGAGTTAATAGTCCTGCTTAAACACAGAAAGCAAAACCAGCAAGAAAAAGATGTTTTCTCGTCTTTTCTCTGGTTGTCAAGGTTATCCATCCCAGGGTGTTTTCATCACAGATAAAGTTATGCAAACTTACTGCTGGAGGCAGTACTTTCAGTGTGAATGCTACTCATTGATTTTCTCCCTAGACCCATCTGAAATCAGGATTAGTACATCAGGATATCCAGAGAGTGAATGGTGCCACCCATTGCAAGGGCGTTTACAAGTTATCCTGTGACTAGTGGTTGAGGTTTTGGAGGTAGGTATAACTTGATCACAGCTGGTTTTCTTGGAGCAACAGTGTTGCTAGAATGACCACACGTATGAATAGATGTGCTAGCTAAAGCAGTGTGAAAATTGCATCATGACAATATTGTTTGAAACCAATATGAGAATCAAGCTCAACTGTTGATGGAAATCTGGTTTTCAGTCACGTGGTTGAGAGGCTACTAGTGTTTTAAATGCATGTATGCAAGTGTTTGTGGCAGTAATTCTGAGAAGACTGATGCTAGGAACACAAACTTTGGCATGTGACTTTATCATGAGTAGTAACAAAATTATTTTTTCCTGTGCATTGCCAGAGTTCCTATAAATGTTGACTATGTTAGATGCTCACAGTTTTGCCTTATATGCATACATGTGGTATATACACATGAACACCTGTGGTACGAGTACACACATATGAAAGCATACTTTACATGTAAATTCTGAGTACCCAAGGGAATTAAGTAACCATAACTATGAATAATTTCTTGTCTATGAACCATTCACCTAACTCCAACAAGCAGAAAGCAGAGCTCAGTGAGCAGAGACTGGAACTACACAAATGCAAATTGCAATGAAACTTGCACAAAACCTCTGCAGATCCGGCTGCCAGGATTTGCATAACTTGATCTTGAGCCAAGGTATGCCAGGGCTCTTATGAATACAGCACAAACCTGGACTTCAGATTGTAAAACTACTAAGCCATTGTTGATGACTTACATTATTTTTCTGCCAGTTATTAAATGTTTCTAGTCTGGATAAGCACAAGGTAAAGTCTGTGCTGCTTTGTGCTCTCCTGTGTGCAACAGCGGAGTGTGTGGCTGAACAGCTCCTCAGTGAGGTCTGTAAACATATCCAGCCCTGATGCTGACAATTTGGTGATACAGTTTGTATCTGGACAATCTTTTACCTTTGTTTTTCTCAGGCTTTGGAAAAATCATACTCACTGTCTTCTATACTTACTGAAATGTTGGTCTAAAGTTGAAAAGTACATGGATGTGCCTGAGGTTTAATCATTCCCTCTGTGTCTGCACATTATTGTTATGGCATGCAATGAGCATTTGGATCCATTGGATTGGATTAACTAGTAACAAAAGATAGCCATCTCAACATCTACTGAGATCTGGTGCAAGATTTTCTTCTCTTTGAAATTATATTTCCAAAATACGCAACTCATATCCATATTTTGATCAGTCTTTTTAGAGGTTTTTATTTAATATATGAGAGAGTAAATTGGGCAAAGGGGAACTTGTAAAGAAATTTTACACTAGTTACCATCTGTATGCAGCTATAATTACAACTTGAGATTTGTCACATGTTGATTTAGAAGGAGGCAGACTACCATCGTCTCTCCAATAATTATCTTCTCTGATACCAAAACGATTCCTGAAGATGGTCAGGAAGTATTTTCTTAGATATCTTTAGTAGAGTTGTTTTTAGATCTGATTATCTTTGCTGAGTGGTAAGTTAAAGCTGAAAGATCCCTCTCAGTCTTAAAAAGATTGCTCTCTAATAGTTTTATTATTTACAGCTGTATACGTGCTGAGTATAGTTGACTTGTTAAGTGTGGTGGAGATTTCAAAGAGGAGTTGTAAGCTGAGACAGAGGTATGCAATTGTTTCTTGTATTAGAATGACAATGTAGTGTTTTTTTTCCTGCAGGGACAAACGGTAGGTGGGGATGGAAGTTCAACAAGGCCAAGTGCAAGGTCCTGCGTGTGGGTGGGGGCAATCCCATGCACAAATACAGTCTGGGCAGAGGATCGATTGAGAGCAGCCCTGAGGAGACGGACTTGAGGGTGTTGGTGGATGACAAGCTCAACATGAGCCAGCAATGTGCACTTGCAGCCCAGAAAGCCAACAGCATCCTGGGCTGCATCAAAAGAAGCGTGGCCAGCAGGTCAAGGGAGGTGATTCCGCCCCTCTACTCCTCTCTCATGAGACCCCACCTGGAGTACTGTGTCCAGCTCTGGGGCCCCCAACATAAAAAGGACATGAACCTGTTGGAGCGGGTCCAGAAGAGGGCCACGGAGATGATGAGAGGGCTGGAGCACCTCTCCTCTGAAGACAGACTGAGAGAGTTGGGTTTGTTCAGCCTGCAGAAGAGAAGGCTCCAGGTAGACCTTATAGGAGCTTTCCAGTGGCTGAAAGGGGACCTACAGGAAAGACGGGGACGGACTTTTTACAAGGGCATGTAGTGATAGGATGAGGAGTAATGGATTCAAACTGGACGAGGGTAGATTCAGATTAGATATTAGGAAGAAATTTTTCACTCTGAGGGTGGTGAGGCACTGGAACAGGCTGCCCAGAGAAGTTGTGGAGGCCCCACCCCTGGAAGTGTTCAAGGCCAGGCTGGATGGGGCTTTTGTGCAACCTGGTCTAGTGGGAGGTGTCCTTGCCCATGGCGGGGGATTGGAACTAGCTGATCTTTAAGGTCCCTTCCAACCTAAACCATTCTATGATGGTAAACCTGCAGTATATAATCCAGCCACTGCTTTAACAGAGTCAATAGTGGATGTACAGCTTGCTGAGACCTGAAAGAATAAATATCTGAAAAGGAAATGACGTTAAACTCTGTATTTTCTCTATTCTTACACGCTCTAAATGACAATAATAAAAATAAACCTTTTTATCGATGCTAGTTACATATAGTTCAAGTAGGCAAGGAAGGTTTATAGGGGAATGTGTGGTGGCTTGGCAGTATGCTCAGTTGGTACCTTTTTTAACCTGTCTACAGTTTAAGAAATCTATACAGAATCTACTTTAAAAGTTAAAGATGCATCCCTTAGGAACATGAAAAGTCATCCCTGAACACCCTGGGATATTCAAAATCATTCAGTTTATCTATAGTACGTGGTTCACAATTTTCAGTTATATAAAAAGAAATGAATATATCATTATACTGTAGAAGATTTTATTAGTGTAGATTTCTGATTTATTTACATTTTTTTGAGGAGATCATATTGCAGGGTGGGATGCAATTCAAACGCTGAAACTGGTGAAATTTCAGATTTAGTATACTTCCCTTTTGGTTATTCTGTGTTTACTGAACAACAGCTTGATCTTTCTGTTTGACCCTCTCTTGTAGAATTCTCTCCGTCTGTTGTCTGTGACCTGTTCCTGTCACTTAATTTCACTATACTATTCACTTTACCTTGGAGATACTGAGAAGTATTTGCTGAGTATTTTCAACACACCACTCCACTCCTGTTTTACATCTTCACTCCTGAGGACTGCAGTTATGTTCTGAACTCTCTTTTATGTTAAAATTTGATTTGTATCATTTGTTTTTACACTACTGTTGCTGACTATTGCATTTATCCTAGGGATAAATGTTCTGGAAAAAACTCTAAACAAAAAACCTTTTTCTTGAATTTATATAAGTGACTGATGTAATTTTGAAAATATAAAAAATAGCATGCTTTGGAGTACTCTTAGTCTATATTGCAAAGCTCAAATAGTAAGGATGAAATTCAGTTTGTCTGGATGTTTTTAGTAGTTTTGGTGCTGACATGAACAGGACCAGGTTTTCTCTTTGGAAATGTAATTCTATTAGCTCTTTGAGTTACTCTGCTGTAAATTCTTTGATGTCATTAGGATTTTATCATAGTGATTACCTGTGTATTAACAATGAAAAATGTTTGAGATTCCAGCTATCCATGTGTCTTTTAAAAATGCAATAAACTTTTTAGGAACAATTGTTATACATGCCAGGGTCTGACAGGAGAAGTATTATGAAAGGTAACACACCGTTCAATTTGACGTTTGGCTAACATCTTGATCTGGGAGATTTTTTGAATTTAAGCGTGAGTAGCCTTGCTGATTTCTCATTGCTAGAGTAATGCATATGTTTTGCATATATTTAATTGTTTACTAAAGTAATTGTTTAGTGGCACATTTGTATTGCAGTCCTAATGCCATATTAGTTTAAAAGCACTAATTCAAAATTTAACATATCTGGCATTTCTAAACTTTCAAGTGATTATCTTTTCTTTTATTGGTCCAGAAATAAATAACGATGAAAATGATCTGAGGCAGTAAGATTTTGCAATTTTCTGTCTCATGGTTAGGTGTCCTGAAATTATTTTCTCTTGCCAATACAGTTGAAACAGTATTTTTTTTTTTCCATCCATTTAAGAAGTTGAATAGGAAATACTCAAAGCCTAAATGGATTGATAACAGATTAACCAAAATCCTGAGAATGCAGTTAGAGGAAAAAATATGTCTTTCTGTCAGTAACTTTCATAATGGCAACTCACAAATTACAATTAAAGGTACTAACACTCTGAAACTCTTTAAGAACTCACAAGTAAAAAAAAATATATTCCAGCAGTTTCAACAGCACTAAGTTCACCCCTTCTCACACTGCCCCCCTAAAAAACCAAAATAAACCCAAACCCAAAAACACTAATTCACTGTGATGCATTTAGGTCACAAGATTCAACTGAAACAGAATGCTGTGGTGGAAGTTCTTGGATTGTCTAGTGTTCATTCAAAAATTTTCCTGCTTTGTATTAAAAAAAAAAAGATAGTTTTTTAAAACAGTGATGCAAAACAGTCTTTCAGTTCACCCTTACAATCTCTATTACCTCTTATTTATAATTTTTTCTTTTTTAGTTGAACATGTTGCTCTGACTATAAGGCAATAAAATTAGCCCTTTTGGTTAATCCTTGCACAAAACATTCCTCTAGAACAACCTGGACAAAAGCAATACAAGAAGAGAAGTACAACATTTAGGTAGTTCAGATTCCT
>VYXH01006315.1:0-25482 GCA_013397275.1 Burhinus bistriatus | reverse complement strand
GCTTCGAAAAGCCCCCAAAAGAGGCTNGCTTTTCCTGGCTTCGAAAAGCCCCCAAAAGAGGCTCTTGCCGGCCCTTTCTGCCTCGATCCCCTTCCCCAGTGCAGGCTTACCTGCACTGGAGCTGGTCTCCTCGGTGAATACAAGCCCACAGCAACCAGCGCATCTCCCTAGAGAGTGCCAGCAAATGGGTGCCTCCATACCTCTCAGAAGAGAGTCACCTACAACCTGTCACCTTTTCTTAGTTGCACTGGTTGTTATGCATGGAGGAGATCGGGTAGTTTTACCCAGCTCCAGCACCTCTGCTGATACAGTAGGTTTTGCCTCTTTGCTGTGCAGAGCAGAGCGCCCACCTCTGCAAGGGCACCTCAGTTTTTCTGGGAAGTCTCTCCCTCCTGCTGGTCTTTGCAGTTACAAGTTTCTATTCTGTGTTACTGGCCTCTCTTCCTTCTGCGTGTGCCAGCGTGGGAGTTCTTGACTGTTTGGTTATGGGTGGTGGGTCCACTGCNTTGACTGTTTGGCTATGGGTGGTGAGTCCACTGCAGGCTGCGTTTGTAACCAGCTGTCTATCTCCTTCTCAGCCTCCCTGATGCTATGCAGCCTCCTCACTGCCTCCTGCAGCTCAGCCACCTGCTGCAGGAGGTCTTCCACCTGGGCACACATTTTGCAGTCAGTTGTGCCACCTATCCCTGCCCCGGGAGAAAGGTCCAGGCACCTCCTGCAGTCTAAGGTCTGCACTGTAGCCTCACTTCAGCAGTTCTGTCTTGTTGGAGGCATAGGCCATCGCTGGGGTGGATGGTGCAGAGCCCCGAGCCCAAGCTGCAGTCTTTGCTCTCAGACAAGTGCCCAACATTCTGCCTTGAGTGCCCTTGACCCATGGAGATGGTTGCAGAACAGTGCTGGACCAGTGGAATGCTCCTCCTTCAAAGAGGCACCCTTCCTGCACACCCTTCTGCATGAACTGCCGTGCAAACTGCCATGCCACACCCTGGCTGCCGCGCCACACCGTTTGCCTGTCCTGGTCGCTCGCGCTCCCTAGGGTGCTTTTTTATAGGCAGGGGGTGGTCTCCATTGCTCTTGCAACGCCCACGCCTCATCAGCACTTCCTGCGAGAGCTGCCAGCTGCTGGTGGGTCTCTCCTCTGCCGTGGTGTGTCCTTCCCTCAAGAAAATTGCCCGTGCACCGAGCTCTGCCGCTCCGCTGCTGGTTGGCCTGGCTATGGAGCAGTTCCCCTCAGCGACTGACTGCTCTAACATGCAAGAAAGAAAAGGTGAAGAACAATGGACCAGATCACTATGGCAACCCCTTAGCATGCCTGGCTCCCATGACTCCTACTGTTTGAAAATAATGACTATGATCAATCACTCCTGACAATATATGGATCATGGCCACAGAGGGAGGGATACCAGGATCCCAAGATCTAGCAAGTTCTGGAAAGTACCAGAATATTCCATTGTCCAAGCTGGGCTGGAATGGAAAAGTACCTGATGAAAGTCAATTATCTCGGGTCTTTTAAGTAGCCATTCTAGCAAGACCCTTTGAGCTCTTCTGGATCGCAGCGGGCTGTGGCCAGTACCTACCCTGAGTTGGGAAGCTGCTCAGGCTGACACCTCAAGGAATAGAAGGCCAGGTTGAGTCAACCCCCCTCAAGTCTCAATTATTGCCCATTGAAGAATGCTGATGCAGTGTAAGTATTTACTTTGAACTCAGGAAAAGGGAAGTTTTTAACTATAGGCTAGTGTCTCTTTCATCCACTTCTTCATCTATGTATTTATGACACACACATTAGCTTTATGGATGTGAATGTTCTTCCATTTGTTCATGCACGCGTAGGAGTTAAAAGGGGTGCCCATCAGCTCATTAGAGTAGCGCGCTAATAAGGGGTCTTTGATCTCAGCAGTTAGAGACCTCTGTGTGTCCGTGTGTGTGTTTATGTGCTTTTGCTTACATGTACATGTATTAATTTGAGATAAATGGTTTTGCTTATATATGTATGTGTTGATTTGCGATACCTTATAGTAAGTCAGTGTTGATCCTGTCATCTTCAAATCTGTAATCAAGTTGCTGTTCAGTTATTTAGTTAAATCACTTTGTAAACCTTTAAATCAGTTAATGATTAAGTGCTGCTAAAATTCAACCTGTTGATCTACCTCAAATCCCTAATAAATTTTGAATTGCTGCTAAGTCATAACTGTCAAATATTTCCATCCATAACACCTGTGACCCTGTGGGGAACACATGCTGGGGCAGTTATTTTCTGAAGGACTGTATCCCATGAAAGGACCCATGCTGGAGCAGTTTGAAAAGAACTGCAGCCCATGGGAAGGACCCACATTAGAGACATTAATGAAGGACTTTATCCTGTGGGAGGGACCCCACACTGCAGCAGGGGAACAGTGTAAAGGGGAAAGAGCAGCAAAGAAGAAGCACATTACCTATTCCCCTGTGCTCTTTGAGAGGAGGAAGTAGAAGGGTCGGGAGTGAAATTGAGCCTGGGAAGAAACGGAGGGGGGAGGGGTGGGGGGAGTGTGGTTTTAGTTTTGTTATTTCTCACACTTCTACGCCATGATTAATTGGCAACAAATTAAATCAGTTTCCCCAAAGTTGCATCTGTTTTGCTCATGATGATAATTGGTGAGTTTCATTGCATGCTAGCAAAGTGATCAGGTGGCAAAGAGGCAACAGTGGCTATTTTCCTTGCTGATGAGGTAAGCTATGCATGCTGTGATGGCACTGAAGGGTCCAAGTGGTAGAGCAGGGACTTGTGGCCTTGAAATGTGGACTAAATGCAAGAAAAAGCTGTCCTTAAGGAAATACGGAACAGATCCTCCTGGAAGATACATCAAGGTGTATGGATGCCAGGGACATGAATTGGAGACTGGCAACATGGCTTCATCAAGGGCAAATCATGCCTGACCGATCTGGTGTCCTTCTGTGATGGAGTGACTGCATTGGTGGATACAGAAAAAGCAACCAATGTCATCTACCTTGACTTCTGTAAGGCTTTTGACATGGTCCCACATAACTTCCTTGTCTCTAAATTGGAGCGATATGAATTTGATGGAGGGGCATCTAGATGGATAAGGAATTGGCTGGGGGGCTGCATCCAAAGAGTTGCAGTTAATGACTCAATGCAATGTCCAAATGTAGATCAGTAACAAGTGGGGTCTGTCAGGGGTCCGTTTTCAGACTGGTGCTGTTCAATATCTTCATTAATGACATAGACGGTGGGAATGAATGCACTTTCAGGAAGTTTCTGGATGACACCAAGCTGAGTAGTGCAGTTGATACACTTGAGGGAAGGGATGCCATCCAGAGGGACACTCACAGGCTTCAGCAGTGGGCCCATGCTAATTTCATGAAGCTCAGCAAGGCCAAGTGCAAGGTCCTGCACTTGGGTTGGGGTGATCCCCAGTATCAATACAGACTGGGAGAAGAATGGATTGAGAGTAGTTCTGCAGAGAAGCACTTGGCGATACTGGTGGATGAAAAGTTGGACGTAAGCCAGCAATGTGCACTTGCAGCCCAGAATTGTATCCTGGGCTGCATCAAGAGAAGCATGGCCAGCAGGTCAAGGGAGGGGATTCTCTGCTCTCATGAGACCCCACCTGGAGCACTGTATCCATCTCTGGGGTTCCCAGCACAAGAAAGACATGGACCTGTTAGAGGCAGTCTAGAGGATGGACATGAAAATGGTCAGAGGGCTGGAACACCTCTCGTATGAAGAAAGGCTGAGAGAGTTGGGGTTGTTCAGTCTGGGGAAGAGAAGGCTCTGAGAAGACCTTGTTGTGGCCATTCAATATTTAAAAGGGGCTTATAAAAAAGATGGAGAATTACTTTTTACCAGGGTCTGTAGTGGCAGGACAAGGGGCAACTCTTTTAAACTGAAAGAGAATATATTTAGATATAAGAATGAAACTTTTTAATCTGAGGATTGTGAGACACTGGAACAGGTTGCCCAGAGAAGTTGTGGATGCCTCATCATTGGAAGTGTTCAAAGTCAGGTTGGAGGGTGCTTTGAGCAACCTGATCTAGTGAAAGATGTCCCTACCCTTGGTAGGAGTGTAGGAACTAGATGATCTTTGAAGATCCCTTCCAACCCAAACCATTCTATGATTCCAGGAAATGGGATGATGATAAGAGACAAGGCAGGTTGGTGAAAGTGTTGAGTAGTACTCCATGATTAAATGATTGCGCTATATGAACCAGTTGTCTTGCTTAATTAAAGAACCTATTTTTTTCTTTCATTGCACCCTGTAGGGCTGAGTCTGCTCAGGATTGTTTTGACTTAAGAACTTTCTTGGGAGGTTAAAGCTGGGATTTTCTTCTTTTGCATAATTATGGGCTTGCCATTGTATAAATATAGGTAGCAGTTTAGGAGAAATCAGTGTCAAAAATCTCCAGGGTAGCTTGCTGAATCTAATACTGAAAAAAGGTATTAATTATATAAATCATAGAATCATAGAATTTCTCAAGTTGGAAGGGACCCATAAGTATCATCTAGTCCAATGCTCAGATAAAACTTGCATTTCATGAGTAGCCTTGTACTGAAAGACTGGCAGATAGAGCTCAGAGGGTTGTGATTAGTGGCACAGAGTCTAGATGGAGGTCTGTGAAAAGTGGTGTTCCCCAGGAGTCAGTACTGGGTCCAGTCCTCTTCAACATATTCATCAATGACCTGAATGAAGGGATAGAGGGTACCATCAGCAAGTTTGCTGATGCCACAAAACTGCGAGGGGTGGCTGACACACCGGAAAGCTGTGCTGCCATTCAGCATGACCTGGACAGGCTGGAGAGTTGGGCAGAGGGAAACCTCATGAAGTTCAACAAGGGCAANAGAGGTAATGGGCACAAACTTGAACGCAGGAAGTTCCATCTAAACATGAGGAGGAACTTCTTTACTTTGAGGGTGGCAGAGCACTGGAACAGGCTGCCCAGAGAGGTGGTGGAGTCTCTGATTCTGGAGACCTTCAAAACTCACCTGGACGCCATCCTGTGCAACCCGCTCTAGGTGAATCTGCTCTGGCAGGGGGTTGAACTAGATGATCTCCAGAGGTCCCTTCTAAGCCCTGTGATTCTGTGATTCTGTGAAAAGACTAGCTGAGAAAACAATGCCTGACTGTCTTTGAAGCTGCTTAATCTCCTCAATCTGTTCTCAGGAATTCATAAGTGCCCCACAGCTATAATACTTGCCTATGGATTTGTTGTTTTGTCTTTGCTTAACACAGAATATATCTTATTGCCTGGCTGCTAATTGTATATAAAATGTATCCTCTTATCTCATGCTTTAGGCAAATATTGCTGCAGTTCTCCCTCCTCTGTTGTATATCTGTCTTAAAGAGTGTAAACAAATCCATATTTTTTAATTTACTTGTTCCTGCTGCTTTAAAACAAGTAACACTATTAACCTCATTTTTAATGCGCCATTTTTTGAGAAATTATCATTCTGAGTCTTAAGAGATAATTGAATGCTTTCTGAGTTAAAAAAAAAGAAGTAATTAATTTTTTTCTGGTTGATCTTGTCCCTGCTTTTACATAGGGTATTTATGAGGAAGAGTTAATAAATATGGTATTCTGTAACTGACAGTGCACAGAAGAGTGGCTGAAAGGATACAGAGGGGGAGGGACAGATTCATGGATCTTAAAGCTTTAGTTGCCACTCATTCTCCCGATCCAAAACATCCTGATTATACAAACTCAGGAAGATATAACAATTTACTCAGGGAAGATTTTCACTCTTTTAAGACCCCCTTTCCTGAAGCTGTAGAATGTGTCTCTTGTTGGATGTCCCAGATTTGGAAGTACCGGAAACTACAAACTATTCTTGAACATTTTGAACAGATTTCTCTCATGATAGCCCTGGCTAATGCTACTCTGTATTGCCTCTGATTCCAGCTTTTCATACAGTCTGAACAGTCTGGTCCTTAGCAGTCTCGTCCTTCAGATTTTTGTGTAACTGTTCTGATTGGGACTGTGCCTGAAGCTTTCAGGCCTAGAAGCTGCCTCAGCATTTAATTAAAATAATTGCATCCAGTTGCAAAGCAGAGCAGACTGAAAAAAATGTATCTCACCAGATTCTGTGTGTTGTTAGACCTTTGCCGGTTCTGGCTTTTTGCTTGTTCTCTGCCAGACGTAATGGCATCAGCTGGAAATAATATGTGAAATTGCTGTTGGAGGAGCTTCACATAAAAAATGAGGGAAATGTGCAGGAACTGAAATACCTGTAGATGAAAATAGAATGTATTGAAGATTTTCATTGACACTGGAGATTCATTTGTCAGTTGGTGGAAATTTAGATTTTTTTAAAAAATGCCATGTCAGTCCAAACTTTTTTTTTTTTTCATAGTCTGAAGCACCAATACTGTTGCTAGTAAAAAGAAATTACTACCCTAAACTCATGGTTTTGGCATTAGCTTTTTCACAAAAATGACAACAGCAAACATCACTGATTTTTTTTTTTTTTTTAATTGTTTCCTTTTTTTGGTCAAAAATGATTTGATGTTCAATAGATTTCATTATGTAAAAGCTCTATTCCTCGAACACCTATTCCCTCTCAAACTTTGAGCTTATAGACTTCCTTATGATGCAAACATCTGTCGTGGGGGTTTTTGGTTGGTTTGGGGGTTTTCTGGTGTTTTGTTGTTGTTGTTGTTCTTGGCTCCTGTTGGCAGTTCATAGCAGCTGGTAAACTTTTGTAAGCTCTGTGAATGCATGCTGGTGGAAGTAGCTGGTTGTTTACTCATCTCAAAGTCTTGTTACTCACTGCGCTGACACTGCAGTTCCATCTCTCCAATTGTTTTTCTTATTTAGTGTGGTTTTGACATTAAGATTTTCCCAGGAAACATAGCTTCTTCTATCATCATGAATTATTCTGCAAATGAACAATCATTATTTATTACAGCAAACAAGATACCTCCTTTAGTATGCTGAAGTATGCATCCATTGGATGCTTCGTCTTTTAATTTTACTATAAAATAATCTGCAAAGGTACAGCTCTGAAATTACTGATTAATGCTGGAAACTTCTAGAATTAGATTTTTTTCTTACCTTATAATGTAGAGGATTACTTGTTTATATCCTTTGCTGTTATATGCATATAGCTTTACAGACCTCAAAAAGCATAAAAAAGCTCAAAAGCATAAAAATATTTCTGCATTAAGAATTAAACATTTAGAAAGTTAGAATCAGTGTCTTTTTCTGCTCTGTATACCAGGGGCTATTTCTGTATTGCATAGTAAATGATTAATCAGTGAAAACAGTCCCTAGGCAATGACTTTGAATGTGACTCTCTCCATCTTCCTCAGCTGTTTACCAAATTTGGGGTTTGGGATACTATTGCAGTGGGGTCTCCAAGAAGCTAACTTCTTAAATCCTTTTTTATTTCCCTTCCATGGTGAAGTTGTTTTGATGCCCTTGTCATAAAAGTGGGTGAAGGAGAAGAATATCAGACACTGAATAGAATGGAGAAGAAAATGATCCCCTGCCTATCTCCTTTAAACAAAACAAAGGAAAAAACCCACCTCCTTTTGATTAGCTTGAACTCTGCAAGAACATTTCACTAGTCTCCTACTTATTATGACAAAGGGAATTTAATGCTTTTTGTATGACAACATACAGCTAGAGAGAGTGTTTGTCAGAGAAATAAAAACAAGCAAGAGTTTATGATCTTGGCTGGCAATTCCTCCCCTGCCACTGGCGAAGTTATTTGCACAGTCATGTTATGTGAGCATGGCTCATGTGAAAGGTAAGGTAGTACTGTTTGAATTAAGCCCCACTAGGTGCAAAACCTCTGTTACTAAACTGCTTGTTATTCCTATACAGCAAACCTCACCATTCAGCATCTTGATCTCCCCATCTGTAAAATAAAGTATTGGTATCTATACAGTAATTTGAGAACTCCTGGTGAAAAAATGCAGATGCACTTAAGTAGCAAATAGCGTAAGAATACCTGCCTGTAATTTCATGCTTCATTTAGTTCAGCTTTATGCCAACATCCAACTGGAATATTCACTTCAAGATGCAAAACTAAATTTAATGGTACCATAAAACAATATCTTTCTGTATATACATTTGCTTTCAGAAATGTTTCCATCAGTCTGTTTGGAGATTGTGTTTTTCTTTTGTTCTGTTGCCCAGTGAATGATCAATGTGTCCTGAGGCTTCACTAGGTTATTCTGAATTATTTTTTTTCCTTCTTAACAGTAGTCCTCCTTGAAATGCATGTGCATATATGCTCATAGATTTACACAATACAAACCTTATTCAGTATAATTAAAATAGATTTTATTTGTTATCATACAAGTTACTACAAAACAGCGGTGCTAATACTTTTGTTAGCTTTTTTTTTCCTGGACAGTCATGAAAGAAGCAATTATTTTACAAAGTCAGTCACTGCAGGTAGATGGTAGCAGCTCCCTACTGAGCACTGGTGGTTTTACTTTTGCCAGGGGAGTTTAACCTGAAGCGCTGGAATGAAGCACTTTTCTGAGGCAATTTTACAACAGGAAGGCTCAGAGTTACTTTCTTATTGTTATACTACTTTGGTACCTATTTGAACACATACTGAACATACCCACTACATATGTCATTTCTGTGTCTTCTGCTCGGGGTGAAAAAGGAGCAGCCCTCAAGGGTGGCAACAAGGTGGGGCTGAAGAGCTAACTGCAGTGGATTAATTGTTCTTTTGCAGTGTTCCTCAAAGGAACAAAGACAAGATCCCAGTATTCTCTGCATAAAGGATAACTTGCCCTTAGGATGTTAAGATAAAAAGTAGTTTTATGTAGCCCACTGAAATTCTTACTGCTGAATATTCAGAAAGTTATTTACAATGAATTTACAACCAAAATCCTCAATGTAGGATTTGTTCCAGAACTAATTCCTTTACAGGTCACCTGGTGGCTATAAACATTAGATTTTTCTTAAATAAAGATTGCTTTTATATTGGACAAACTGCATATTACAGTCCTACTGGGAGTGCAAAGGACATCTCACACATGATTTAATTTTGCCTAAGCAGAATTTGTTAGAGGGAAAACAAACAAAAAGGCATAAACTGTACATCAGTTGTGCTGACACAAAATGTTGGTAAATTGGGCATCAGGAGTGTAATAATATTCATGTCCTTATAGTTCTATTTTATTCTGGTTTATTGCATAGCCTTTATTGTAATGGTATGTTGTTGGCATTACAGTATGTTTTCTTTTTATTTCTTCCACGTGATCTGAATATACTAAAGAAGTGAAAACTTTTTTGTGCATTCTGGTCTATTTATTCCCTAATTAGTATCTTATATGTAACTTGGGAAGGAGTGGACAAGCCCAAAACTGATTTTTTTAATATGCTGAAACTTTCAGAAAATGATGCTAACTTCTTCCCTTATAAACATTTGCATCCAAGTCCCTTCAATTAAGTAGACAGGAATTACCCCAGCATTATTGTATGTTTAGGCTGAGCCGAAATCATTGCTACTGTTGCTTGTTTTTTAGGCAAGTTATAAGCAGGATGAAAATATATGGGTGATGAGGCAAAGAGGATGAAAAACAAAGGGAAAGCAAAAAAAAGGGAAGACTATGTCGGATTTTAACATAGTGGCTTGGAATATTTTTCCATCATGCCTAAGATATGTGATTTGTAATTGGCCCAGATGGGACTGTCTCTTCAGCAGTTCTTCATAAACTGATAACTCAGTTGGCTACACATTCCAGCTGTGCTGCTTTGATTGTGTTTACTGAAGCGCCAGGGAATAGTGCTACCAATATATTAAGCACAAACAATTTTCTTTCACACTGGACATACATTATACCTTTGTTTCCCAGTTTTGTTTCCAGAGAAGAGCAACGAAGGTGGTGAGGGGCCTAGAGAACAAGTCTTCTGAGGAGCAGCTGAGGGAACTGGGATTGTTTAGCCTGGAGAAAAGGAGGCTCAGGGGAGACCTTATGGCTCTCTACAATTACTTGAAAGGAGGGTGTAGAGAGGTGGAGGTTAATCTCTTCTCCCAAGTAACAAGTGATAGGACAAGAGGAAATGGCCTCAAGTTGCGCCAGGGGAGGTTTAGATTGGATATTAGGAAAAATTTCTCCAATGAAAGAGTTGTCAAGCATTGGAACAGGCTGCCCAGGGAAGTGGTGTAATTGCCATCCCTGGAGGTATTTAAAAGATGGGTAGACATGGTGCTGAGGGACATGGTTTAGCGGTGGTTTTGGCAGTGCTAGGTTTATGGTTGGACTCAATGATCTTAAAGGTTTCTTCCAACTTAGGTTATTCTATGATTCTATGGTAAGGTATTTGCCACTGTAAGGAAATGTTTCACGCGTTCTTTTTTGAAGTAAGGATCTGGCCTGTGCATAAGTTTTTATAAATTTTTTTCTATATTTTTTGGCAGCTAGTCAGCTGAAAACCACAACTGTGTTACCCTGTAGCTTTAATGCAATAATATTTGGTCAGTAATAAGGTGAGTTTTGCATAATGGCCGTGCTCACTGCCTCCCTTCTTTTTCATCTTCTGTGAGCTGCTACTCCTACTTCAGAATCTCCTTGCTTCTTGTTTTCTGAACCCTTGCCTTGTGTTTGCTGTCTGAACATATCTGTTATCTGAAAGGCAGGTTGCTTGTGTGAAAATATGATGCTCCCAGTCATGGTTGTGATTTTTCTGTTTAAGCAGCATAGTCTTGATAGGCTGCATGCATTTATGTTGCTGTAATGATCCCTTATCCTTGTGTGGCTTTATATCAGTTTGTACAAGCATCTTTGTGCTCCTGTAACCGCATTTATGGTGTGGACCGGGCTACAGAGTTCTGACAATACCACTGTAGTTAAGCCAGTACAATTTGTGTTGGCAGGAAAGCTCTGAGGGAGTTTATGACATGCTTTCACATGTAAATCATTTCAGAGCTTGCAATGTTGCTGTGTGGTAGCTGTGTTCATCTGCTCTGCAAGTGTGAGATGTAAACATTTTTTGCTGTCTTGTGCTTTTGTGTGGTCAAGTAATTGCTGATCTGTCTTGGTGTTTCTATCCTTTTCAAATCCCTTTAACAACAGAACATAGGGGGAACAACCAGTCTGACTTGCTGCATGCACCTTTGCACGCTCTTAGACAGTTAATGATTTTTGGGTGGCAGATGCTATGCAAGTACTTTAGGGAATGCCATACATGGTAAGCAGAGCCACTGTTGAACTTTTTAATGAGGAGGTCTTAAGAGCTCTAATTCAGCATGAATCACTTCTGCTTTGGATCCTGCACTGTGCTTTTGTGTGCCTGCCACCCATCACCGAGCCCCAGCAGCATCCAGAGGCACAAGCTGAATTCAGAAATCTCCACAGGGAGGCTTGGAAATGCACAGAAGTCACTGCATTCATGAAATTAAAATCTTAGTTGTCAAGACAGAAAAAGGAACAATGTTTGTTCCAGTTTAAGTGCCCAGAACTGACATTTATAGAGAAAAATATGTCAAAAAGTGCCTACAGCACTTAGGAGAACACATTTTCTTCAACACAAGAACAGGTTGACGTCCAAACTGGAGCTGATCAGAAAAGTTCTGATGGAATAAATTGACTCAACGTGATTAAAAAGTTGTGTGTTGACTTTTGTCTGAGTTAAACTGAAAGTTTGTCTGGCTGGATGTGGCTAGCATGAAAGAGTCAGGAAGCTAGCCTGCTGCTAGGGAATTTCACCCTGGGTGACCCAGGTAGCAGTGAGTGTGACACTGCAAAATGTTAATTTAATTTCTGTATTACAAAATCACAGAATCACAGGGCTTGGAAGGGACCTCTGGAGATCATCTAGTTCAAGCCCCTGCCAGAGCAGGTTCACCTAGAGCGGGTTGCACAGGATGGCGTCCAGGTGAGTTTTGAAGGTCTCCAGAATCAGAGACTCCACCACCTCTCTGGGCAGCCTGTTCCAGTGCTCTGCCACCCTCAAAGTCAAGAAGTTCCTCCTCATGTTTAGATGGAACTTCCTGCGTTCAAGTTTGCGCCCATTACCTCTTGTCCTGTCACTGAGCATCACTGAAAAAAGACTGGTGCCATCCTCCCGGCACCCTCCCTTTAAGTATTTGTAAGCATTGATGAGATCCTCCCTCAGTCTTCTCTTCTGCAGACTCAAAAGACTCAAGTCCCTCAGCCTTTTCTCATAAGAAAGATGTTCCAGCCCCCTAATCATCTTTGTAGCCCTCTGCTGTACCCTCTCCAGCAGTTCCCTGTCCTTCTTGAACTGGGGAGCCCAGAACTGGACACAGTACTCCAGGTGCGGCCTCACCAGGGCAGAGTAGAGGGGGAGGATAACCTGCCTCGACCTGCTTGCCACACACCTCTTGATGCACCCCAGGATGCCATTGGCCTTCTTGGCCACAAGGGCACATTGCTGGCTCACGGTCATGCTGTTGTCCACCAGGACTCCCAGGTCCCTCTCTGCAGAGCTGCTTTCCAGCAGGTCAGCCCCTGACCTGTACTGGTGCATGGGCTTATTTCTCCCCAGGTGCAGTACCCTGCACTTGCCCTTGTTGAACTTCATGAGGTTTCCCTCTGCCCAACTCTCCAGCCTGTCCAGGTCACCTCTATTTGTGTGCTCAGGTGGGTGTGTATGCAGATGTATACTAATGATATTAAAAGTGATTGCTTTTCAGAGGGTGAAATGCATTTTTTTCAATATAAGATGTATCTGTTTTGTTTCATCTGTTTTGAGGTATTTTTTGCTTTAAAAAAAATATTTATGAAAAGATTAAAAAGTAAAGCTGAAAAATTAATTTGGTTTCCAAAACAAGTTACATTGTTAAGATTGTTTTGCACGCAAAACTGACTTTCTATTCAGTAAAAAGTATTCTGGTTTTGTTTTAAAGTGGAATAATTTTTTCTATGGAGAATTCATATCAAGAAAGGGAATTAATTGTCTCTCTCTCTGTCTCTGATGCCTTACCTGCAGATCCTTAAACATAATTTCTGAATTTCTGCTATATTTTTCAGTTGGACTTAACTGCAGAGTTTTGAAGATATGTAAGCCAGTGACCCTTGATAGTAGGCTGTGATCTTCACAGGTATATTGGGCACTCTGGGCAAATTGCTTTCACAGTATTTGTTATTAACATCAGTATGTTTCATCAGGTCTTCATAAATGATGTTTCAAGTGGTAACTTCTTGTTTTACAAGACAAGTTTATAATTTCTCTTATAATCTATGCCATAGTTTAAGACTTTATTAATTGTGAAGTAAATTTTCTAGCAGTAACTTATGTTAACACTTTTAAAATTTATAATGAAGTAGAGAGACAAAAAGTGGTGGGAAGATGCTGACAGTGTCATCTCGGGAATACAGTTTCTCTTGATCCCTAATTTATGCAATGCTCATAGGGATATGTAAACTGTATGTACTCATTACATACTTGTGTGCTAGGTGTACTGTGTTTTGCTGGGTAGCATGTTTCCAGCACTAATGTGGTTAAGTATAAACTTCCTTAGGAATAACTTGAAAAATGCAATCAGACCTCAGTAGTGTCACGTAAGAACATCTAATGCTTGAACATTTATTACTTAATTTGCAAGTATCTCAAACCAGGTTATAAATGTACTACAAGCTGAATTGTTCTTATTAAGGGGAATAAGGTGATCTTGCTTAGTGTAAGGAAAGCTCTATGTATTTTCTAACTCATGTCCAATGTCTAGCCCTCTTTATGGCTGCTGTGAAAACCAACAGAGTTTTTAGTGAGCCTTCAGAAAGGTATGATTTCTTTGTTTATCTATCCATTGCTCTATGAAGTGTAAGCCCAAAATACTTTATAGCCATTAGGATTTTTGTGTACTTTTTGATACCATTCTCGCATGATCTTGTTGTTTGGAAAAGCTGGTCTGAAGTTCACAGTCAGATTCCTTGGAAAACTTACTTAAGCATCAAATCTGTCATAATGGCTGAGTCTGGAGCATGTTTAATATTCTAGGGTTTTAATGCCAGCAGTTGGCTTGCCAGGAGACAGAGCAAAGAAAAAGTTTTTAGAAGTGGAGTGGTACTATTCATACACACTGTCATTTGCAGTTATATTACTTCATATTTGCTAAGTATTTTTTGAAAGAATCTACACTAATTTGTCATATAATCTGGATAGTTCAGAAAAAATTAAGTTCAGGATAGTAAGGCTGTTGCACTTGCGGTGATCTGGGAGTATTAGCAAGATGAGGCTCTGTTGGAGGAGCAGTATCTGATATAATTGGAGGGAGAGCAGACAAACTTTTGAGCACACAAACCCTTTTCAATCTGAAATAGAAATGTGAAACTTCAAGCAAATTATGATGGGAACTGTTGCTCTGATTTTACAATTCATTTTTTCCTGGCATTTAGTTGCTAAACCATCATTATAGAGAGACATAGCTGTAAATTAATACTACCTTATTTATACATTTTGGGGTTTTTTTAAGCTNCCCCTCTATGCTTTTCCGTTTCCGACCCTCCAACGGGGCAACAAAGTTGGCTGGCCTTGGTTGTTATAGCAGTAAGGATAAGCAAGAGCCTCTCTGCATACCGTTCCTTGGCATCAACTGAGATGTGAACAGTTTTCTGCACAACATGCTGTTAATTTCAGCAGTTCAAAGAGGCCTAACTAAAAAGTAAAGTTATTGAAAAAAATTGGTCCTATTTTACCTCAAACCAGGACATAGGGGTAGGTTCAAAGGTTGGGGAATGGCTCTGCTGAAGTAAAAAACTTGTTTCCCCTCACTCTTCCTTGTATTCTTGCTGCAAGTCTATATCACCATTTTTCTTTCTCTGGTATATTGAATGTTTCTCCCTTCCCACAACTAAAATAAATGCATCTGCAACAGTCACCCCCTGGAGCATGCTGTTTTATGAGCTGTTAAATTAGCTTCTCCTTCTGACCTGAGACATGGACCTTATTTGTAAATCCGAACTTCTGCTCCAATTTCCTAGAATCATTGCTGCTATGAAGAAAATTTGGTTTCATTCTGTTTGTGTTTTGGTTTTCAAGATCTTTTTATGTTATGTTTAAGAGTTTGTTTGACATCTACACTTTCACTCTAACTAATATGCCCCAGGGTAGATTCTCGTGTTAACAAGCAGTTTTCAACAAACTTTGTGTGCTAATGACACATACTCTTTCAAGAAGCACATGTGTGAAGTTGAATTCTGCTTTCAGTAACAACTCTGCCTTGCCCTCCCTGCAGACAGATGCATTCAGATGTAATGTAAGCATATATAACTATCTTGGCTTGTATTTGTTTAAGCCATTTAAAACCAGAAAAATTCAGATGTTCCAAAACTGGCCCTATATGTCTCAAAGCGATATTCTTTAATTCATTTGTCTCACATTAAGAAGGCAAAGCCAAATTTTTGTACTTGTCC
The DNA here is from genome assembly GCA_013397275.1 of Burhinus bistriatus. Lineage (NCBI taxonomy): Eukaryota > Metazoa > Chordata > Aves > Charadriiformes > Burhinidae > Burhinus > Burhinus bistriatus. Next base: position 10,147 of record VYXH01006315.1, on the reverse strand, counting down.
TAAGCCTGATTTTTGGTGCTTTTAGCTTTCAGTTTCCAAATTACTGGGTAATGCTGACTAAAATAGCTAAAAAATATTTTCTTCCAAGCACTGTTTCAAAATTTTAAAATTACTGTCTAGGTTAAGAAAGCTCATTTTGAAGTTTCAACAATTCTGTTCCAGAAACCAAGGCACAATGAGCTGTGTGATTGGAATCCCAATGCATGTGGGATTGTTTGTGTTTCCTAATCCAGATAACTCTTCCTAGTTAACATGGGATTTGAAAAAGCCATATGGTTATGAACATCTGAAAAAGACGTCATGAGTGGGTGAAAATAAAGACATTTGTGACCGAATGTATTGTAGCAGTTTCATCAGATGTTGTAGCGGGTAGTTTAGTGGGATCCCATTTCTGCCCCATCCTCCTTTTTTTAATCTGTTGAAGGTATATCAAAGTACCAAGAAAGTCAGGTTTCTGCCACCATACTTCATACATTTCTTTTGATTCCTTGTTGTGTTAAGATTTCAGAGGCCTTAAAGGGTGAGAGATTATGGACTGACCTAATATTTCAGCTCAATGGCCAAGTTAGTTTTTGTTATTCAATAAGAAAGTGACCAGACCTGAATTTGTGGACGTTTCTAGTGACAATGAAAGCCAAACTGCTCCGAAAACATGAACTGTCCTGTTAAGAATAATTTTAAAAATAATCAACTTTGCTTGACTCCTGGTATTGGAGAGCTTTGAATTGCTGCCAGTGCAAAACTAAAAACCTCCCTCTGTTTTTAAATGGTGGTTGGTGTTGCTCACAGTCCCATAACTGAAGCAGCAAGAACTCTTTTAAATTATTGGCTATCATAAAGCTTATTTTCAAAATATCCAAACGTGAGCTGGCAGTGCTATCAGAAAGGGTCAAGTGTGCCTTCTGGCCTAGTCCTGTGATGCCTCAATCCCACTGTTGTGCCACACAAACTGGTATAGCTGCTTTCACAGCTGAAGTAGTTTCTTCTACTTCTGTATGAGTTTTTGTTATTAATATAACCCCAAGGTGAAAAACTCTGATTATCATTCAACTCTGGCAGAGAATTCTTCAGAATTGTTGCTGAAAAGTATGTGTCATGGTTTAACCCTAACCAGCAACCAGGACCACGCAGCCGCTCACTCACTCCCCTCTGGTGGGATGGGGGAGAGAATCGGAAGAGTAAAAGTGAGAAAACTCATGGATTGAGATAAAGACAGTTTAATAAGTAAAGCAAAAGTTGTGCATGCAGGCAACACAAAACAAGGAATTCATTCATTACTTCCCATCGCAGGTAAGTGCTCAGCCATCTCCAGGAAAGCAGGGCTCCATCACATGTTAACAGTTACTTGTGAAGACAAATGCCGTAACTCTGAATGTCCCCCTTTTCCTTCTTCTTCCTGAAGCTTTTTATTGCTGACCATGATGTCATATTGTATGGAATATCCTTTGGTCTGTTGGGGTCAGCTGTCCCAGCTGTGTCCCCTCCCAACTTCTTGTGCACTCCCAGCCTACTCGCTGGTGGGGCGGTATGAGGAGCAGAAAAGCCCTTGACTGCTCAGCAGCAACCAAAACCATTAGTGTGTTATCAACCTTATTCTCATCCTAAATCCAAAACATCACAATATACCAGCAGCTAGTCAGAAAGTCAATTCTATCCCAGCCAAAACCATGACAGTATAGTAGCTGAAGTAGGTTGAAAATTTTGTGCTAAAACTTTTAGATATTGCAAAGTTTGGCTGTGCCTCAGTTTCAATTTTTTTTTTCCTAGTTAAAATGTATTCAGTCTGAACTTGTGTTAATGTATTGTGCCTTTTATTTCCTTTTCTTGTTTCAGTTTTCTGGTGTTGTGTTTGTATGTTTTAGAATTTGTACTATAGTATGCAAAAAAAATATTTAGACAATTTAGAAAGAAAATCTTTGTTAAGCTGATCTTGATGCTTTGTGAAGATTAAGTGTTTCAAAATTTCTATTACACTGAAATGTTCCTGTTTTCCCTCCAAGCCTCTCTTGCTCTAGCTGAGGAGAATAGAAACTCTTCAGTTACTCAGGGTTTAAAAGTTGCTTTTCCTCAGCTTCCGAATTTATTTATTCTCAAAGGGCGGATTATATAATGACCAATACAGGACAATTAATCCTTGGACATAATTCTTTATTTTATGGAATTGATTTTTCATTCAAATAAGTCAAAGATGTAGTTTAGAGATGTAAAAAGTGTTTAGTTTAGATTTGGTATTATGACAAAGGATGTTTGCCTGCATTGTGCTGTTTGTATGAGTGCAAATATCTTGCATTAAATCAGAAGAATAAATAAAATGATGCATTGCACGTGTGTCTAGTTTTCTGGATTTTTTTTTTTTTTTTTTAGTTAGAGAGAACCTTTCTAATGCTGTGCTAGCAAAAGCTGTTAAGATAGTGGCATGATTATGCTAAGTTACAAGGCTGTTTTCTTTCAGTAGGAAGATGTTATTCATTCTTTTGGTCACAAGCTCTTAAGTAATTTCTCTAGAAAAGCCTTAGGTTCTTTTCTTGCTGCAAACCTTTTCTGGAAAGAAATCTTTTGATTTAATTTCTCTAGAAATAATGTCAAGATTAATGAAATTATTTAAAAGAGTAATTTAATTCAAAGTAAGATTTATGCAACTAGTTACTTGTTTGTCAGGCTTTTATTAAGGTGTGCTAAATCTGAGAACAATTATCATAATTGATTCATTACTGGGCTAAACAATACATGTAAGAAAAAAGTATTTTTTTTCTGATTATCTGTGCATCCTTGCTTTGGCTGGATTCCCAACATAGATCATGAGTTCAATTAGGATGTTAGCTCTGGCATTATGGAGCCATATTTTCTTTCCAGATCTTGTAGCAATTTGAAGATGGGGCTTAAAAATAGTTAAAAGACCACTAGTGGCAAGGTGTCGTTTAACAATCAATGAAAGATGGGAAAAGAAGGGAGGAGGATTCAGCCAAATCAGGATATCTGGTCTTCTGTATTCTTATATGTAGAAATATATGGAGCATTTTATTGAGCTCTACTTTCTGTTGAACAAGGTGCTTTCCCTATTGGCCAAGGTGATGTGGCTAGCTGGAGAGTGTCTTCTGCTTTTGGTGAAAGAATTTTCTAATCTGACTGTCTTGAACTGTGTCCCTATTGTAAAACAGCATGCCATCTCTGGCTTTTTTAAACTTGGTCCAGATAATGTTTCTGTTTTTGGAAAGTGCCTTATGCTTTCTTGGCCATAAGTTGAACAGGTTATGGCTTTTTCTTTAGCTGTGTTCTGAGTTTAGCTACCTCTAGGCTCGTCTGTCTGTTTCTGTCTTTCTGTCATGCAATATGATAAAGTGATTTCACTGAGTCACTTGATTTCTCTTCAAGCAGGCGTAACTAGTAAAATGTTATAAAATAGCTGCAGTTATTCTACTACATCAATTCTTCTGATTTTCTGCCCTTCTGTGATGAAGTTCGTAGGATCTTTTCATTAAAGGAGCTTTATATTTTGTTAGCTGACAAGGTATTCTTGTCATTTAGACTTGCTTCTCGTTTTGGCTAACCAAATGACTTTGCACTTCATCTCTTGTTTTCATCATAACATTTGATAACATCCATTCTTTTGCCCATCACGGTTTTTGGTCTTTCATTAATCTGTCTGTAATAAAGGTAAGTGTTAAGTTTCTTATTGCAGAGCTACCAGTTTAAAATAGCAGTGTTATCATCTCTCCCTCTCTCAGATAGCGTAAGGATGTAAGTCAGGAAAAACTTGTGGGGAGTGGTCATTGAAAGTGCTTTGAAAAAACAGTCTCAGAACATGAATTCATAACTAAAATACTTAAAATGGTGAACTGGACAGAGATACTGGTTTTATTGTTCACAGCAGTTTTTATGCTGTCTCCCGTCTTTCACACAGGTGCTAACAGCTCCTCCTCATCTCTACTGACAGAGGTTAACTACCACTCTCTCTCTAGTGGTCCAATTAATTTATGTAATTAGATGACACTAAGAGCTATAATCCTTAACTTGTACTTAGGCTGGATTGTTCTGCTTTTTGTATGAATTTGTGACAGAACACTAATTGCAAAATTTTGTCTGGTTTTGGCTGCTGTATCAGCTGGCCTAACCAAGATAACTACCTTTGAATTTTGCGTCCTGTATTTAAAATCTATAGCATGATACACAGTATTTTCAGTATCTTCTGATCAGTTGTCTAGGCAACAAAATTTTCTCGAATTGAAGTGGTCTGTTATAGAATGTGCTTAGATATTAAAATATAAAGCTACCTTTTTTCCATATTAGATGATATTTTTCAAAGATATCTTCTGTTATTTCAACGGGGTTTTTTTGTTTGTTTATGGCACTGAACCAAGTAATTTGCAGTATCCTTACTATAACATGGGAAAAATGACTACAGAAGAACAGACTTTGTGTAAAGTTGTGGGTTTTTTTCAGCTGGATCCTATAGATTAACCTCACTAATTAGGTGGTTTAATTTCAGTCTTCTATGTGAAATGTTCCAACAGTATTTACTGTTACATCAAGGAGTAAAATGCATGAAGTTGTGTCGACGTGATTATTGATAGACACTCTATCATTCCCACTATGAGGAATATTTCATTAAGCCTGTATTTTCTTCTCTCATGTAGTGTGTGTCTGTAGTCTGTTGAAAGCTTCACTAGAGGCATAATTTGCCCTTCTCCAATTATACAGTAAATTGAATTTCTAGGGAACTTGGGGTATGCCAGAATTTTATTACTTGTAAGAACAATCCATAATTTTTAAAACTAATCATGTCTGATCCTGGGCATGTGTTCTCTCTTGATTTAATCCTTTTCACTTTTGAAAGATGATGACAGTATCTTGTTGAAGTCTGGGAAGAGATTATGTCTGATGCTTTTGAATTAGACCTCTGTTGGTTTTGACAAATTTTTTTAGTTAAGTGAACTGAAGACATTTAGCTCATCATTTCAAAGAATAGAGATGAGTTTAAATTTATAAAGACTTGAATTTGTGTGCACATATAGATTTAAATGTTACCTGTTGCTGACAAAGCTAAAACAATTATGGTTGTGATTACTGGAAATGGAAGAACACACAGTTTTAGACATTCCACTGTCTTGTTAAAAAATTAAAAAATTTAATAAATACACATGCATACAATTTTTGCAAACCAGAAGATTAGATTTTATGTTAGCTGATTTCTACACTTGCAAGACAAATCTAGATATAACAGATTAAAAAGTTTGTTTGCTTTGCTCTTCATAGCTCTAATTGTCAATCCAGTTAGGTTGATAAGGGCTCACACTTGACAGTATATTGGGGAATATGTAGAGTGAAAGTTAATGATACCTATGACTCTTTGTAAGGAACGTTGCTACGCATTGTATTTTTACAGTTTGTCATCTGTGGATATTTAGTGCCCCACATGGGAGTCTTTTTGCCATTAAACATATGGTCTAATTTTGTAGGGAAACGCTGCTTTTTGTGGACTGTCCTGTGCAGAAGTGGTCAGAAATCAGCATGCTCACTGAGTTGATAGTAGAGCTTTCCCTTCTAAAGCATTGCATAGTAATAATAAAGGTTTGGCCCATTATAACACAGTAGGACCTTTTACTTTTGGCTGCTTTTTCAAAATTCATATGAGCAATAGAGTGGAAGCAAAGCTTAAGAGGAGGAAAGAAAAAGTTTCAAAAGGACAGCGCTGCAACAAACTAGGTGTGTTGAGGTAAATGTGTCCTCTTGTTATCCTGAACGATATAAAATGTTATTTAGAAATGCTACTTCGTTCTACAACGGCATATAGTAAGAAAGTTATGGGTATGTTTTCCATGAACTTAAATGTTTTTTCTTCATGCCCAGAGAGAATTTAAAAGATTATGTCAGTTGAAATCAATACTACCCAGGTCTTTCCCATGTATGACTTGTGTAATGCATAATATGCAGTGCATGCTTAAAATTAAATGGGTAAAAACTTATAGCGTGAACAAAGCAAGATATTCATTCCACCAAATGCATGATTTTATTTAGCTCCAGTTCTACACAGTCATTCAGGAAAATCTCCATGACATTTCTTATCCGTACAAATGATGCACTATCATGATCAAAGATGAACAGATTCTGTAGGACAATCTTATGTATGCAATTATGTACTCTATAATAAATTTGTACTAGGAAAAGTTTGAACATAGTGGGAAGATATAAAGCTTCAGAGTGCTGATAATGGAGATTATGGAAGAGCTTTTTCATAGGATGAACATGTTAGTAACTGAACTTCCGGGTAACCTTTCAAAACAGGGACCTGCAAATGTAATTTTAGAGATTGCTGCCACATTTATGGAAAATAAAACAACAGTTGAACAGTGGTTTGTTGCTAGGAAAAAAAAAGGACTTTAAAGTTCTTAGAAAGTGTATCCTAACAAATAGTACCAATTATCTTGTCTGGGATTTTTATACTGGTTATTCAATAGTGAAGAATAATTAATGTTGATTTTTATGAACACTGAATTAGAAAGCTTGTCAAAAACACAGGAAACAGTTTACTGTCCGTCTACCATCCATCTCCCAGTTTCTTTCTACTGCTCTCCCTGTCACTGCTCATGTAGTGCTGTACGTATAAACATGGAGGGTAGTATTCCTATAGTATTGTTAAAGGTTTTAATTGGCTGCAGAGTATCTTTTGCAGCTGAAGATTTAAGTGCAAGTAAGTAGTGTTTATCTTGCTTTACTGTTGTTATAGAACTATTTACATATCATGCTTCAGCAGTATGCTCTTGGACTGAAGTTTTCAAATGTTCATGCCTGCATTTGGAAATTAAAATCTGTATGTCTGGCCTTAAATGAGTGCAGGTTTTTCCATTACTCCTGTTTGTTTTCATTACCACGTACACATGGTACATGTGGCATAGACCACAGTGTTGCTAATGCCTGCATTGCAGACATTGCAGTAAGCAATCCCAGAGATGTGGAAGTGGCAGGGCTCCAAAGTGTGCTGTCAGAGAAAAGCTACCATTTCCAGGAGTGTGGGAGGAGAGCACAGATGCTGGGACTAATTGTCCACTTCTTTCTCCTTCTTATTGTGCCCAGACAAGTATGGTGGGCTGGCAGGCTGGGGAAAAGGACATGTCTCCATCTTGACATAAATTCAATGGACTATTCCCTCTCATATCAAAAGGGCAGGGTTGGATGAGGGAGGAGGGAATAGCTTGTTGTGAGACATCACTGGTATAGGGACTTCTGGAAGAAGGAACAGCATATGAAAGGGAGCATGGCATACCAGAAAAAGCTTTTTAGCAGTTGGTTTGCCCAAAACAGATTCAAACTGCATCTGAAACTGCTCTCTGAGCTGGCAATAACTGTCACAGGTGGAAATATTTGACACCGTTATGATTTAACAGTGATTTAAAATTTATTAGTGATTTGAGGTAGAGCAAAGGTTGAATTTTAGCAGCATTTAATCATTAACTGATTTAAAGGTTTGCAAAGTGATTTAGCAAAATAACTGAACTGACTTAAGTACAGATTTGAAGATGGCAAGATTCACACTAAATTACTATAAAGTATCCCAAATCAATACATATACATGTGAGCAAAACACAGATCTCAAATTAATGCTTATACATATAAGCAAAGCACATGCACACACACACATCCTGGTCTATAACCGCTGAGACCACTGCTTATTTCCCTATAACCTTTATGAAGGATCTCCAATTTCTGGTTTATGTCATAATTTTCTGTTTTGTTACATAGAAACTGGATAGAACAAAAGCCATGCTTTCCACAGCTTTTAAATTAAAGTTTCTGAATTTCCTGCTGTGAGGATATTTATAGAACACCCCCTAAGATCTCACAGAACCTTTCAGACAGAGACAGTTGTTAAGATGGCAGTGTGCTGGATAAATAACTTAAAGGGAATCTTGATAAGTTTTAACCACTTTGGGAGAAGCAGAATGTTTTCTTTGAGATTTATAGAAAAAATCCTCAAGAAAAGAAAAAGAAAGGCATTTGCATGCAAAATATAATATTACCTGGCAGAACACTTGGGGTTTTTTTAAATATTTTCATTTGATTTGAGACAGTAATGCCCAAATGGTATTTTAATATAAACTGTGTTGTAGCAAAAAAGGAATCAGCAAGCCTACTGTACGTGGAGTTTTTAATGTTGCTTGTGGCTTCATCCTCATCTTCAAGCAAACAGAAGTATCCCACAGCAAAAAAGAACCCCTAGCTCAAGGGGGATCAAATAGAAGACAGAAAGGGCTAGATTAAATTATGAATGAAACGGAATAATTAATTTATTCACTTACAGCAGTTGACAATCATAGTAGGCAAGAGATGTGATGAATTTTTAAGAGTCTTTATCATCACTTAAACATTGGGAAACCCTGCACATGTATTTTTCATTTCATTGCATTGGGGTAAAAAGGTTGTGTCAAAACTAAGACCACTGCCAGACATGCATAATGGGTTCTTTCAGACAACAGAAAAAACCCGAAGTTAATTATTTTTGTCTGGCTTAAGTGATAACACCTGATCGAGTGCAAAAGGATGTTTGCACTGCATGCAGAAGATCAGATTGAACGGTCTCCTCTGGGGCCTACACACACACACCCCCCCCACTTCCTCACATGCCCCTCTTCTAAAAAAACGTCCTTAACTTCTCATGTGTGCCACACTACCTTCCATTTCCTTATTTTCATGCATGCAGTTTACAGCTAACATGGATCCATGGCTGTAAGTACTTTGGACTTCCACAATTTGAGCGCCGTTTTGGCACTGGGTAATCATCTCTCTGAGTTGCTGGGACTAAGTCCCATTTAGTGGGGTTCCTTTCACTCTTTCACTCCCCCACTCTCTGTGCACTGAAGCCTTAAAGTTTTTAAAGTGTCTGTTACATGCATTTCATTATTACTTGACTATAAAGGAGTCCCAGTGTAAACCAAGTCGCTATCTACTGATTTCAACTGAAGTTCTGTCTATTCTACTGTTCCAGAACGGTCCTCAGCTAACCCAAGTCATGTGAATTGCTTTTCCTCTTCTGCCAAGTAGTTTGTAGCTTACACTGAAAATAATGGCACTGATCTACTTATTTTTAAATGCATCTCAGGTTCTTCTCAACTCCTTCAGGAACCTATTTAAGCATCCTCTCTCTCTTTCTGGATTTGTTATCGCCTAGATATAAAAAGTTAGGAAGGAGGCCTGAGAGGACTCGGGGACCAGGAACATAGGACCGCTGTGGATGGACTTATTTCAGTTTATTTGATTCTTTCAGAAAGGGAGAGACAAAAGAGTAAGCAGGGCTCAGTCAGCCTCAGACCTAACTACAGAGCCCCTCGTGATTGCAGTTAAGGAATGGAGCTGAGGACTGTACCTGCAGATGGTTGGCAGGGCAGGTCTAGGCCAGCACAGGACTGAAAAGACTGATCAGTCATTGTTCTAGGGCCCGGAAGATCACAACCAGTTTTGTAAGTTACTTCCACAAAACTTCTATAAGGTAGGAATATGGCTAACAATGCAGGTAATTTGTAAAAGAAGGCTCTTGTGGTTGAGGTGTCCTTGGACTTAAAGTACACTCTCTAAAGTATGAAGTCTTATGTCTTCCATATTTTGAGCTGCAATTAGAGCTAATGGAATTTTTTTTAACTAATCAGCCTTTAGAATCTCATCAGGCTAATGTGATTTGTATACTTGATGTGTGCATTTCATCTACATTTTTTTTATCTGCCAAAGTGTAAACTACACAATGAACTGGAATGCTATGTTCTAACTTCCTAGATAAATCATCACCATTTCAGTCATCATCATGGTAATATTGCTAAAAAGTCTGCGGCAAATTGTTTTGACTTTGGTACTAGAGGGATTTGGTCTTCAGGAATTAGTGATTGAGAAACTAAGGCTTTCAGTCTCACTTATCGCAGAGTGAAGAGAAAAGGGAAAATGGAATATTTTTACTTTCTACTTTTTGAAAAACCTTGCTAGTATTGGCATGAAACTGAGCAAATGGAGGAGTTAGTTCCAGTTAATGGAGCAAAGTTGCTCCCTGCCTTGAGCTTCTTATGGTAAGACCTCTTTGAAAGCAGCAGCAGGAGCTTTCCTAGATTTCCCATAAAACAACAAGGACCACATAAACAGCTGCGCCTAGTGTCCTGGTTTGAGGTAA
>VYXH01006313.1:500883-512922 GCA_013397275.1 Burhinus bistriatus | reverse complement strand
CCCCCTAGGGCCGGGTCCTCCTGGGCCGGTTAAACCCCCTCTCCCGGGCGTGGAGGCGGATAACGGCGCTGAATTCCTTTCCTGCCTTTCAGCACTGGCCTTTGGGTGCCTCCGCCGGCTGCACACGGTGTACCAGACAGCGGAGCTGCCAGAAACCCACCGCATGCTGCGTCAGACGTGCCGGGACTTCGCGGAAAAGGAGCTGATGCCTCTCGCAGCTCAGCTGGATAAAGAGCACCGGTTCCCGGCCGAGCAGGTGGGTGCTGCCCCAGCCGGGAGGTGGGCACGGCAGAGGCAGGCTGGCTCGTTCAGAGCCCGGCTTCCCTCTGCAGCTGTGGCAGGACCACCTGGGCCTGAAGCAAAATCTACATTAACCTCTAGCTTAGCAGGAAGTTTAAGTTGAGACCAGCTTGTGGGAGAGTTCTTTGAGTGTGGAGGTTGTAATGCCCACAGGACATTTTGAGCTCTTTACCTTTACTTGTGTTTCTCTGTATCTGGCTTTAGTACCATTGCATTTTCAGTTCTCTCACTTGACTTTTCTGTGGGCTGTAATACAACCGACATAAAATCAATGAAATGCTTTTATAGACTGCACATAACCATAAAAATGGTGTATAGTGAGGAGGCGTAGATGACCTGAGTGCATTTCAGATGGTGAAAAGAAGTTACCAGGAGATAGGAGATGCGTGTTGGCCATCCTGTAGGGCTGTGAAGAAATTGAGATTCCAATCAAACCTGTGACTTGTCTTCTGGAAAGCAATACAGACACAGCAGTACGTTCTGTGTCATGTTGAGCAGACTTAACTCACCCATTTCATTGCAATGAAATACTAAACTCCAGAAAAATATATACTGTTACGTTAGCCAAAAGGCTCCAGGCAAGAACAGAGGCATGCGAGTTTTGTCATATGCCCCTCTTTCTATTAAGGAGTAAGGAAGGTAGCCAGGAAAGTCATACTCACTCTAAGGAAGGAAATACTTTCCTCATTTTACATTTTATTTTGAATCTTTTTGCTTGAATGTGTAGGGGAAAATCTAAAATGTAAACACTTTATTAAGGTAAAGCAACATACATAGAAGTAGTTGCTGTCTTTTTTTCGTTCTCTGGATTTGATGTGAAGGGCTAGTGCTTTGGTTGCCCATACAGCAGGGAAAATACCTGTTTAAACATTCCTCTTGGTTCCTCTTAAAGCAAAGAGAGAGTGGTAATACGCTTATTTCTGCAACACCAAAAGTTTGACATCTTAAATATAAAAGCAGAGGAAAGCTTGTTTTTTCTATTGTATGTTGCTAAATGTTAAGATGGAAAGTAGAGTGAGACGGTGCTCTGAAGAGCTTATGCTTAAGAAGCCAGGAGTCCAGCTGAGGCACTTGGGGTGGAATAATTTGGAATGTAATCAACAATTAAATTCTGTGGGAAGCAAGACCTGACTTTAATGGGAATGAAAAATCACCTTGCAAACTGTTCTGTGCATCATTCATTCTGTAAAATTCTTTCCTTATGCAGTCCTAGGCTGAAGCTCAGCAGACTCAAAGGTAAAGTTCTAATGATTTTTATCAGCTAGATTTGCCCTTGAGAGCTTCCAACTGACAGGAGACATGCGAGGGGAAAAGCTTTGGTGGGAGACTGAGGAAATGCTGGTGGGGTGGTATCGCCCTATTTCACCTTCAAAAGGCTCCCTCCTTCCCAGTACTAAAGAGAGCTCTTTAAATAAGCAAGAGTCTCATCTTAGGCAGCGGTGACTGCGTACAGCTCATGTTGAAGTCATCAGGACCTGGGGACACTTACCAGTTTGTACAGTCAGATTCCCATCTCACCAGGAGTTGTGCGCATCTTTTCCTCTGTGTGTAGCCCAGCTATGAGCTGTCTTTATCTCCATGTGTCTGCGTGTATTTGCTGGGACACTGGTGGTGCAGAGGATCTTACTTCTCTGTTCCCTACGTGCAGGTGAAGAAGATGGGTGGCTTAGGGCTGCTGGCTATGGACGTGCCAGAGGAGTACAAAGGAGCAGGTCTTGACTACCTGGCCTATTCCATTGCCGTGGAGGAGATCAGCAGGGGCTGTGCATCCACGGGTGTCATTGTCAGCGTCAATAATGTAAGTGTCTCAGGTTGTGTGTCAGGGACAACAACCCTGAAGAGTGGCTGAGGGAACTGGGGTTGTTTAGCCTGGAGAAAAGGAGGCTCAGTAGAGACCCTACCGCTCTCTACAACTACCTGAAAGGAGGTTGTAGAGAAGGGGGGGGTTATCTCTTCTCCCAACTAACAAGCAATAGGACAAGAGAAAATGGCCTTAAGTTGCGCCAGGGGACGTTTAGATTTGATATTAGGAAGAATTTCTTTACTTGAAAGGGTTCTCAAGCATTGGAACAGGCTGCCCAGGGAAGTGATGGAGACACCATCCCTGGGGGTATTTGAAAGACGGGTAGACGTGGTGCTGAGGGACATGGTTTAGTGGTGGTTTTGGCAGTGTTAGGTTGATGGTTGGACTTGATGATCTTAAAGGTCCCTTCCAACCTGGGTGATTCTATGATTCTATGACAAGCGTGGAACTGAGGCTGGCATTGGGGGGTTATTGGAGAGGGGTGTATGGGAGAAATGGGATCTCTTCCTGTGGTGGGTTCTGGTGTGTTGGAGAGCACTTAAGACATTAGGGAGTTGCTGGGTTGCTTCTACCTTCAAGAGACACTGACTCAGCTCTCAATTCTTAAAGTCTCTGTATTTAGGGCCAATACTCAAGTTTGGCTCCGAAGAACAGAAGCACAAGTGGATTGCTCCCTTCACCAGCGGGGATAAAATTGGATGTTTTGCCCTTAGTGAACCAGGTGATGTGACTGTTACTGTTCCCATGGAAAGAACATAGGTTAACTTCTTTCCTTAGTCAGGTTTGGGATGGACTTTAGGTCTGTGAAATTGTAACAGTTTGTAGAAGGATGGTTTGTAGCAATTCTGTCTAAATGAAGTCTCAGTGCCCAAGGTATTAACTGCCATCCCTGCAGTCCACACTGAAAATTTTCATCCCCTCTGTGTGAGCAGAGCTCTGAAGATGGACACATCTTAGACACACTGGCCTTTCCCCTTCCTGTTTGGGTCCTCTGGGAGGGACAGTGCTGACACTACTGCAGTTACGAGAGGTGCCATGAGCTGATGGTGGGGGTGCGGGTCGGGAGTGGGTTTGCACCCCAGGCTGCCACTGCTTGCCTGAGTTTTGTTTGCTGATGCCTTGCTCAGGAAACGGCAGTGACGCGGGTGCAGCATCCACAGTGGCACGCCTGGATGGTGACGAGTGGGTTCTGAATGGCACCAAGGCCTGGATCACTAACGCCTGGGACGCCTCGGCCACTGTGGTGTTTGCTACTACGGATAAATCCCTGAAACACAAGGTGCGTTCAATGGGTCATTTGGGAAAAAGGTCAGGAGTAAAGGAGCTGTGCAGGAGAAGCACTTGGAAAAGGCTCTGGGGGCTCTCTAGAGTTGTGCAGGCATTGAGTAGAGGGGGGCTGATATGTGCTGTCTTTGTTCTGTCTTGGCTCTCCCCTCTGGTTACCTAGACCTACGGCATCTATGAAAAATGTTTAGAGGAAGCCTGTTGACAGCCAGGTAAGTGGGAAGCCTTCCTAAGAGTTCAGGTCTTGTTGCAGGGCATTAGCGCGTTCCTGGTTCCCATGCCAACTGCTGGGCTGTCACTGGGGAAGAAAGAAGACAAGCTGGGAATCCGAGCCTCTTCCACTGCCAACCTGATATTTGAGGACTGTCGGATACCCAAGGCCAACCTACTGGGGCAGCTAGGAATGGGCTTCAAAATCGCTATGGTAAGAGATGGATCGGGGTGTGGCTGTGGTTGTGTAAAGCCATAGTTCCCAAGCTTACCATTTTCAAAACCATTTTCAGGCTTATGATCACTTTGGTGAGAACCGCTAGCATAAGTTGTTGTGTAACACTAAGCAGTTGACGAATCATTAATTTACCGTAGATCCTTGACGGTGCTTTTTTTGTAGGCTCAGTGTAGCGGTTCTGAGATGAAAGAATCCTGATGCCACTGAGGTGCTGTGTCAGCAGGGGTGGCATGTTTTAATTTTGCTCTTTTCCCAACCCTCTGTTCCTGCAGTTTGTACCCACAGATAAAGGGAAAACATGGCATTTTCCCTAAATACTTTGGCAGAGGAAAGCTGTCCTGGAGGCACAGGACAACCTCTGGATAATGTCTAAAGGTGGATGAAATCTACGTTACGGCACGTGTGTGACTTGTGAGGAGGAGCCAGGCAGCCACGGAACAGCGCGTTCCTTGCAGTGACGCACTCCCCCTTGGAAGTGTTCATTGCTCTCTGTAGGGGCAAAACACCATTTGTTGGCCTGACTTTTTGAAAAAGGCTGAGCTCCGTGGAGACCAGCCCCTTCCATTATGTCGGCAACTAAAATAAAGCATCAGTCACCAACCACTTTTTTAAGACACTCAGCCCTGGACTGAGAAGATGAAGCCTTTTCTCACTGTGCTGTAAATTATTCCTGTGCATAGTCACAGGAAGAAGTTAAAAGCCTAATGGGCAAGTCTTTGAGGTAAGTCAGGTTACAGACTCAATTCACTAATAATTTTGAAAAAATGCTTGCTTCAGTGTGTGTACTAATGATGAGGGCAAAGAGGAAAACTGACCAGATTTCCATTTTTTTTTTGTTAAAGTAAAATCAGCTGCACAGTGAGCCAGGGGTCTAGCTGAAGGGTTCTTTTCAGCCCCTTCTGGAGCAGATGCTCCTCGTTGTGCTGTTTTCCTTCTTGTGCCTCTGGCTTCTCTCTGCAGTGCCCAGTACATTTTATAGCTCTCTAGTCCTGCATAACTGGTAATATTCTGAATCAAGGAGGTCTAACCAGAGGATACTGAGGCTACAGCAGCTTCCCAGCAAGAGCAGAAATGTGAGTGTACTCTTTTTGATCAAGCATCACTTCACTTAGCACATATACTTTGTGTATTTTGCAGCAAACTCTGGATGCAGGAAGGATTGGTATTGCCTCACAGGCTCTTGGAATAGCACAGGCAGCTCTGGACTGTGCTGTGGATTATGCTGAAAAGAGAACGGCCTTTGGGTCACCCATCACAAAGCTACAGGCAGTGCAGGTACGAGCTGGGCGCACAGGGCAGTTCCAAACATTGCTGGTGCTGGTGGAAAGTTCATGTGGGCTCTCGGGCATGGCTTCGGCACGCAGTGCACTTTGCACTGTCTGGGATAAACAAGGTAATAATGTCTGTTTTCAAACATCGTTAAAATTGTTGGGATGGAGGTGCTCCTTTTCTAGCAATATTGGCCTCAGCGGTGGGAGACTTCTGCTGTTATGTTCTTGTGCAGGCAGAGGCCAACACCTGGAACAAAGGCAGTGTTTGTCGTTGCAGTTTAAGCTGGCGGATATGGCTGTGGCGTTGGAGGGCGCACGCTTGCTGACCTGGAGAGCTGCTATGCTGAAAGACAATGGGAAGCCCTTCACAAAGGTACTTCCAACCTTGCATTTGTCTAGCAGTGACAGCGCTGGGCGCAGGCCCAAGGCAAGGAAACTGCACTACATATAGCATCACTGCGTTCAGCACTTGCCCAGCCGAGCACTGTTGGTATTTAACTCACCAGCAGACACTGGACTCTGCTGTTTATCCTCAGGCAGCCTGCTGAGCTGAGTCCTGGTTTTAGCCAAGGGGAGAGGGGTGGCCACTGTCAGCTGGCACCAACGATCAGGCCTGTCTTGCTGCACAGCTGCTCTGTGAGCATTCAGGCTCCTCGTGCAAGTGAGGTGTTCTTTTTTTGTGATAGCTGCACCCTCAGTGATGTTTCCCTTCCCCACAGGAAGCAGCGATGGCGAAGCTGGCTGCATCAGAAGCTGCAACAGCCATCGCTCATCAGGTAATTACTTCAATTGACATCTCTCCTATACAGCATGCTGAAAGGGCCATTGTGTTGTCGCAAAACAGGTGCTTGGGGAAGGTGGGATGGAATTTACTAGATTATTTAAAAAAAAACAACAAAAACAAACCACAGGCTTCAGCCATATGGGTTTGTTTGTTTAGCACAGCCTTCATGCTGGATTTTTGGGGTGGGGTGTGCAGGGATTTATGCTAGCCTGTGGTAGCTGTATGATTAAAGTCTTGTGCCTGCTGCTGTCCAGGGCAGTGTCGAAGTTTCGAGCAGGATCAGGCATGTGGAGGGGGCATGGGTGCACCAGTCAGGACTAGTAGTAACTCTGCAACATAGTGAGCAAACGGAGCAGGACCGCTGGTGTCTGCATTTATTTTCCCTGTCCGTAATAAAGGTATCTTAGCTGAACATGGACCACTTAACTGCCTCTGAAGCAAGTCATTCTTTGTCTGGGACATCTGTCTCAAAGCCTGTTTATTCCTCTGCAAATGGGCTGCAGTCATCCTGATGTGCCACCCCCCCCATTATGCTTGCAGTGGGCTTAGCTCTGTTTAAGTTGGCTGTGTTCTGTAGAAAAACTAATTCCTTGACCCTGCTTCCTTTCTAACCTGCTGCTTTTGTTTCAGGCCATCCAGATCTTGGGTGGAATGGGCTACGTGACAGAGATGCCAGCAGAACGCCATTACCGTGACGCTCGTATCACCGAGATCTACGAGGGGACCAGTGAGATCCAAAGACTGGTGATAGCAGGTCAATTGCTGAAGGCCTACCGTAGCTGAAGAAGCCGACTAGAGCAAGACACTGCCCCAAAGTGCCTCATGACAGTGCACAACAGTGATCAAGTCTTGGCCCTCTTGAACGAGGCTAATGATGCAAGTTTTCCTCACCAATGAGTGACCCTCTTGTTAATATGTGCTCATTCTTCTTTGGACACAGTATGGTGCATGGAAGGCCGTATGTAGGTTCGTAAGTGATGGCTCCGAGTGCAGGAGGAGGAGGGAACCTGTCCTTGGAGGGAAGCATAGGTCTTTTCCTAAACCAGAGTGTTGGTTTGGTTTGGTAGTGGCAAAATACCTTTGCTGTTCAGTAAAGTCAGCAGCTCTCCCTGTGTGCTTCCCTGCCACTGCCTGTTTTGCAAGGATTTCTCACTACGTGATACTCAATAACCAGTGTCAATGTTAGAGGCAGTGAGGGATGGGACCCCTGTGCCCTATTCCAGGCTGTGGGTGACACTGCCTCTTCTGATCAGACTTCGATGAATTTCAGGTGTGGGACTCAGCTATGTGTGAGCTCCTAATTGGATACAGGCTGTGCTGAGGTAATCCTCACAGCAGTGCACTTTTCCCCACATTGAGCAGGAGAGGAGCCAGACGGGAAGACACAGGTACTGCCTACGCACAAAGGGCTCTTCGTACAGGCTGTGGTTGCTCTCTGTGTAGATGTAAAAACAAAGGTCAGAAACCCCACCTCGATCTTGCCCAGCAGCCTGCTCGCTCTGCCACTTACAGATGTAGGTGTAAAAGCAAAGGACAGAAAAGCTGCAAAGCCTGAGACTGATTTTTTGGAAAAAAAAACCAAAAACAAAACAAAACAAAACAAAAAACCCAAACACTAAAAAACCTCTGCTCCCAAAGCTGCTGTTACTATACCAACGACTACCCAACAGGAGAGAAAGTGCATGAAGTGGCAGTAACAGCCTTTAATCTCTACATGTTTTGGGCAACAACAAGGAAATGAACAGATGACATAGAAAACCTTGCCAGGAAGCTTTAGCAGTAGCACATATCCTCAATCAGTTATCTTTGGCAAAAAGTTAACTTCTAGAAGATTCAAGAGCCAAAAGCTCAGCTCTAAACTCAGGAAAAAGATGGAGAGGATTAAGACTACAGCCTGTATGGCCCCCTTGTCCAAACGACGAGTACACTAGAAGTAAATGGTTACTTTCCTGTGTTGCCATTTATTTAATCTGTGTGGAGAGGAAAAACAGGAGGATTCTATTACACATAAGAGAACAGAGAAGACAAATAAAACCTGATTTTAAAGGACTACCTGTCCCCACTTTCTTTTTTTTTTTTTTAATGCAAATGTAAATTCATTTAGAATGTTTTCTTCCAGTCATAAGACACAGGAGCATAAACCACCAGGGCCTGCACGTTATCAGTTAGACAACGCTGCGAGGTGCAGTGGGCGTTCGCCAGTGCAGACATCCCAGCAATATAAATAATCCCTTTGCAGGGCGCTAGAGGGCAACTGAATGTTGGGGCAAAGCCTTCAAGGCTTGAATTTCTCCTTGCTGCTCTCACAAACCTAAGGATTAACAGAAACTGAGCCAGGCAGTGCACACAACAGGATTATTTCTACTGGAAAACCATTCTAATGACTGTGAAGGTGTTGTATACTATGGAGAGCTTCTAGGAGTGAGAGACACTTTTCGAGCTTGATTTCAGCCTGTGTCACTGCTTTGATGATTGCTGAAGGCTCATACCTATGATTGTATAGGAGGAAGTGATATTATTTTACACTTATTTCTCCTTGCAGCCACTCAGAACAGGAGCTGTAGGGCTGTTCACTGCAAGAAAGCGAGGACTTTGGGAATGCCGTTACTGTTCAGTGCTGGCCTTCACTGACCTCGTGTGCTGAGGTCCAGCTGAATCCTGTCACACTTAGGCCATGCTTGCTGCACTGTTACGCCTCTTCATTGAGCTGCTTCTCTTCGATCTGCTTTACAATACCGTCAGCTCCTCTCCAACATCACACCTCCTTTGTTTACCAATTCTGAATGATTGCAGCTTCTCTTCAGCACAGAGTGCAATTGCCCCTGTGCACGCACCGTGGCTGACCTGAGGGGGAGACCAGCTCTTGAGCACAGCTGACCAGAGACCACACCTGAAGAACCTACACCACTAGATGTACCAAATTCCCTGTGGACCCTCTGCAGATAATAGGGGGAGGGGGGCAGCATCAAGGAACCGACTGCTCTTGGAGCCCTGCTGCTGCATCTGTGACCAGAGCCTGCTCTTGGGAACGCCGGGCTCAGGTACCACAACCTCGTTAACAAGCTTCTTGCTAGCTCTGAGACCGGTACAACAGCTGACCTGGCTCACAACTCTCTACTTCATGGTAACTTGCCGAGTGCTGCACCTCTGCCATAGCCTGTATCAAATTACACCGCACATCATCAAATTGCAAAAAAGGGTGGAGCTGGTCAAAAATCACTGGTCTAGGTACCGCATACCAGCCAGGTTCCTGAGCCTAGGAACATCTTAAGATAGTCTGAGTTACCTTTTGTTATTACCTAAAAAAAATGCTTTAAGGGTGCAAAGTCTCTCAGACAAAAGCTTTCCAATACCTTCCTTGCTGCCATAGGTCCAGAGAGGGATCGGTGACCTGTCGCACAGCCCAGTTCACAGCACTGCTTTGGGTAAACAGCATGGTTATGCACAAAGCCTGCCCCAGAGCTCCCAGAGCAGGGAGCTGGCTGTCCTCAGAGCAAGACACTAAGAGCTTGCTCCTCGCTGCTGGCTGAGCATATTGTGGCTGTAATGCGTGTGCGTCTGCTCCTCAGGGCTGTTACAGACAAGAACTGCTGAAAGCACAAAACACAGACAAGTTCTGCAGCATTAAATACGGAGCTCTTACCAAGAGCCACCCCCAGACAGCACTAACCTGGCTAGGCGTGGGTAGGGCCAGGCTTTCCTTTGAGAAAAGGGTCTAGTTCCACGTGAAGCCCTAAGTTTTTATCAGTTTACAAATCCAGCCAACACTGCAAAGTTGGGGCACTGAAATGGGAAGATCGGGTCATACATAAATTGGAAAGAGGTGGAGATAAGCCACAGCTACACTTTTCAAGGACATTGTGGTTTTTGCCCCACAATGCTCTAAGTGTACATGAAACTAGTTACTAGGCAGACTACTGGGAATGAACCAGGGGGAGCCTTGGAAGTTTACAGCTGGAGATGAAAAACACCAGTTTAAGAAGAGTTTCCAGGGCAGGAGGACTGGTCACACGAAGGGAGCAGCTCTGTCTGGTGGTTCCTGATCCAGGAGTTCCTGTGAAGCCCTACCTTGAATCTTTTCTTAGGAAACATAGTTACAATAATGAGGAGTTACTTTTTTTTTTCCCCACACACACTTGGATCTGATACATTTTACATCATGTATAAAGCTCACAGTCTCTTCATGTGAGTTCCCAACAGACTGAAGGAAGAGCCCAGCTGTTCCAGGCTGTCACAATTAAAAACACACAGGAGAGAAATACTGAACTCTTACTGAGAAGCACAGAGATGAGCCACATCCTTCTTGGCCTGTCCCTGTAGCTGTGTGTGGCACCAAGAACGAGGAGCTGCCTGGAGTCTGGATCCTCTTCTGAAGCATCTACCTTCCTCGGAGCACAGTGGGACAGGGCTCACCTCTCAATTTCACACAATTTCAAAAAAAAAAGAAAGCAACAGTCTCATCCTTCCAAGTTCAAGCAGTGTATAAAGTGTTTTACAGGACTCAGCTGAAATTACTGTAGTATTGTTTTTACCTCAAAATACTGTCTCTTCTACTAGTATTTTCTGACTGTTATCTATAAGAAAAATATGACAAATTATTTTGATTTTAAATTAAATTTTGGGTTGTCTAAGTTGAGAGCCCTCACACACAGACCTAGCAACAACCACACATTCAGGTTTTGTTCAGGATCTTGGAAAGCATGCAAAATACCAAATATGAAAGATATCCTGAACTAAAAAAGCGAAGTACCTATAACAGGAAGAAGAAATGGAATAGACATAAGAAAATGTGACAGTGTTGTAACGTGAATGAAGACGCAGTTTACTACTGCTTAGCTAAAAATTAATTTCAAATTCGACTCACTCGCTGCTTGTATAAAAGAAAAGAAAAGTACTTGGGAGCCTTCAACTTGTGTTGAAGATCATTCATAGGCATGCTTTCCTGGCAGGGACTAAACAATGTCACTGCAAAACAGAGAAACGCCTTTTTTTTTTTTAATTCCAAAGGCAGGAGGGAACTGCTGAGAAGCTGAAAGCACCCCAAGATGTGCGTTAGTATCAGGTGGGTGGAAGGGCTGGGAAGAGAAGCAGCAGCAGACTGGATCTAAAGATGTTATTCCACTGCTTTGAACCTCTGGGGGGAAAAAAGAAAAAAGAAAAAAGAAAAAACCAACCCACACCAAAAAAGTACCTTTTTTTCTCTCTCTGAATATCCTCATCAATATTTTATTCACCTTAAGTTTGCGGTGTGTAGCTGAAAACTGATGCCTTTTGCCTAATCTGACTGCAAGTCTGGGACCTAACACCTATGAACAGAAAAAGCAGATTTTTAATTAAAAACTACTTACTTCATTAAAAAGTGACAGTTCCCTGATGATCAGCATTGCAGGCACATACTAGAGGAAATGTTTTCAACTAAGTGAAAGATATGAACGGGGCGGGGGGAACTAATGAAGTGACAACATCCCCCCTGCCCACCCACACTTGCTAAATCTTAGAGGTCCCCACGCCCTGCAGGGCTGTGCTGCTTCTTACTGTTTCTTCAGGTGTTTCACAGCTCTCAGATCTGTTTCAGCCACCTCGGAGCCCGTCAGCCCCGTCAGCCCCTCTGCCCGCGAGCAGCGACACACCTGCCTGAGAACAGAGCAAGAGGTTAATTAAAGACAGTGCACACACGCGTGGCTGGACAAAATTTTCTACCACGCTAAATATGCTCTTGTAAGATCGGACAGAGCAGAAAGGATCAGACGTTTCACCGAAGCTTCCTCACCTGTTGTAATGAAACCGTACGCAGAGTTATGTCACTGGTCAGTCGGGTTCATTCTTAAACATTCCTGTTTTCCTTCCTGTGAACTCGCAGTTATCAGCATCTATCAAACTAACAAGAGCTACGAGCTTTCGGGAGAGTTCCCCAAAGCCAATTTGGTAGAGTATTTTAAAGGACAAAAGTTCTAGTTCCCTCAGGGAAGCCTTTCTGTCAATAAAATAAAAGAACTGGAACTGCTGGTTTAAACAAAATAATAAAATCCACATTTTAACAGGCTACAGGTACAAAGCACTCAACACACAAACTCCAACCAGTCACAACAGTAAAGGACAGTTTTCTTTTTCTTTTTTCCTTTTTTTTTTTTTTTCTTTAATGGGTAGG